>CM076580.1:962900467-963352066 GCA_034641835.2 Pinus albicaulis | reverse complement strand
GAACTGCGTCCTCCTTGGACAGCGTCCTTCCTCTCCTGCAAGGATCAGCGTCCTCTCTCCAGATGAGACAGCGTCCTTCTCCTCCAAGAATCAGCGTCCTTCCTTCTCTTGCTCTGCGCAGCCACAAGAGGGCTTTCTCCTCCTCAGATATGCTTCAGAAACTGCTGCTGCTCTGCTGCTGGAAGTGAAAGATGGAACTCAGAAAAACCTTACTAGGGCGGGCACTCGAAGTCCCCCGAAGCTAAGGGTGAAACCAGAAAACCTTACCAGGGCCGGCACTCGAAGTCCCCCGAGGCTAAGGGTGAGATCTCCGACCGTAGACACTCGTGCACTAAACAGTGCTGCAGACCGACTAAACAACCGGCGTGCTGAAGCAGACAAGAGTCCAGCTATCAATAAGAATATCAAATCATGGATGATCCAAATGAGGTGAGAACCTCTCCTTTTATAATGCCAAACTCCCTCCAAAACTTAACTCTCCTTTGACCTGCGCAGTTTACCTTGGGTCAGCCTGATGCCTCCCCTAACATACTCATGTGGACCCCCAAGGCCCCCTCTTTAAGTTATAACGTTGATCAACTAGGAAAACACTTTATTTTATAAAGTGAGGTGACTAAAGTGAGGTGACCCCTCTTATTTCTCACTTTATTTATTATTTCCAACTAAAGCGGCAAAATTAAACAAAAATGAGATATTCCAATTAGCAAGGCTAATTGGGAATATTACAGTCTCCCCTGGCAAAACGTTGCTTGTCCTCAAGCAACTGAAGTGATGGATGCTGTAAAGTCTGCTCACTCTCCCCCGTGGCATCCTCATCCGGCAAAAATGTCTCGTTCTCAAGCAACGCCGGAACAAGCCTACTCTCTAGCTGATGCTCCCTGCCGATACTGCAAAATGTGCCTGGGTCCCACTGAAACCTCTCTGTCTCCTGCATCACCCTGATATGAAGGGATATCTCAATGCCAGGATCCCAAACTGGCCTCTCATGGTACCAGCCAATCAATAGTCCTCCCGGATCCCATCGCCACTGTGGCCAATAATCGCACAAGTCCCGTGACTCGAACCGCTCACTGCCTCTGGCTATGACTACAGACCATGACTGCTGCTGCTCTGCATCTATGACTGTGTAAGCTGGCCCATCAACTGTGAACCAACTCGTCACCTCTCTCCAATCAAGGCATGAAGTGAGGAACATCTCTCTCATGTGGATCCTCCATCCCCAAGCAATCATCCAAACCAAATGAGCCACCTCCTGACAAGGCACCTCCTGAAAATCTCCTTCCACCTCAAGCTCTGGTAATGAAGGTGGGCTGAAAGTCTGATCTTGGGCTGCAAAATCATTGCCCTTCAATGGCAAAGTGAAGAACAATCCTCCATAGAAGGCTCCTCCATCAATGAAGAACAAGCTGGCCCAAAACAATCCATAGTGCAGTCTCATCCACGGCACCCTCAGAAAATCACATGGCAAGCAATGTACAAGATCCAACACATCTACTAATGGATAGCAAATGGCGGAATATGACAGCAACATAGGTCCAAACACTTGCCCATGGCTGTACAATGGATGAATATCGATCTCATGGCCCACATCAAAAGAGAACGCATATAAAGTAGTGGTGGCCATGCCTCCTCCCATGCTCCCATTAGAACATGTAGTGCAGAAGTTGTGAGAATTATTCCCACTCACGGACACAGCCAGCTCATGTGTCTCCCTCCTAATCAAGCCTCCCATACAAATCTGATATATATCAGCAAATGAAGACATGATCAGCAGCAAAATGAAGGAAATGCCGAAGGCCTCCTGTGGTGCAAGAAGGTACCAACAGCTTCCCAAACAAGTACAGCGCAGTTTTACAAGTTGCTGCTTGATAAGAGTACAAGGCAAAATGCTTATGTTACCCATGCATGTCTTCATATGATACCTGGTATAGTGCTGCAAATGAACATACATGTGATGATAAAACATTTGCCCAAGGCCACAAAAGAGATGGCTACCTCCATCATGTAGATTGGCCCAATACAACTCATGGAGCAATGTGACAAGCTTGCCCTCTTGTGAAGCAATGCATCGCATAAGAATGGTAAGAGGGTGCCAATCAATGAATGTATAAACAAATCCCTCACCATATGCTGGAAGTAAGATGGTACATGGGTCCATGAATGAGTCCTCCATAAAGTGTTGACCTGCTATGAAGAAGACTGAACCATGTGCTGCAAGAAGATAATCCTCCTTATGCTTGGAAACCCAAGTCAAGAAGGATGTGCCATAGATGTCTCTATCATCATTACTTCTTGTAAGTGCAATAAGTATGAAGTGATCCTGAGACCTATGGGTTATAGATCCACCATATCTCTACTGCGCACACTTCATCCATAATGTTCTGCTCCCAGGTGACAACGCTGTGGGCTCATGCAAATGAGTTCCTGTCAGTACAAGACTCTGTTCTTTGACATGCTCCTTGTCAAAGATTCCTCTAATAATGCTGCAATAAATATGGAATACCTCCCAAGAGGGAAGTGCTTCCCTATCAAAGACCATGGAGATAGTGCCATCTCCTCCTCCTGCAACGTCATACAAAGTGTGAGAGCAAATCTGCCCTTGCTCTCCCAAGAACAAACCAAGCAACAAGATATTGTGTTGCCTTTCCATACCTCCATCAAACCACTCATGTGATGAAGACACAATGAATGATATGAGTAACACATCAACACCATGCATCCATACTCTATGCTGCTCAATGATGCAAGTATCCATCCATCTTTTCCCCATCCTTCTACTCTTAGGAAGAGTGTTTGCCCAGTGATGGCCAAACTCTTTCAAGAGTAACCAGCGCAGCCAAGCCTCCTGCTGCCTGGTATCACCGATCTGCAAGTAGCCTCCTAGCTTCTTGCTCATCATCCCCATCCACTCGATCACTTGAGGATGCCTCCTTCTCCTCATCCTGGTACTCCTCCCATGAGGGCTACCATCCTCCCAAATCAAATTTCTGATTTTGCACCTTGTGGGAATCTGAATTATAAACTTCTCAAGAATCACTGAGACCCTATCAAGAATCAAATAGGTGGTAGGCAAAAACCTCCCATCATGATGTGTATGGCTCAAGGGATGTCTGACACAAGCATGAGAGATGTTATCCATCCGAAGATGTCCTCCATCTTCTATCTGCTCTTGTGAGAAGGGAACCAAATCATTGTGTTCCATAGCCCGCTCCACCGAGTACCAACTAAAAATCTCTCTCCATCCAATCTCAACATATGGATGCTGTACCCTGTACAACTCTGATCGTCTCATGCCGCTATCCAAGTCAACATATGAGATCTGACTAGGTGGCTCTGCCTCTCTATCTCCAACGGGAAGAGATGACTCAACAGCACCGCCAGTCCCATCCATGCATACCTGAAGGGGAATGATCTGACGCTCCAATGTGCCCTCTGGTTGTACCATCAGGGAATCCAGTTGTTCCCCAATGTGGACCAACTTGGCCGCTGACTTGGCACAAGTCGCTCTCATACCCTCCAGCTCCTGGTCCTGCAACAAAATGGTCTCCCGTACCAACGCGGCCTTCTCCCTCAAAACTCGAAAGTCCGTCTGAAGCCGATGATACTGCGGTCTGCGACCATCATCCAACATCTTTGTACCTGCCGTTACCTCATCGGGGGTGGATACATCTCCTGACACCTCACCCATCTGTTGTGTGCTGCTACCATCCGAAGACTCGGACACGGCTCCAGTCATCACCTCCCTGGATGGCTCTACCGGGGTAGGCTCTATCTCCTCCACTACGATATCAACCGGCACGGTCAAGGAGGGCTCTAATGATGGGGAGTCCTGTGTCACACTAGGTGTATCCTCGAACTCCCTGCAATCCTGTGTGTCCTCATCCTCCAAGTGCGAGGTAACCATTTTAATGGTTTTCTTCTCCGATACTCGGTCAAGCTGGAAAGAGGTATCCAACTTGTCCACCCAAGCTCTTCCTGAGCGCCTGGATGACCTGTCAAATGTCGGTAAATGGAATCTGCTCGCTGCACGGTGACTATCACGGTGGGAGCCACGTCCCTTGTGTCGCTCCTGCTCATAAGTCTTGCCGCCACATCTGAACTGGATATATTGATTGAAAGGGAGAGCATCCATGAATTCCTGTCCCATGCTTCGCCAATCTGCAAACCAAACTGCATGAAGATCGAGACCCCCATCTCTTGATGCCGTTTGCTCCACTTCCTCTACCGGGAAGGTAGGCATGCTAGGTCGCGTGTCCATGGAATCGGCCTTCATAGCATCTGGTATGCAACTAGACGTTCCCGATCCTTCCCCTACCTGAAAGACCCTAGGGGGTTCTTTCTGCTTCCCCTCTGCAACCTTCTTGGTTACCTCCTGCATGAATGCATCCATCTTTGCATCCATCTTCTCAGTCAACTTCTCAGTCAACTTCGCAAACATGGCCTCCATTGGATTCCGCTGATCTGTCTCCCTAAATCTCCTCTTATCCACATCACCCGCCATCAGCTCCTTCTGCTATATGTCTACAGGCTCCTCAGAAACTGCACGGCTGCTGCAAAACCATAATGTGGCTTAACTTCAACCTCCGATTTATCCACTGAAAACTATTCAGAAAATTCCAGGAATTTGGGAAAGTGATCCTCGCCCAAAACCCAGAAAACGTTTTTCCTAATTCCAAAATTCAAAATTTGACCCTTTTCATTTTGGCCCTTTTTCCAACTGCGTTTCTGGAATTGCAACTGCTATTGCTCTGTATGATTTCTTTTCGGATGTCATAGACCACAGGCTGAGCCAGAATTATGCTCTGATACCACTGTAATATCCCCAAAGGGAAATAACCAGTAATAAACAGAAATATGCCAGACAGATATAGAAAATACAATACTGAACCAGATCACCGAATCATAACACATGGAATACCAGAAACTGAGCCATTTTATTAATCAGGAAGTACATAGAGAGGAATACAATAAATCAGAGCAAGTGCACCTATCCTTGCCCTAGGCAAGTGGAGACCCTCTCACAGACAAATGGCTGCAACCTGGACAGCGTCCTAGCTGCTCTGCAAGCTGAAGATGAACTGCGCTGGTGCTGGGGCTGGAGACTGCAAACCCTCCACAATAGAAAACGCTGTCTCTGCTAGTGACAGCGCAGGAAACCCTCCAGACAATAGATCAGCCACTGAAGGCTAGAAAACGCTGTTGAGCCTGTCTCTCCCAAGTCTGCTCCTCAGATCAGCGTCCTACCAAGTGGATCTGCTCCTGAACACTCAGATCTGACAGATCCGAAGCCTCCAAACCAGATCTGCGTCCTTCTCTCCCTGATCTGCGTCCTCCCCTATCAGATCTGCCACCAAACCTTCAGATCTATACTGGATCTGACAATATCTCTTCAGATCTACAGCCTCTAGGGCTGGATCTGATGTTAACCCTTCATATCTGGACTAGATCTGCCAATATTTCTTCAGATCTGCAACTCTCCAAGCTGGATCTAGTGCAAAAACCCCCAGATCTGCAACATACAAGACTAGATCTGCCACATACAGGACTAGATCTGCAAGATCTATCCTTCCCAAAGCTGGATCTAACAATAAGCCTTCAGATCTGCAACTCTTACCTTCAGAAATGGACAGCGTCCTCACTCTAGGGCTAGACAACGTCCTTCTGCCTCCCAAAACAGCGTTTTCTCTGCCAATCCTGGCAAGATCTATCCTTCCCAAAGCTGGATCTAACAATAAGCCTTCAGATCTGCAACCCTTACCTTCAGAAATGGACAGCGTCCTCACTCTAGGGCTAGACAGCGTCCTTCTGCCTCCCAAAACAGCGTTTTCTCTGCCAATCCTGAATTGCGTCCTCCTTGGACAGCGTCCTTCCTCTCCTGCAAGGATCAGCGTCCTCTCTCCAGATGAGACAGCGTCCTTCTCCTTCAAGAATCAACGTCCTTCCTTCTCTTGCTCTGCGCAGCCACAAGAGGGCTTTCTTCTCCTCAGATATGCTTCAGAAACTGCTGCTGCTCTGCTGCTGGAACTGAAAGATGGAACTCAGAAAAACCTTACTAGGGCGGGCACTCGAAGTCCCCCGAAGCTAAGGGTGAAACCAGAAAACCTTACCAGGGTCGGCACTCAAAGTCCCCCGAGGCTAAGGGTGAGATCTCCGACCGGAGACACTCGTGCACTAAACAGTGCTGCAGACCGACTAAACAACCGGCGTGCTGAAGCAGACAAGAGTCCAGCTATCAATAAGAATATCAAATCATGGATGATCCAAATGAGGTGAGAACCTTTCCTTTTATAATGCCAAACTCCCTCCAAAACTTAACTCTCCTTTGACCTGCGCAGTTTACCTTGGGTCAGCCTGATGCCTCCCCTATCATACTCATGTGGACCCCCAAGGCCCCCTCTTTAAGTTCTAACGTTGATCAACTAGGAAAACACTTTATTTTATAAAGTGAGGTGACTAAAGTGAGGTGACCCCTCTTATTTCTCACTTTATTTATTATTTCCAACTAAAGCGGCAAAATTAAACAAAAATGAGATATTCCAATTAGCAAGGCTAATTGGGAATATTACAAATTTTATGAAGCTATGAAAGAAATAGGGGAAGATACTAGTTTGCAAATTTTGATTATGTTTACTAGTATACTGAATGAGTATGTTACTGCAGGTGGAAAATTAACTGGTGATTTGTTTTCTAAGATTAAATTTGTAGGTGATGAACAAAAGAGAATTGTTGCAGAGGGACAGGAATTTAGGGAGGCAGCAACAATCGAGGAGGTAACAGCTGGGACAACATTGGTGGCAGCAACATCAATGTTGGTAGCAAGAAGGGCAGTAACAGCAAGAGCAGCAGTATTGGCATTAACAGGAATTGAAAGCAGCAGCAGTGGGCAAAGTAATTTCCAGATAGAAGATAAGTTGGACATAGAGATGGAAAGCATCAAAAGACTGATGATGAATGTGTCTCAGAAGCAGCAGACAGCAGCAAGAAAGCATAGAGCTTTGGCAAAGGAAATACAAGAAGAGATTATGAAAGCACAACTGGAAGCAAGTTGCAGAACAAAGTATGGAAACCTAGAGAAATGAAGTTGAAGAATGATGCAGCTATTGGACAGTAGCAAAAAAAAGTATGGGATCCAGGAGGTAGACACTGAAAGCACATGATCAGGAGATCATGAAAAAAATGAACCTTGGGAGTCTGATGTAGGGGCATTAGGCTCAAGGATTACTTTGTACCTAAATAGACATAGGGGGTCTCATGTTTTTAAGTTCTCTTGTAATTATTAGTATTTTTTAATAGAATAGTGAGGAATTGTAAATGTTCTTGAACCCTTAGAGAACATGAGAAAAGCTGATTAGTTAGGAATGTGAAGGGACAGTTGATTAGGATCAGTTTCAATTATTTTATGGATTTTGTCTAAATTTAGGAATTTGGGAATTGTAAGAGTTGGTGAGCTGTTGGGGAACCTGAATCGATTTAGGTCATCATTTTGTATAAATGTAATAAGTCTAGAAGACAGAGCAGAGCTGGAGAGTAGGGTAGCTGTTAAGAAACAGAGTATTGAGAGTAGAAGGGCCACTGATTGAATATCAGGCTGAGGAGGAAATCCTATGTATATACAATGTGTTAATATAGAGAAATTCATTTCTGAGGCATTGTTCATTCTTGAATTGTATGCTTATGGGATTGTTGATAATAAAGGACTGTGCATTTATTTGTGATTGTGAAATTGAGTAAATTGATCACAGAATGGATCGATTTTGAGAAGGAATAATTTATGTGGTTTCTATATGAAAGGGGGTTTCGATTATTTTTAAATCCCTGAATTAGATGATTCTATCTTGAATTGATTGAAATTAAAACATCAGCCTCTGTGTGAAGGCTTATGTTCCAGAGAGTATTCGAATCTACACTTCTGTGTATGAGTTAAATGCGCATTAATTTGTGTGGAGGGGCTCTAAACATACTAGGAATCCATTGTGTTATTGTTATGAATGTTTGTAAGGATCGTTGAATTCGATTTACTAAATCGATATCGACTTAGTCAAAACCCAATATAGAAAACTGTTGAAGACTAGGTATTGAATGGTATAACCCTTTGTATGAATGATTCGACAGCAAATTGATGAGTTCGACCCTTTTGATAAGGATCGCAAGTGAAGTTAGCTCTGCTTATTGAGCTTGTTTTTCTGATTGTTGGAAGTGATACTGATTAGATCAATTCAAAACACTAATCACAGAAGACGGGGTTTGAACGGAGATGAATGGCTCCCTTGAATGCAGCGTGAAAGTTTATGGTCTCAAGCTCCTTTGCAGTGGTTTAAAGAAGGGAGCAGAACCGTGAAGGTGAGTGGAACCGACAGTGAACGGTGAAAGGCGGGTTGAAAGAAAACCATTTATGGTTTTCGCAAAGTTTAAAAGTAGTAAGCGGAATTCGAAATAAAAGTGTGATATAGGTCTCGAGCTGACGCGTGGCAAGGGCGATAATCCAAATCCACCCATTTCGCAATTTTTTTGGGCGCTAACATTCTATGGTAAAATAATTGCGATATTCCTTCAATCAATGGTGCAGGAAGATCAACGACAATCGCATTATCAAGTTGCACGGTTGTTAATGGCAAGGTATGTATGAATTGTTGTGGGCCCGAGACATTTAATTTTAATATATGGGCTTCGGCATTCAATAGTGAGCGCGATAATCAAATGCTTGTGATAAAGGTTTCATGACATTATATTAAAAACATAATATAGGCCAAGTATTGTGTTGGTCGTGGAGCGTTATTAAAGTAGAGTTTAATCCAATTCTGGGTCTAATGAAAGATTTGAATCAAACCTTACGCAAAGGGTGTGGGGATTGAGAGGTATGGTTTTATAACCATATGAGCTATATTTTAATATCTCAGATTCCAAATATATTAGCTGCCGCTTGTAGAGTTAATTTTCTGGTTATTTGGCTTATGACCAATAACAGAAGAAGACGCTTCCGCATCAGGGATGTGAATTTCCAGATTTAAATTTATTTGGGCATGAATTTGAAGAGTGCATTTTATATGAAAACAAGAGTGAAAAATGAGGGTTGAGCAAGTAGCCTGGGCATCACAAACTCAACTTAATTAATTTAAATTCTATTTAATTATAATATAACATTACAAATGTGAAAAAAAAAAACAAAACATTATAAAATAAATTAACATAACATAATAAACTATTTTTTTAAATACAATATTTAAAATTAATAAGGCGTAAAAAGCACTGAGAGTTTGAATTAAATTACCTATGCCTTTGAAAATTTAAATACAAAACTAAAATATTGATGATATCTAAATAATTTGTGGTTCTCTCGATGCTCCTCCAACTGCGAGTCTCACATATTCTTGTTTTAATAAAATATAAGGAAAATATGATGTGATGTTAATTTGAATATTGGATAAAAGAATATATAGTTGTAGTTTAAAAATTAATCAGAAAAATTTTTTTAGTTTTTTTTATTGTTTAAATTATTATGTATATATATGTTTGATTTAAAACTTTTGTGATTTATAATGTAGATAAAAATGTCTTTTTATTAATTATATTATTAGGATTTCGTCGATGTTTTGAACCAGTTAATGTGGTTTATCTTTCTAACAAGATGGAGAAACAAATCAATTTTCATGAATAAATAGGGAGGAGACTTTTGATCTACAAATCGGGAGATGATGTGACAGCTCTCGATCAGTCCTCTCCGGCGACTCTCTCTCTTTTCCGACCCGATGATGGACCCCTTCGAAGACGACGACAGCGATGGCACCCTCCTCTCCGTGGACGGGGACGGCATTTCCTCCTCTAGTGGACCTCGCGCCCCTGCCTCCGCCACCTCCGCGTCGCTCCTTTCCCCTCCGCTCCCCCATACGCTTGGCAGAGATTTGAAATTTGAATTTCGACTATTCCCGCTGGTAATAACATGGACCATTTCTTGTTATGTTAATCATTCTGGTGAATTCAGCAGCCCGTTCCAAGTTCAACAGTCCATGGAAGAAGAAAGGTGTGGTGCAGGTAGATCATCATGGCATACAAGTAAGAAAATGCAGTCATTGTGCCACCCAAAAAACCCCACAGTAGAGGGTAGGTCCTGAAGGTCCCAATACACTCTACAACACCTGCGGTGTGTGGTTCAAGGACCAGATAGCAAAGGAAGAAATCTGTGTTTAGCTATGGGGTGTTACGATTCAAGGACCAACTCTTACAATTCCCAAATTCCTAAATTTAGACAAAATCCATAAAATAATTGAAACTGATCCTAATCAACTGTCCCTTCACATTCCTAACTAATCAGCTTTTCTCATGTTCTCTAAGGGTTCAAGAACATTTACAATTCCTCACTATTCTATTAAAAAATACTAATAATTACAAGAGAACTTAAAAACATGAGACCCCCTATGTCTATTTAGGTACAAAGTAATCCTTGAGCCTAATGCCCCTACATCAGACTCCCAAGGTTCATTTTTTTCATGATCTCCTGATCATGTGCTTTCAGTGTCTACCTCCTGGATCCCATACTTTTTTTTGCTACTGTCCAATAGCTGCATCATTCTTCAACTTCATTTCTCTAGGTTTCCATACTTTGTTCTGCAACTTGCTTCCAGTTGTGCTTTCATAATCTCTTCTTGTATTTCCTTTGCCAAAGCTCTATGCTTTCTTGCTGCTGTCTGCTGCTTCTGAGACACATTCATCATCAGTCTTTTGATGCTTTCCATCTCTATGTCCAACTTATCTTCTATCTGGAAATTACTTTGCCCACTGCTGCTGCTTTCAATTCCTGTTAATGCCAATACTGCTGCTCTTGCTGTTACTGCCCTTCTTGCTACCAACATTGATGTTGCTGCCACCAATGTTGTCCCAGCTGTTACCTCCTCGATTGTTGCTGCCTCCCTAAATTCCTGTCCCTCTGCAACAATTCTCTTTTGTTCATCACCTACAAATTTAATCTTAGAAAACAAATCACCAGTTAATTTTCCACCTGCAGTAACATACTCATTCAGTATACTAGTAAACATAATCAAAATTTGCAAACTAGTATCTTCCCCTATTTCTTTCATAGCTTCGGGAAAATTTCACTCTAGTGTCTGCAATTTCTTTCTCTTATTCAAATGCTTCCAGTAAAAATTTCAGCCACCTCCTCTGTACTTGTTTCCCATCCTCAACATGCTGCAAATTAATTTCAACATCTTCTTCTTCTTCTTGGGCAATCTTCAACAATTGCCTTTCATCATCTTGATTGATTATGGCAATCAAACCAAGTCCTTCAAGCTCTGCATTTCCATCTTCTGTCAGAATTGGATTCTGATTCTTCATCACTGTGTCAGTTTTAACAACCTGCCCCACAGTCTGTTCTTGGCTCATCAGACAAGCCAATTTTCCTCTGTCACCAACAGTGACAAATTTCTGCATGACTATTTCATCTGATTTCTGCAATAATTTTTCATCTCCCAAGACAATTCCAAATGATGGATTGTCTTCTGCATCACCTGTAAACATAAAAAAATTGTCAGTGTTAAAATCACAAGACCCAATGGTCTCACTTGCTGGTCCAGTCGCCAAAATTTCTTTCTATAGTTCCAAGTCTTCTTCAGGACTCAGAAAATCTTCACCACCTTTCTCCTCAGCTGCCAAAGTAATATCCACTACTCCAATCACCATGTTAGAATGATGATCCTCTACTATGTTCTCAGCTAACATACTTTCTCTATCATTTAATTCTCTGACAAACTTCATTTGCTGTTCTTCTTTCCCTGCATGATCAACACATGGACCTTCAACATTAAAATTCCAAGGTCTCAATGCCTCTTCCCTCTCAGACAACACATCAGTATGTTGTTTTGAACTTCCTTCTAAATCCTCTGTCAGCACATCAATATGCTGAATTGCATCCTCCATGAGACTGTCAGCTAGTCTCTTCTTCTTTCCATTATCTGCTTCGTGAATGTCATTCTGCTGTGATTCACCAAAATGAACTCCATTTTGTTGAATCATTTTCTTATCCTCTGTTCTCTGATTGTCATTTATGAAAATTCCTCTGTCTTTCTTCTTCAGAAAATTCTCCTGTGTGTAATTTCTTTGTTTCTCCAACTCTCTTCTCTGAAAGTCCAACCTTCTATACAATTCAACAACTCCAATTGGAGTAGATTTTGGGAACATCACACAACCTTTTATGCCTCTGCTTGTTCTTGACCAATCATCTGCTGGTCCTTCATTCTAAGCCTCAATACTCTCACTAGACTCCTTTGTCTTCAATTCCTCATGAGATCTAGCTATCTCAGCATTGATCTGAACAGATTTCAGATTTAATCTCTCCTCCTCAACAAACTTCAAAGTTTTTTCATCTCCCTATGGTGTACCTGCAAACATACACGACTCTTTAGTTTTAAAACCACAGGACTTTTCAGCCTTGGTTGCTTTCTCAAGCACTTCTCTTTGAACAGATCTGCATGTGGTATCTTCAAATTACATCCTTGACTCAAGAACTCTGAGTTCCTCTTCCTCTGTAGTACCTGTCATCACCTCACAATTGTCAGGTTCAAAAATACAAGTCTTTACATCATCCAGCTGATCTGGACTTGTCCAATAACTTAGGAAATCCTCAATGATATCCTCTTCAGCAAGACAAGCTTCTTGTTGCCTTAGGCCTTCATCATGTCTCACAAGATCTCTTATAGATCTCCATTCTTCATCTGTACTCTGTTCTGCTTCACAAGCAAAAACTTCTTTTCTCAACTCAGCTGTCTTGAGTTCCTCTTCCAATAAGGCAATCTCTCTTTGCCTCAACCTCAACTGTAATGGTTGCCAATTCACTTTCTTCCTCATGAGCCAACCAACTCTCTGGATTTCCTATATCCTCTTCTCCAATTTATTAAACTGTTCTATGGTCTCAGCTATCTCTTTCCACCATTCTGCATCAGTCAACTGCTGCCTCATGCCATTTGTCTTGGCATCTTCTTTCTCTCTTCGCTAGTGGCCTCTCTCAGAACCTCCGCAATCTCTGCTATGGCTATCAGTAGCAATTTTCTTCTCCACGAGTTCTTCACTCACAAGATGCACTAAGCCTCTGCAACAACAATCTCTCTTGCTGCAACTTACCTCACCAATCCTTTCCCCCAGACCCAGCTTTTGGCAAGTACTGGTCCCCTATCTGCTGGAACCTTCTCAGCACTCTCTTCTGCTCTCTCTAGGCTTCACTCTGCAACTTTTCTCAAGAACACATCTATTCTTCTTTCATCCAACCTCTATTGGGAATTCTCCAGGTTCTGCCACACTTTCTTCTTCACTTAGAATCCTTTGCTGGACTCTTTCATCACTGCTCTCAAAGTTGTGATCTGATTTTGCTGAGATTCCGTCAATTTCCTACAATCTGAATTCTGCAAACAATTATTCAAACCAGAGTTAAACAATGCTCATAAACTCACCTTTTCTTGAGAACATTGCAATTTTTATATCTATCCAACCTTTAGCTAAATATCAGGTTCACTGCCATCACCTTCAAAACTTTGTATTTATCTCCTGCAACCATAACTCTGCAATCATAAATCTAAAATCACATTTAAAATTAGTTTACCTACAAGATCCCTGCATGATCTTGTATTCCACTCATTTATGCAAATCTCTGTTCACTATAACTCTGTGTACTTTGCTGTATATCAGATCTTAGAATCTGATCTTCCTTCTTCTGTCATCACATGCACTGTATGCACATCACCATCACATATATGTTCACATGTGCATTTCAAAAATTAAATTTTCAAAGAGCTATTCCAGCTCTGATACCACTTGATGCCCGGGCTACCTGCTCAACCCTCATTTTTCACTCTTGTTTTCATATAAAATGCACTCTTCAAATTCATGCCCAAATAAATTTAAATCTGGAAATTCACATCCCTGATGCGGAAGCATTCTTCTTCTGTTACTGGTCATAAGCCAAATAACCAGAAAATTAACTCTACAGGCGGAAGCTCATATATTTGGAATCTGAGATATTAAAATATAGCTCATATGGTTATAAAACCATACCTCTCAATCCCCACACCCTTTGCGTAAGGTTTTCTTCAACCCTTTCATTAGACCCAGAATTGGATTAAACTCTACTTTAATAATGCTCCACGGCCAACACAATACTTGGCCTATATTATGTTTTTAATCTAATGTCGTGAAACCTTTATCACAAGCATTTGAATATCATGCTCACTATTGAATGCCGAAGCCCATATATTAAAATTAAATGTCTCAGGCCCACAACAATTCATACATACCTTGCCATTAACAACCATGCAGCTTGATAATGCGATTGCCGTCCATCTTCCCACACAATTGATCGAAGGAATATCACAATTCTTTTACCACAGAAAGTTAGCGCCCAAAAAAATTGCGAAATGGGCGGATTTGGATAACCGCTCTTGGCACGCGTCAGCTCGAGACCTATATCGCACTTTTATTTCGAATTCCTCTTACTGCTTTTAAACTTTGCGAAAACCATAAATGGTTTTCTTTTAACCCGCCTTTCACCGTTCACTGTCAGTTCCACTCACCTTCATGGTTCCACTCCCTTCTTTAAACGGTTTCGCTCCCTTCTTTAAACCGCTGCAAAGGAGCTTGAGACCATAAAATTTCACGCTGCATTCAAGGGATCCATTCGTCTCCATTCAAACCTCGTCTTTTGCGACTAGTGTTGTGAATCGATCTAATCGGTATCACTTCCAACAATCAGAAAAACAAGCTCAATAAGCAGAGCTAACTTCACTTGCGCTCCTTATCAAAAGGGTAAAACTCATCGATTCACTGTCGAATCATTCATACAAAGGGTTATACCATTCAATACCTAGTCTTCAATAGTTTTCTATATTGGGTTTTGACTAAGTCGATATCGATTTAGTAAATCAAATTCAATGGTCCTTACAAACATTCATAGCAATAACACATTAGATTCTTGGTATGTTTAGAGTCCCTCCACACAAATTAATGTGCATTTAACTCATACACAGAAGCGTAGATTCGAATACTCTCTGGAACATAAGCCTTCACATGGAGGCTGATGTTTTAATTTCAATCAATTCAAGACAGAATCATCTAATTCAGGGATTTAAAAATAATCGAAACCCCCTTTCATATAGCAACCACATAAATTCTTCCTTCTCAAAATCGATCAATTCTGTGATCGATTTACTCAATTTCACAATCACAAATAAATGCACAGTCCTTTATAATCAACAATCCCATAAGCATACAATTCAAGAATGAACATGGACTCATAAATGAATTTCTCTATATTAACACATTGTATATACATGGGATTTCCTCCTCGGCCTGATTTTCAATCAGTGGCTCTTCTACTCTCAATACTCTGTTTCTTAACAGCTACCCTACTCTCCAGCTCTGCTATGTCTTCTAGACTTATTACATTTATACAAAATGATGACCTGAATCGATTCAGGTTCCCTAACAGCTCACCAACTCTTACAATTCCCAAATTCCTAATTTTAGACAAAATCCTTAAAATAACTGAAACTGATCCTAATCGACTGTCCCTTCACATTCCTAACTAATCATCTTCTCTCATGTTCTCTAAGGGTTCGAGAACATTTACAATTCCTCACTATTCTATTCAAAAACACTAATAATTACAAGAGAACTTAAAAACATGAGACCCCCTATGTCTATTTAGGTACAATGTAATTCTTGAGCCTAATGCCCCTGCATCAATTTGTTTATAGAATGGAAAAAAATATTTCTTTATAACCAATTATTATTATTAGGA
Source organism: Pinus albicaulis (assembly GCA_034641835.2). Lineage (NCBI taxonomy): Eukaryota > Viridiplantae > Streptophyta > Pinopsida > Pinales > Pinaceae > Pinus > Pinus albicaulis. The sequence goes on along the minus strand of CM076580.1, from coordinate 963,336,288 downwards.
TTGTATGTAGCTTAAGTTTGAATGTTTTTAGGATTATTTATTTCCACAATGTGATATTCATCTTTAATTATTTCTTATAAAATTTGAATTTAAAACTAATTGAAACTAAATTCCACTTAAATCAACTCATTTACCTATTAAAAAAATAAAATAAAAAAAATTCTCTACTTAAAACTTTTCTTTACTCTAGCAAGTAAAGGGAGAATTATAGAGCAACACATTTTTAAAAGATTATATCCTTTTGATTAGCTTCTCCTTACTCTAGCAGGTGAAGGGAGATCTACAAAGCTACAATTTTTTAAAAGATTATATATTTTTGATTAAATGAATGTCAGGGAGTATTTTTTTATAAGATTATATATTTTTGATTAAATGAATGCTAGGGAGTATTTTTTTTATTAAATGGTTTATCGCAATTTTCATGCAATAAAATAAATTTATATTAAATAATTTTAATAATATTTTCTTTAATTAAAATGAGAAGGAAAGGAATATATATATATATATATATATATATTAATATTATTAAATGGTTTATCTCAATTTTCATGCAATAAAATAAATTTATATTAAATAGTTTTAATAATATTTTCTTTTATTGGAGTGAGAGGTTTTAATAATATATATATATTCCTTTCCTTCTCACTCCAATAAAAGAAAATATTATTAAAACTATTTAATATAAATTTATTTTATTGCATGAAAATTGAGATAAACCATTTAATTAAAAAAAAATTCCTAAATATATATATATATATAATATTTAATTAAATTTTAGTAAGTGTATTATTTAAAAATACACATAAAATATTTTTAATGATAATATTATCCTCAACCCTCAATTTCATATACTTTAACTTCTCAAAATGTTAGTGAATTTATTTGATTTTAGTCTTTACACCTAATTTCTTGTTTAATTTAGTTTTCATTTCATTTTTTTTAATGTTTAAAAAATATCTTATATCTACTTTTATAAAGATAATATCTATCAATTATTATCATCATCATTATCATTATTTAGGTGAACTTGTTATTTTAATAAATATAAAATATAGATTATTTATATTTTTTTGTCTTAAAAAAAACTGATACCTTACTTGGTAAGAAGGACACCAACAAATTGGATAACGATGTAACTATATGTCTTTTTTAACAAATTAGATAGTGATGTAACTATGCCATTTTTTTAGACAATCACTTTACGTAACATGTTCTTTTTAACAAATTAGATAGTGATGTAACTATATGCCATTTTTTCTTAGACAATCACTTTATGTAACATGAACAATATAATTTTATTTTTTAATAAATAAATCTACTAATGTTTAAAAAATTATCGTATATACTTTTATAAAGATAGTATCTATCAATTATTATCATCATCATTATCTAGGTAAACTTGTTATTTTAATAAAAAATTATCGTATATACTTTTATAAAGATAGTATCTATCAATTATTATCATCATCATTATCTAGGTAAATTTGTTATTTTAATAAATATAGAATATAGATTATTTATATTTTTTTGTCTTTGAAAAAATTGATACCTTACTTGGTAAGAAAGACACAAACAAATTAGATAACCATGTAACTATATGTCCTTTTTAACAAATTAGATAGTGATGTAACTATATGCCTTTTTTCTTAGACAATCACTTTATGTAACATCAACAATATACTTTTATTTTTTAATAAATAAATCTATTAATGTTTAAAAAAGTATGTATATACTTTTATAAAGATAGTATCTATCAATTCTTATCATCATCATTATCTAGGTGAACTTGCTATTTTAATAAATATAGAATATGGATTATTTATAGTTTTTTGTCTTTGAAAAAAATTAATACCTCACTTGATAAGGACACTAACAAATTAGATAATGATGTAACTATATGTCCTTTTTAACAAATTAGATAGTGATGTAACTATATGCCATTTTTTTAGACAATCACTTTATGTAACATGAACAATACACTTTTATTTTCTAATAAATAAATCTACTAATTTTTATTTTTATTATTTTTTATAACAAAAGATATTTTTTTCTTCTTATAAAAATCATTTAAGTATTATTTAAAAAATAAAAATAAAGAAACTAAAAAAAATGGCTTTGCCTTAATTGAAAATTGCAAAAGTCATCATTTATGACAATCCCTATTATCTTCCAATGAAGAAAACACCCCCTTGTTCCCACAACTCTTATTTCCCCTACTCCCCTCCTCGCCTCCCCCTCATCTCCTTTTTCCCTTCCCTCACCCCTTTCATTCCTCTTACCCCATCTCCCTCCTCTTTTCTCATCCTTTTCCCTATCCTCTCCCTCCTCCTATTCCCCTTAGCTCACCCCCCTTCACCATATTCTCTATCACCTCAACCCTTCCCCCTCTCCTTTTATCTTCATCCTCACCCTCAACTCTCTTCCTTTCCCTCTCCCCTCTTCTCCTTAACTACATCCACACTAAATAATAGTAAATGTGACACCTCCCATCATTTTTGGATGGGAAGAAGATGGTGGGGCATGTGGTTGTTCATGTTATTTTTTTTTAATGTGGAGGAAGTTGGTGGTAGCAGGTGGTTGCTTTCATTATGGGTGAGGAGGAAGTTGGTGTGGTGAGGGGGTGAAGGGAATGAGCTGAAGGAAGGTTGGGGAAAGGGACAGGGAAGGGAAGGATAATGAAGGAGAGGGGAATTGCATTTTATTTTCCTTTATAAATGTGCAAGGAGGTTTAATTAGGGGTGCTTTTTTTTCAAAGTTTTTATTTATTTATAATAAACGTGAATTTTTTTTTTTATGTGTGGTTTTTAGTATTTTTTTTCTTTAAATTTTTGTAACTAGAGGAATTGAGAAATATATTGGGCTCACACTCACATGATAAAGGATTAATTTGATCGCTATCAGTATAACTACTAGGCGCCCACCATTTCCCCTACCATGAACATGAGTAAATCTGAGTTCGAAATGGTGACCTTTACAAAAGGAATTCTTTAATAGTATAACTTGTCACTAATTAGTCTACACCCATGAAGATTCGTTTGAATATCTTACATTTAAATTTATTGGATTCATTTTTCAATTCTGTTTTTAATATTTTTTACTTTTGTTTTTATTTTTTAAAAATAAATTATATTATTTTTCTATTTAAAATGGTATTTATTTGTTTTAAAAATATAATTATATTAAAGTTGTGATCTAAATAGTAGCATTTGAAGTTTTATTGTGATTTTTTAATATAGTTTCAAGTATTTTGTGGAAAATCTTCCTTTCACATTATTAGATTGCAAAAATAAACTATGTGTTTTTGTAAAATCATATGATTAACCCCTTTTTTGTTATAGGTAAATCACATTTCAATTATTGATAGGAAGCATTATATCACATTTCAATTATTTATAGGAAGCATTATCATCTTGTTGAATTAAAGTTGATTTTTTATATAATTGTTTTTGTATTTTTTAAGAACAAAGTTTTTTATATTTTCAAAAATAAAACAGGAGCAAACAAAAATAAAACGAGATGATCATCATTTTGAAACTCTATTTATGAGATTTTTTTTTTAATGAATAATAATATTTTAAAGTTACAAGTAAGTCATAATCAAAGTGTTTATAAGGAAATATATAATTTATTTAATTTATTTTCCGACAATTTTTTTGGAATTTTGTCATAATCAATGCAATTTTTAAAAAAAATTTCAAACACTACCATTTACTAGCTATGCTAGTGTTAACGTTCTAATAATACTATTATCTATTCAATAAGTATATTTTCAAATGAATTGGAATAGTGGAAGGATAACTTTAAGGAATATTAGAATATTCAAAAGTTAAAAAAGATGATGGCCACCAAAGGTTTCCTAATTGCTACTAACCTTGGATGACTAAATGATAGAGGCTTAGTTCTTTGTTTGAGTTGGTTTTTCTTGCACCATGTCTTCCTATAATACCATTAAATGAATACATTTCAATTGATCTCAAAAAAATACTAGGAACCACTAATTGAATAACCTCAATAAGTGACCTCTTCTCATTTTTTAGCCTCACAATTCATTCTTGTAGCATACCAATTATCTCTACCATTTTTTTATACTTTCGAGTGTTATTTTTCTTGAAGATTCAAAGTACATTTGATTATTTTAATGGAATTTGCTTGTAAGTTAGAACATATTATCTACCTTTTTATTCCTCGAACTATTGCATATCTTCTGTCTCAATTATCCCTCCATCCAAATTTATACAAGTTGTTTGTCATGATCCTTCATCCAAATTTATATAAGTGGTTTTTCATGATCATTGCAAAAGTTCTCAAATTTTCAATATTACCATCCATTGACCATGCTAACCATAAAGTTCTAATACTAGAATTATTTATTCGACAAGTATGCTATCAAATGAATTGGCATAATACAAGGACAACTTTACATAACATTGCAGTATCTAGAAATGAAAAGAGATCATGCATATTAATGACATTGCTACTAACCTTGGATGACTAGTGTGAAATTTTAATATTGTTGTAGTTACTGGTTATTATTCTCCTATCAAATTTCATTATTTATCTTCTGAAATTTATTTGCGCAAATACTCAATAAAACACTACTGCAACTTCATAGAAAATAAATAAACCATAGGATCTGAGAAAATATATCATACACACAAACACACACACAAATAATGAACACCAATTTTTTTGGAAAATGTCCCTAGAAAAACCCCATTTTGGGGAAAACCAGTTCTATAGATGAGTATTTTATTTACTCTTCAACAAAATATATGATTGAAAAATTACAACTGTTTGTTGTAAATTAGCAAACCTCCAGAAAATTGTTTCTTTCACTTCTGCAAGTTGATTTGGCTTCCTGGAGATAACTCAACTCCTCTAATTCAATTCGTCCTCCCTTTGGATCACTAGATTGAACCATACGTATGTCCCTGAAAACTTGGCCCTCACTGGAAATAAAATTATCCTCCTCTGGAATTTGAATTCTTCAAGCAAGCCTTCCTATGAGAAAATCGATTTCTCTGGCAAATTTCTATTTTCTTCGACAACTCGACCTCTTTGAGTCAATTTGTACTACTAGAAAATAGACCTCTCTTTGTAGATAAAATAGACCTCCCTCCGACTCTAAAAAACTAGAAAATTTCTATAAAGAATTTCCTCCGACAATTTTGTCTTCAATCACTGCTAATATCAATTGCTAGTGTCCTCCACGTTATCACTGCACCTTTTTTCTCACTACAAATTTATGTCTCTAATCTATTCTCTAAGTGCCCATCGATATCCTCTTATAATTTCTTGTTGAGAGATCAATGACCACGATCTAATCTCAATCATCTGCTAAGATTATATTTACCCCATCAAATGGATTTTCTAAAAGTCACTAGAGAAAAATCGATTTACCGCAATTAATATCGATTAATTAAGTCGTTTCCCTAAGTTAGACTTTTGAAAATTTTAATAAACTGGCTAATTAATTCTAATTAAAGTATTTTTCCTTAGAAATTTTTTTGGGTATTTGAAAGAATCAAACCACTGTGTTCCTTAGCCTCATAGAAACCACCTGGGACTAGAACACCAGTTTGAGCTACATAAACTAACACTCCCTCTTAGCGAGGAATATGTTCTGCATAACACCAATCTTGTTTGTAAAGAAGATGAATCTCAGATTCCCAAAAGCCTTCTTCAATATATCTGTTACCTCCTCATCTGTGGATATATACTATAGCTGAAAAAGCCAGTGATGCACACAATTCCTGATAAAGTGGTACTTGATGTCTTAATGGTTGGACCTATCGTGAAACACTAGATTCTATGACAACCTGATGTAACTCTGATTGTCACAGTGTATCACCATCGTATCTATCCTCTCACCAAACAATGCTACTAGCATCTTCTAAAACCATATGCCCTCAGATGTAGCCATGCTCGTTGATATGTACTGCTCTGTACAACTTAGTGCCACATACTTATGCTTATGACTGATCCCATGTTGAAGCAACACCCTGAAGTGATTTTCCGATCCACTGTATTACCTTCCGAGTTTTCATCAGTATAACCAACCAAACTGACACCATCACCTTGAGCATATCTGATGCCATAATTGATAGTGGCACACAAATACCTCAGAACATGTTTAGTTGTTTTCCAATGCATTGTCTTCGAATCCACCATGAACTGATTGAGAGAGTTTACTGTATAAGATATATCTATCTTGGTTTTGACCAAATACATGAGAGATCTTATCAAATGTATTTATAATGTGGTGTCTACATCCTTCTCCCTGGATGAATCTACCTTCCTCCAATTCGTGATCATGGGTGTAGACATGGATATAGAATCCTCCATCTCGAACCTCCTTAGGATCTCGATACAATATTTCCCTTTCCCAAGGAAAATTTCCCCATATGTTTTCCACACCTCCATGCCTAGAAAGTAGTGCATGAGCCCCAAATCCTTCGTCTCAAACTCAACTGTAAGATACCTCTTGCACTCGTCTATGAGCTCCAATGAACCTATCAGAAAAAACCCATCCAAATACAAGACAATAATAATAACCTCACCGCCAACCATCAGTAGTAGAGGTTATTCGCCTCACTCTTCACGAATTCCATGCCATGCAAGTACTTGTCAATGCGCTCATACCACACCCTAGGATCCCACTTGAGCCCATAGAAAATTCTCTTCAACCTGCACAAGTGGGTCTCTTTGCTATGTGCTATAATTCCCTCCGGTTGTTATATGTATACCTCCTTTTCTAACTCACCATATGGATCTACCATCCCATCTATGATGCTAATGAGATCACGAATCATATAGAAGTATACATGGCCATAGGAGAAAATTTATCCTCATAGTCTATTCCCTCCTACTTAGAGAACCCCTTGGAAACAAACCTTGCCTTGTATTTTTTGATGCTACCATCTGCACTGTGCTTGATCTTGAAGATAAAATGTGATCCAACCACCACCCTATCCGTAATTCTAGGTACAACCTCCCATACATCATTCTGCATCGTTAAGGTATACTCATCAACCATTGAATCTCACCACAATTGCTATTGTGAAACCTCCTAATAGCTAGAAGGTCACTATCTACTAACTGACTGACCAATTCCATATAGCTAGTGTACCTCTTTGGTTGTTTACACTCTCTCCTGCTCGTCATAGGAGTCCCAACAAAATCCTGAGCATCCATAAGTTTTTGATGAACCTCATGGTTCCTCCTACCGATTATAGAGTTAGGATATCCACCTCTATATCCTCTTGATGCATCTCCCTGATTTTATTCATCTACCGCTCCATGCCCTGCAAAGTCTCAAGAACACCTACACCTTAGCTAATGCTCGTACTGGTCATTGTACTTGTGATCTGTTGCCCTTGATCCTGCTGCTCAACTCTATCAGATTTTGCTGGCTGCTCACTCTGATCATAAATTGTTGAAAAATCATTAGACCTCATGTATTCCTTGTCCTCTAGGAACTTGATATATCATCTCAATATAATATTTCTGGCCCCTGGAATAAAAATATAATATTCCTTAGAGGTCTCACTATATCCAATTATTTATCCCCTCTAAGCAATATGATGTAGTTTCAAACGTGTTTCTCATGGCATGTGACAATATGCTAATATGTAAAATATCCTAAAATGACTAGCATCTAGCCTATTCCTTGTAAATGACTCTTTTGGTGTCATCTTGCTCGACGTTCTATGTGGGACCCTGTTCTAAATGTAAAATGTTGTGTTGCATGCATCTACCCATAAGTAGCGTGGGAGATCTTGGTCATACATCATCACTCTCATTGCCTTCGAAATAAAATGATTCTTCCTCTCAACAACCCCATTCTATTATGGGTTGTAAGGAATTTTCCACTCTCTCTTAATTCTCGCCTCAGTACAAAAATCCTAGAACTAATTTCTAGTGTACTCACCTCTATTGTCTGACCAAAGAATATTAACCTTCCTACCTATCACATTCTTCACTAGAACTTTGAACTCTTTAAAGTGACTAAAGTCCTCACCCTCAGTCTTCACGAAGTGTATCCTGATCTTCCCAGAGAAATCATTGATAAAAGTAGCAAAGTACTTGTATCCCATAAGAGACTTCATATAATTTGGCCCACAGGTATATGAATGCACTAAGTCAAGAATTCCCTCTGACCTATTATAACTCCTTGGAAATTTTTTTTTCACAAACTTCCCTAACACATATCCTTTGCAAATGTCAGCTTGCTCTGTGCCCACCTTTGGAACACTTGTCACTATCTGATTAAGAAATATGATCCGTGATATATATGGCCCATCCTCCTATGCCATATCTCCCCCTGATCCCTCAAATCGTTGCTACTAATAGTGCCTTAGGAGTGCCCATTTGCAACCTATACAACCGAGTGCTCCTAACTCCAATCACTATAGGTGATCTCTATTCATTATGATTGAGCAACATGTGAACCATTCTAAAAAGAATATCATACCCTTTATCTAGAAGGATAGATACAAAAATCAAGTTCATACCCAAGCCTGGCACATTCAACATGTCATGAATCATAATCGAATTTCCATTCTCTGTCTGAAACAAAACAGTCCCTCTGCAATTGGGTTGCACTTAGAATTGTTGCCCATTTGGATATGAAATTTGATCTCCTCCTCCTTATAGGTAGAGAATTACTCTCTCATGTCATTTGAAATGACACCCGACTGTCTATATACCAAACTCCCTGTGAAGTCGAGCTATATAGACAATAAATTACTGTGAATTCTTGATCCATCCTATGGGAGAGCTCATCTGCACTTGCTAAAGTTGTTGACCACTCCTTGCCCTTCTTCTTAGTCTTCTTTCTATGTGGAAAATTTTTACATTATTTCTGAACTCGTGACATCCATAACATTTGAACTTCCAAAGGTCCTCCTTATTCTTCTCACCTTTCGAGTTTGGTCCCTCGCTGGACCCCTTCTTAACTTTCCCTTTCTTGACTAGGGTAACATTTTTCTATTTTTCCTCACTCTTATGAGTCCTATTTTCGCTTCCACTAACAATACTTGAGCGTAACCCCCTCTTGGGTGAAATCACTCCATAATCGATCCCAACCTGGTGACGTATCTTGTTCATTAATCACTTGGACGAATACATCCCACTACTTCATAAATCCATTCAGTGCTATTCGCACCATCTCGTCATCATATGGTTTGTCTCTCACCATAGCCAATTTTTCCTTTGCCAATATAGGTTTGGTAAGGTCATTAGTAACTTTCTCTCCCTTCTGCATATTTATATCCCTTAGCTTCTCTCTGAGAAGTAGCTTTGTATTAGTGGTCACATCTTGGAATAGTTTCAAAATAGTGTCCCATATTTTCTTTGCTATTTCCAACTCAACAATATGCGGAACTATATGGTCCCTAATTTCATCCGGGATTATCCTCCATGTTTTGGAATTTTGAAAGCTATGTTTGATCCATTGGAACTGCTATGACATGGGCTGCATACTCCTTGAGACCATTTTCTTCCAACAATAAGGAAATTCTTGCTTTCCAGATGCCAAAATTTGAGGCTCCATCCAATTTTCCTGATCTATTAAACATGTTGAGTCCATTTTATAAACCCTCAGAAATAGGTGAAACAAAAATAAACTGAAGAGTTCGAATTGGGTTTTAAACCCTCAACTTCTCTCTTCCTGTGTCTGTGAAAAGCCTTTTTTTTCCCTCAGATATGCTATGATACCATGTGAAATTTTAATACTATTCCAGTTACTAATTACTATTCTCCTATAAAATTTGATTATTTATATTTTGTAATTTCTTTGTGGAAAATACTGAACAAAACACTATTGCAATTTCACAGAAAATAAATAAACCACAAGAACTGAGAAAATATAACACACATACACAAATAATGAACACTGGTGTTTTTGGACAAATGTCCCTAGAAAAACCCCAGTGTGGGGAAAACCAGTTCCACAGATGTGTATTTTATTTATTATTAAACAAAATTTGTGATTGAAAAATTATAACCATTTTCCATAAATTAGTAAACCTCCAAAAAATTATTTCTTTCACTTTTGCAAGTCAATTTTGCTTCGCGGAGACAACTTGATCCCTTTTATCCAATTTGGCCTCTCTCTGGCTCATTGGGTTGAACCACACGTGTGGCCCTGATAACTCAACCCTCATTGGAAAACTTCCACTCGCTGGAAATAAACTCATCTTCCTCTAGAATTCGACTTCTTTCGAAAACTCAACTTCCTCTGAACAAATCGATATCTCTCGAAAATTTCTCTTTTCTTTGGTAATTAGGCATCTCAGAATCAATTCACACTGCTAGAAACTTGACCTCTCTTTGAAAATAAAATTGATCTCCCTCTAACACTAGGAAACTAGAAATCACTATGAATAATTTCCTTTGGTAATTCTTTCTTTAATCATTGATGATCTCAACTAGTGGTGTCCTCCACACTATCAATGTGCCCTTGCTCTCACTATAAAAATATGTCTCTGATATGTTCTCCAAGTTCCCATTGATTTCCTCTTATAATATCTCATTGATCAATCAACGATCATGACCTAATATCAATCGATGGCTAATATCATCTTGACCCCATCAAATGACCTTTCTAGAGGTCACTAGAGGAAATTTACCTCAATTAATCCCGATTAATTAACCATTTCCCTTCGTAAGACTTAGGAAAATTTATTATACTAGCTAATTAATTCTAAGTAAGGTAATTTTCCTTAGAAACTCTTTCTGGGCATTGGAGAGAATCAAACCTCTGTGTTACGTAGCCTCATAGACACCATCTGAGACTATAACACCTATATGAGCTACATAAACTAAGAACTAGATGATAAAGCTTGAATCTTTTCTTGTTTTGTTCATGTTGCACCATGTATTCATTTAATAGCATCAAATGATCACTTCATTTGTTCCCATGGAAATATTAGGAGGAACCACTGACTAAATAACCTTAATAAATGATATCTTCTATTTTTTATCTTCATAATTATTACCTGCAACATACCAATTCTATATTCCACTTCTTCAAAATTTTGCACATTATTTTCCACGAAGATTCAAAATAAATTTTATTCTTTTCATGGATTCTAATTGTAATTTGGAGCTTATTATCTGCCTTTTCATTACTTGAAACTCCATTTCCTATCTTCTCTCCCAAGTTTTCCTCCATCCCTCCTTCTTCTAGACATATAGAAATAAATAGCCATGGACTTCATGAATATGCTTGTCATATCTCATAATTCCTAGGTGTAAAGTAAGAATTCTTACACATTTCACATTGTTCGAAATTCCAATGAGAATTTCCCATTGTTTCAAACCTAAGCCAAATGTGAGACAAACCTTCCAATTGGATTCCCTATTGATCACAAAGAGTTAATTCAAATCCTATAGATGCACCTAGAGAGACCATTACAAAGTTGCCTTGATCTTAGATATTGTATTGTAATGAGGAGAATGAAAAAATAAACATAGATAAAATTATAGACTATTCCATGCATTATTCCACATGAATTTTCCTATCCCATCCTCGAAAATTTGATTAATTGAGTCTATTCTTAGATGCCCAAATGAATGATTCCCTTGAAAGTTACCAATTTTCCTTTGAATGTATGCGCATTATACTTATAATTCTGATTTATGTATGCATCATGGAAGGTGGCAGTAAAATCAAACCACTTCATTTTCTTGCTTCTCTATAAAGTCATGTAGTGTCAAAACCTGGAAATAATTTATGGATTCAAATATTTTCTCCATTAATATTTGAGCTCCATTTTCTAGCTTTCTCAACCATATCTTGAGGAATTATTTGATAATGCATATAATAATGTATTATTGTGGAATCCTAAAACATAGACAACTGATTAATCCCTATATTTTTCATACTCATAAACTCTAGCAACAATGCCAATGCCTCTTCTTGATTGTTGGCAGTTTTGCCTAATTACCAAGCAAACAAACTTTCTTATTTCCTATTGGGATTGAGAATTGTTTCCACCAAAATTACTATCCTCATGTTTCCTTTTTAGGCCCCATCAAAGAAGAAAGTACGATGCTTCCTATTCAAGATCCATATATGAAATTATTCTTCTACCAATTTCAACTACCAATATTAAAACTTCCTTAGTCTTCCAATTTGGAAATTTAGGATTTTGTAATCCCCTTTACAATAAATATTTTAGTTATACTCACTCTTTTTCTTGTAGAACTAATACATTTTTTCCTTTCATGTATTTTTACAAGATTTATTTAGAGAGGATTCCATTAGCTTACGATGCAACCATCTTTGGGGGAGAATTTCTTGCTGAAAGATTTCCTTATTGTTAGTTAAGTAGACCTTTCGACTCAAATATTTATCAATTTCAATCCAAACCTTTTTTAAAAGTGGGTTTTTCAAGAATGTTTCTTGGAATTTTTTACTTAATAAGTGAAACAAATCCTTCTAGTATTCAAGAATGTAAGTATGTCTCCCTAATTATGTAAAGGCTATGTTACAAACTTTCCTTGTGTATTCACATTCGACGATTAATTACACAAATGTCTAACCTACTTGGTGCATGGTGGACATCATGATGTATATTGGATGAATTTATTCTTTAAGTTTTCAACCATCAATATCTTTCCATGAACAACCATCCAATATAAGGTTTTATTTTTAGTAAATAACCGTCTTGTAACATCCCAATTTTTGTAACATTGTAAATATTTTTACTTTTGTAGTTAATAAAGTGATGATGACCAAGATCAACAAACATGAGCATTGTAGCATACCTAGCCCTTAAACCATGATTAATATTGTGGGGTATCCAAACCCAACCCCCAAGGTCTTATAGAGATGGGGTTACCAAATTTACTTTTGTTTTTGGGACCACCATCAACTTCTATTCATCAAGACGTTTCAACGATAAATTTCACTTAATTATGAGTTCTACTTAAAAATTTATGCCCACTTGAATATTTTCTCCAAAGCCACATAAGCAACCATACCATTTCCACGTGGTAGACACATGGAATCCCTCTCCTACGTGTTGCTATCATGTAACATCACTTTAATAGAACATAATCTCCCTCACCACTTCATCGACCACCTAGCTTGCCATGTTGAGGTTCTTATCGGGTTCTACAATTTCAAGAGGAAAGGCCCAATAACCTTGTTCCAACCTCCTGATGTCGATACCGTAAAATGGAAATCTTTATTGTGGTATTGTCAATTTTCAGGAAGGTACATCTATGAAAACCAATGATTTGTAGGTTCTTTTAGTATTGGGGGGTAAACTAATGAATCGATTGATATTGTTAATATGCTCCTCCCGTCAAATAAAATAATGTCTCTTGGTTCACTAGTCCACCAACAAATTGAAATTACATGGAACTATGCTCGCAACACTTTCCTAACCAATCAATAGACTTTAGCTAATGGAGGTATCCCTGTCGATTGACGATCTTATCAGGATTTTTTAGTGTTGGGGAACTCCCGAGGATGCAATATCACATGAAACTTGATACCTGACATACCCACATCTGATTCCCATGTCATCTCCACCTCAACTACTACCTCAACACTATTATGCACTCTAATCCATGTGCCACATCACGCTGCCATGTCATCAAGGAATTACTTTGTGCCACATGATTATGACACATCCCCTAGCACATCATGATGCCATGTAAAATCCATTTCAACATCTTATGTCACTAAGTTTGGCACACCATCATTCCATTTCCACCATTATATTGTTGTCAAATTGGGAGGAAAACCCAATATCTAGGGCTTGATCACCCCACACATGAGTTCCAAAATCTTGATACTTGACACTCGATTTGGTCAACTGTGAGATTCTAAAATTTTTGTTAAGGGTCAAGTGTTGGGTGAATTAATTGTCTTTTAATTAGAAAAAATTAATTACACTTACATAATCAATAACTAGGGTAGGTCTTTTTATTTCAAAATTATTATGCAAAATATATGTAGGTATCAATTAATAATTAACATTGATCAATAATAAAAAGTACATGAATGAAAGATAGTTTAACAATTGCATCAAAATCACATTCCAGAGAAAAATGGCAGACAACGGCAAGTTTAGGTTTTCCTATATCTGCATCTTAGCTCGCGCGGGAGCTGTCGGGGCGGCTGATTCCACTAGCTATTTACCTGGTGCGACGATCAAGCTGCCTTCAGAGGCCCTCGACTCACTTGTGCTAGATGGGTGCACTCTATGGCACTAGATTCAATCTTCTTACTCGGTGGACGGCCTCGAACTCACCGCCGATTTCATCGGCCGCTATCTCTGCGGTGGGGCGATGTTTCTTCTACATTGCCGGACCCAAGAATTTTCACACTGCTCTGGTCTTCTATACCCTGCCCGCGGTGTTCCGCATGAGATGACTGACATCGGACCTGCGCCGTCTATCCTCTACTAGGTTTGGCGACGATACACTGTGCGATCTCTGGGGCTTGTTGGAGGTGGTCTATTGGTCGCTCCTGCTCCGCGATACAACTTTCTGGGTACCCATTGCATTTTTCCTATGTTGCCAGTATGTCGGGACAAAGGCTACCACAACATTACCACAACAATCGAAAACAAGGTAAACTCTGCCCACTTCCAGATTTTCATAAAGCTCCTAGGTTTGGATATAAGACAACGATAGGGTTTCAACACTGAAGCAAATTATCAGGGTTGGCTCTGGCTACCCCTGTCATTATCAATCTTTGATTTTTGTGGGTAAATCCTTACAAGATCCATGTGTTGTTAAGGCATGCTCCATTGGTCCTGGTTCTTCTATCTACCTCAACCTTCGATTGAGGGGTGGAAAAGCAGATCAGAACAGACCCCATGGACCCACTAGAGGAGCCAGTACCTCCAAACCAGAAACCCCAATAGGACCCTCATATAGGAACATTCTGCAAGGGAAAAATAGAGCAAAAACAACAACTGGACCAACAGAGAGTTTCCCCAAGTCATACATAGTGGAACAACAAAACTACGTGCTAGAATTAAACATAGATGTTCCTGAGATAGACGAGCATCGATCCACTTATGAATCCCAAGCAATAATATGCAGATTCAATTTCTTTTGGTCTAAACCTATGTAGGTTTTTCATTGGATTTTCACCAACTGGACCACAGACTATGATATCCATCTCTATTCTAAGGGCTTCTTCATAGTCAAGTTCACATCATCAGAGGCCAAAGATACCATCCTGAGGGATGGACCGTGGTTCTGGGGCACTACCAGGCTGTTTATCACTCCATGGTTCCCTAATTTTGATGCAAACACAATGGAAGTTACCAAAATTCCGATTTGGGTCTGGCTATACAACCTCCCGCTTCATTTTTGGCAGGAATCTGTACTCGCTGGCATTGGGAACATCTTAGGCAGATATATATAAAAAGATACTCAACGTCTGGAGGAGCACATCTCCAACTTCGCACGCATCTGTGTGGAAGTGGACCTTAGCAAAGGTCTATCAGAGAGCATTCATCTGCTTCATAAGAAGCAAATATGGACACAACATTTAGATTATGAAAATACAACGTTCAGGTGTAGAGTATGCAGGCATACTGGACATTTACAAAACACATGCCCGGAGGCCAAGTGAGATAACAGAAAAAATAAGAAGACAGGGAAGGCTGCCAAAGGATGGAAATTTCCATAAGATAACCCAGAGCAGGAGACAAAAGAAGAAGAGGAAGCCCCCATCCCAAACGAGAGCAAACAGACAACTACCCCACTGGGTGCACAAGAACAAGAAATGCGAGATTCATTTGACATCACCGCCACGGTACAACCGAAAATGGATCCAAGAGAATTAGACAGTGGGGGAAATAAAAGACAAAACACATCAAAAAATTCGGACTCAGATAAGGAAAATGGAGCATTGTCAGAAGAAAATCAGCTCGTCCTTATATCTGCGACGCCAACAAAAGGAGGTTGGTGAAAGGTTGAAAATAAAAAAGGGAGAAAATCTTATATTTTCTCTCCATGTACTATAGTTTTTTTTGTTTACTTGCAACCTACTTGCTTGTCTTTCATGACAATTACCAACACGTGTAACATGTAATTTTGTTTTAATTAATAAAATTACGACGTTTTCCTTGGAAAAAAAACTAACATTGATCAATAATAAACTCTCTTTCTAAGATCATGGCATTCAATAAAAACACAGGTAATTGTAACTCCTCACTCTTTTCACACTAAAATCATCACTATTAAACCCTTAAGCAATTCAATCACTCTACACATGGTTCTGAAATTAAAATCATGCATGCAAAATAAACATCACTCAATCCTTTAATATCACACTAGCAAGAAAGGAAAATATAACTCTTGGAAAGAAACTACATAAATCATTCAAATGCAATCGCACAATAAAAAAACCCATTGCAATCATCAAACCATTCACTGTGTAACATATTGTAACAAGTATAACAACAATCTGTCTAACACTTTGTTTCAACAATAACTCAGAAAATTGTAGTAGTAGTTGAGTAAAAGTAACACATGGCTGAGAAAGCGATTGATATAGGATCTAAATTGTCACGCAAGTAATGAGTGACAAGTACTTTGCAAACTAATTAATAATCAGTAACCACAACGTAGCAGTAAGAGTTTGTAACAATGACAATTGACCAAACTTAAACACAACACGAAAGAATTAAAACACACTACTACACTGCCTTGCTAACACAACAATGCTTGCTAAATAGGAAGGCCCTTCCTCCTTAGTAGGGAATTGGTGATTCACAACTCACAAACTAACAAAACAAACTGCAATTGAACCTTGAACCCATCAAATCTTTGTATTAACTTAGAAAATTACAAATGCACATTTAGTCCAAAAGATGATGGTGCCACACACTTGAGGCAGATGGATTCTATTGTTATATATTTACATCATTTCTAATTTTGGTACCAAAATCAACCATGATAACATTTTGATTCTAAAGCTGTCCAAACTATGAGTCTCATTCAACAAATTACAACTAATTTCTAAAAATACGGAAAATGTTGGAACAACATCTTCATTTAGCAAGAAGCAAAAATGGGGAATATTAACTTTCACAACCAAGTTGGTTGTATTTTAAAAAGGTCATCTGATCTTTTTTGGCACAATGTTCTTGGTTGAATTGACCGAGTGACATATCCCATGTTGACTCCTAATAATGGAATTGAGAAAATAAAGTATCATAAAATAGAGCATCAACATCGCAACGACAACAAAACCCGTCTTGGGGTGTCAACAATGCAAAATCTCGGAGAAACATCATTGCATCACATAACAAGAAGTGAATATAAACATCCAAACAAGATGAGTTATCCATAAACAACCTCTTTGTCATTTTCATTAGTAAATTTACCCAAAACAATCAACCTCTCATCAATATACAGGAAATACTGCATCAATTAAGGTGACATGAAGGGGTAACATACATTGATCAAAATGGAAATTGGTGGAGTCACTGAATGTGATTATAAGGGTAAAAGTGATTGAAAATTTGAGGAAATGATGGTGTAAAAGATTCCAATTCCAACACCCAACATCTCCCCACAACTGAAGCAAATTTATTTCCTCATGTAGACCCTTCAATCAACTCTCAAGGCATGCTGTGAGTATAGTTTAGAAAAATTATAGGATTTTGTTGTATCTTCTGTAAAGGCCTTATATCCTTAGGAATAATCAAGTTCAATCACCAGATCTCTAGATTTGTTTGTTTAAATTTAAATTATTGCTGATACTTCAATGTAGGAATAAAAATTAATGGAAATATCAATTTCAGTGTAAGCCAATTGGACCGACATTGCTTGATATAGTTTAACATATTTATGGATCCTTGAAATATCATGTGAAAAATTTGGGAAGCAATATGGATCTTCATCCCTTGTCTTCTTATCACATACTTCCCATCTCATCCTAATACCATCTAATGAATCTTATCTAAACTACTCAATATTCCCAAAACAATGATCTAAAATCTTATTTTAGACTTCAATCACTTTATCACTTCATTTTGGAGATCACAAAAAGTTTCCATATGTCCTTATCATTTTTGCAGTAGAGCTTGGCTCTTCTTAAATCCATAGAATTATGTTTTCTAGGTTTGTTGCTACATATTAATGTGATAACTTCCAACTTATCTAATTTTCACGGAGGAAGTAACTTCCCTTAGCTAGATTTCTCTCACACAGGGTGATAGATTGAAACTTTTCCCTAAACAAGTAAACTCATGCAGGTAAAACTTGCACAACAAATATTGTTATGAAAAGATGTTCTGTTTGAATTCCTCGAGAAAGGATGTAATGGTAGTCATCTCATATGACCTTTCTTCTTTCATACCTGTCAACCGAAAAAGGAAAATTTTCTCTTGAAGAAACAATGGGTAAGAAGGAGAGGGTTTTCTACAAACATGGTTGTACATTTTCTCCTTATCCTCATGTAATTGTTGGAATTTTTGTTGTAGTTCCAACACTTGTGTATTTTATTTTTCCCTTTCTTCCTTTAGCTTGTCCCATATTAAACTTTGAAACATCAATTCTTCAACCCATGCTTCTTTGAGATCATGGATGATTCTCTTATGCTCACTCAACAGAATTACCCCTTCTTGTAATGAAAATGGAAATTATCTCCATTTACTCAACTCAACAAATAAAAATATTGTATTTAAATGATCATCAATTTTGGGTCGTACTGTCTCTTATGCTATTACAACTGATAGGCCTCCAAATTAGACATAAATTAAGGCCCATATGACCATCCTTAAACATATTAAACCTCTATTTTTACATTAGATGACATATTTTTAACTGTAATATGTTCATTAGGAATGTTTAGTGATAATGGAATATTTTTGCCTAATGTTATTTATTTTTGTAGAATATTGTGAGAATATTGGGCATATTATGAAGATTTGGAGGAGGAGATAATCTAGGGATTTTCTCCATGCTACATGAGAACCAAAAAAATATATTATGAAATTATTGCACAAATTCTAGATCTCCAGTGATCGATAAAATCTAGGAATGTGCTCCTTGTCATTTAATGCAGATTCCTAGTGTTGGGAACCAGATCCACTATTTGAGGGATTTTGGAGGGGAAAGCTTCCTCATTTCAAGGAGAATGCTTCCTCATCACTTTTTATAATTACCAATTCGAATTTTTCTGTAGGGGTAGGTATATCTTAGTCTTCTTGTGGAGAAAACTTGTTATTTAGTAGCTCCACTTTCATTTCTAGCAGTGATGTACTTGGATTGATTCAAATAATGAAGTTTTATGCTATTTTTAGCTTCTAAATATTGGTTTAATTCATAAGAATCTGATTTTCCTTGGGGTTGTCCATCCCAAGAGCCTCAAATCCTTCTTTTACTATTTATTTATTTCCTGTGAATGTTTTTTTTCACTTGAATCTCTTATTTCTACATTTAATATACATGTTTATGTTGGTGTAGGTCACATTGGTTAAATTATTGAAGTGAGTTATTTGCAGGTTATTTACAGAGTCACAAGCATGATGCATCCTTAGAAAAACTTTTAAAAGTCATATTCATCATTGGGCTACTTGGATTGGTTTACTAGGTCACAAATCTAGAATTTCTGGAAGTCCCTTGTAGCAAAATAATAGTAATTTATGTCATTTTTTAGAATGTGTTAATGAGATTAAATTGAGTTGATTACACTTGAATTGGATCATAAAAAAATTCAATTTAATAACAAAATTCACCCCATAAAAGTTTCACTTGATTAGGTTATGCATTTGGTAGGTTAACTAGTTCAATAGTTCTTCAATTTCTGATTTTTAGAGTAGTAATTTTCTGCTATTTTTTAGCACGTGTTAACATGGTTATTTTGGAGTGATTACAATTGGAACGAAGTCGTAGGAAATCCTTCTTAATAAAAAAAAATTATCATATCATTTTCATTTGATTTACTTGGGCATTCGACAAGTTATCTCACTCCTGTAGCAAAAAAATGCCTTGTGTAGCACCTCCTGTAACACTCCTGTAGCACGTGTAAACTTGACCATATTTTCTCCAAAAGATTGGTTTTTGTCTCTAAGGATTGAATCATGACCCGTAGGATCTGAATATGCGATTTATTAAGACCAAAAGACCTCTTAATCCTTGCATCTTCTCCATTGCAATTCACCTTTGCAGTTTGGATTAGTGGATAGGTTCATGACTTGAAGAGCATAATTATTATTTTCATGACTATTTTATGAAGCCTTGTGTACTCTATTGAAAAAATATATCTTGAATTCAGTGATTGAAGAATGTTTTCATTTTGTTTCAGAAAACCTAAGCTTATTGATTCCATTTCCACCATTGTTATTTACATTGCATAAAATAACCTTCCTTTTCATGTACCATAGGTTAATGTTTATATTTATACAAATAAGATTAAAATTTATGTTCATGAAAAGTAGAATATCCTTTCCTTTATGCAAAAGTAACTAGGATTTCCTCTCTGCAAAAGTAATTAGGTTTCCTCACTGCAAATAGAGTAACAATTCCATTTCTGCAATTAATTTAGGCTTGGATTTCATGGCATTCACTTCATTGCATCATATCAATGAAAGAAGGACACGTTGCATGTTGCACATATAGTGCCGACACGTCTTAAGTTTTTATGAACCCCAGGTTGATAATTTAAGTTGGTAGCCTAAGGAGTTGCAACGTTCTTTTTGCAATATCGGGGCTCATCACTTTTTGGCACCGTTGGTGGGGAGGTGTCAAAGTATGCATTGTTTTCTTCCCTAGTTGATCCATTTATGCAAAAGCAAAAATTGCATTAGGCATATTTAATTTCAAGCAATTTCAATGAATTAGAATTCTTATTCAATTTTTTTTATAAAAACATAAAAAAGTACTTCTCCAACACCAAAACCTCCCCATTTGATCACGTGGTGCAGTAAGAACCACATCACCATCCACTTTTATAGGTATAAGAAGAAAAGGTGGTAGAGAAGGTAGAAGAAATGGATGGAGATGATGACAATGAAGAAGATCTTCTTGGATTTCCCATTCAAGATACTGATGTCAGTGTTCATATGAAGAACATCTCTCCATATTTCCTTCCCAACTTCTATGTTATAAGGTCAGAGGATCGATAAACCTTCCTCTTTGAATTTGAAATCCTTTGTAGATCTTATGGTTACCTACTATACACTAAAAAATTGAGATTGTTTCTAGCAACATTGAAGTATAGAGCTCTTAAATGGTTCATGAGTTTAGGGATTAATTTAACAATACCATGGAATTATGTGCAAAATATATTTATAGAAAAATATAAATATCACGATATTAAATAAGAAATATTTAGAATGACTCAAAAAGAATATGGGAGCCTTGAGGATCTAATAGATGGATTTATGTATAATGTTAAGAGGGAAAAATTACATCATTTAGGATTTGACACACTAAAAGCCCTCTTACTATAAACAATTAGGGATCAATGGATTGATCTCCTTGATCTGATGAGTAGAGGTGATGTATACTAATTATCATTTGAAGAAATTTGTGAAAAATGCAAACACATATCAAGAGGAAGGGAAAGAGTAGGTAAATCAACATCAAGATCAGTAAGTCAAGATGAACTTAGAAATTTACTTGATAATTTTAAAACATAAATTCTTAGCAATATAAGTGAACGAGTAGAAGTCTGTGGGGTCTTGGTTAAACGGTGATGAGGTGGGCTGTTATAGCACTCATCATAGGTTCAATTCCCTTCCCCGATCGGGGTGATGTATCTAGACATGTTGATGAAAAATGAGAAAAAAAGAAGAGAAAAAAGTGAAAAATGAAAGGAACTACCAAGCTTACAAAAAAGAAAAGAAAAAGTGAACGAGTAGAAATGTTAAGAATGCAAAATGAGCAAAAGGATGATCATGATATTTATGTTATCCATGTTGTTATAAAAAAAATGATCACTTAGTCATTTCTAACTAAGTGGATCAAAATACACCATGTAAGACCAATTTTACCATAGCAAAATTGCTTTCACAACAAGAAATAATTTAATAAACCATATTTTATTAAATTATTTCTAATCAAAACAAGAAACCCAATGAGGAATAATTAAATAAATAATTATTTATTTGATTTTCCTCTAGGAATAATTAATTAAATCATTATTTAGTTAATATTCATTGTCACATCTGACCCAATCATGAGAAATAGTTAAATAAATCATTGTTTATTTTATTTTTCTCCAGGAATAATTAATTAAATCATTATTTAGTTATTATTCCTAGTCAAATTTTACTAAATCACTCATGAATGATTAAACAAATCATTATTTGTTTATTATTCCTTAACCACTTCCTTGAAATAATAAATAGATTATTTATTTATTTATTATTTATAAATAAATGTATTTAACCAAATTTAAATATCTTTTCCCTCAAAAAATATAATAAAATATTCCAAGCGCTTAGATTTAGATTATGGTTAATAATATTATATTATTTACCATTTTCGAGAATAACCCAATATTTTGTTATAAATAAGAGTCTTTTCCATCCATTTCTCACCATGATAATTTTCATTGTCGTTATTATCTTCTTATTGCAATTGTGGTCCCATCTAAATTCAACACATACTTTTGGGTTTCACACATCAAAGAGAGAGAAAGATCCAGAAAACTGAAGCATAGAGGACAACCAAAGGCCCTATCCCATTGGAGAGGACCTATAACCATCATATGAGTCTCCTTCACCAGATGTAACACAGTAATAATAATATCATTCATTCTTTTAAATTGCTTTTTCCATGGTTTGGGTTTTAACATTAGTTATTCTTTTTGATGTTTAATATCTTTGGCTGCACAAATCTATTATTTTGCAGGTTTCTTCTAAATTTATGTTGCAGATCTGGAGAATTAGACGACCATATATGTTGTTAGGGCCATATGTCACTCTTTTCTTAAGTAAATACTTTTTGGTACACCTTCTAAAATATTTTACACTAACAAATGGCGACTCCACTAGGTTTTTAATTACACATTGTCGTCAACAAATGATGACTCCATTGGTGTAATTTAGATTCCTGGGTGAGAAAAAAATTTAGCAATCAAGGTTTTTCTTCAGCTATTTTTCAGTCTCTTGATTTTTATATCTAGATTTTATACCCTTATTTAGTTAAAATTCCAAGTTTTGATAATTTTCTGGTGTTTTCTATAGGTCACAGGTACTAGCCGCGCCATGGGAGACGACAAATTTGTCCGAACCCATTGCCTGAGGATCAAGGAAGGAAAATAAAAATTTTCAGCCCCAAACCTGAATTTTCATCTCCATATTCCCCTTTTTGGATAAAAAACTGCACCATCCTCCTATTTCATCTTAGAACTTGCAATTCAGAATTTTCTCGGGATTTTTTTCTGAAATTTTCAGAGTTTGCCGAGAGCACTATTTTGGCTTGTTTGACCTTTGTTTCAACCCGTCTTAGGTTTGGATATGCTCATTTTATCTCTTTGAGGTAGAAACAAGCCCCCTATGGTTTCAATACACTTCCACCTTTTTAGGATGAGTTCAACTGAGTAGGTAGTTTGAGATTTTAAGTACTTTCAACCATTTTTTCAGGGCCTGATCTATTATTTTTACATACCTTTAAGATAAGTTGTTTTAGCATCCAAAACTCCGTCTTGAGTTTTGTTTGGCCTTCCCCCTTAGGGTCCCATTGTTTTCCCTAGGTTATAAAGCTTCTGCCCTATCTTTTGCAACATTCCCCCCTATCATTTCTTGATTTTTTCTGCGCCATTTCCAGCAGTATAGAGTCATTTGATCCAAATCTCATAGACATTAGATCTTGTGACCCTTTTAGCGTGTTTTGAGTTGCTTGTTTGCCTCTCCTGGGTTACCTGTTTGAGAGCCTTGTTTAGGTGGGGTTTATGCTTGATTTACTGTTTATTTTATTGTCATTATTTCATTTTCATTTATGGTTTTCAATATTTTATTTCAACAACACTTTGGAATCATCATAAAACATTCTTAATTAACTCTTCCACAATACACACTTATTTTCACACACTCACACCTAAAGCGAACAAGAGTTTGGTTCAAACCACCAAGCCAAGAATTAAACACACCACTTAATAAATCTAACTCACATAGATTAAGCCCACTTGGACATTAGGGTTAAAAAATCTTTGTAGTTAGGTGTAGGATCGATGGGATAGGCTTCCAATAACACCCATCAATCGCATACATTGAGATATAGAAATTTGAGTTAATATGGAGCTTAAAATTCTTCACCATCCCACGGTCGAAGCCTGAGTGCGTCAGAAACCCATTTCAGAGGGGGTTAAGCTAGAAAATCATGCCAACGGTTCTCCTCGGGGGTATCCAACTCGTGGTAGGGAATTCTGTGCATTTTCTGATTTACCAAGAAGCTCAAGACTCGACCACCCCTGTGGGACGAAGGTAACCATAGTGGCCAATTGAGGAAAAATCCTTATAGGACTGGCTGTGGGAAGCAATTGGTTCTCTACCCTACCTTTCTGCATGAAAGGCCATCTAAAACAGTAGATTCTAGGATTGTTTAAGGATTTAGATTAACTTAGGCTAGAGGTCATTTTTATTTTGATAGGAGATGCTCGCCTGCATTAGAGTAGCTCATAGAATAATTAGTTTACACTTGGCACCACTGCGCTAGGTGTTTGCTTGATGTTTTTTACTATTTTGTTTGTATCATCCTTTAGTCTTTAGTGTCATCTGTGTCTTGGAATCATTGCGACCCCAAGGCATTTTTGGCGGAGAATTCAAGGTCTCCATCCTAAGTTTCCGTTAGGACATATTTCTCCAGCTCGTCGAGTTCAAAATAATCCTCCCAGTCCTCCATCAAGTCCCTCTTATGACTCTGTTTCTTCTGTTGCATCAAGTTCTTCCATTGATTCCGCATCCTCTCAGCCTCATATCGCCACCATGTTTGGCACCAATGTAGGTGCAGGACCCCAAGGTGGTATCCTGGGTCCCAACCCGAGCACTGCCACTAGCGGAACCGCTACAACTGTGGTCACTGCCACTCTATTTCTCACCTTTATGTTTGGTCTAAGTCTCCCAAATTTTAATAAGTTAATCAATGATCCCATTCTCCATGATGCAGGTTGGCTAGCTATGCCAACCAAACTTCCTTCTGACATTCCTATGTTTGAGGGAAACTCTGGAGAAGACCCCACCAATCACGTTCGCTCCTTTCACATGTGGTGCTCATCAAAATCCATCACCGATGACTCCATAGGTCTTTGTTTATTCCAACACATGGTCACTAGAGATGCCGCAAAGTGGTATATTGAATAGCCCTCCGCATCTCATTCCACTTTTGCGACTCTTGCTAAAGTGTTAATGTCATATTTTTGGCTACCCCTCCATTATGATACCGATACTGAATTTTTTACCACATTCCGTCAAACTTCTTCCATCCGCCTTTCTGACAATGTACAAGAATGAAATATAAGAAGGAGCATGTGTAGAATTCCTGCATTCGATGACCTTGTTTATATGGATTGGTTTCTTAGAACGCTCTTAGCCCTAATTGGTAAAGATGTCGCATCTCAATTTCCTCTGACTAAGGAATAAGCTCTCCAGATAGCTTTAAAATATGACTTGATTTATGACCAGTCAGATTATGTTTATACTATTTTACTAGACCTTCCTCTTCCTAGAGGTGCCACTACATCGGGGGCATGTCACGCCACTGACAGTATCATTGGATACCTTTCACACCCATCACCATATGCTCCTCCTCAGATGAGTTATGGTCACCCCCAAGGGGGTACCATTTCCTCCAACACTTATCCTCCTCCTCCAGGAAACTTGAATCTAGGTCAAGGCACGTATTATGCATTTTCCCAACCACATTACCCAATGCTAGGGCCAACTGTTTCTCAAATTGTTTACCAAAATTTCGCTCCATCTCCTTATTATCCTTATGCATTGTCCAATGCTCCATTTCCTCTGGCATCATCGCCTCAGCCTCCGACACCTTCTCAACCTCTGCCAAAACAACCACCTCCTCCTCAAGGTCAAGTGTATGATCAACATAGTGCGACTAATCCCCCTAATTTGAAGAAAAAATAATAAGGGAAAAGAAAATCAGAACTAATAACAGTAGGGTAACCAGGGTCAACAAGGTACTCAACCGAATGCACCCCAGGGGAACCAGCCAAATACCACAACCTATATTAGGGGAATTTTGAGGTCTAAAATGGGCCTCCTCATGAAATCATAAAATAATAGTAGAAACAATAAAATAATATTAGATTACATCATCAAATTTTAGAGGGAAAAAAAAAACTACTTTTTCAACTCTTATTTTAAACTTATCTCCTTATAGGTTTACTCAAATTTCGAGAGGGAACACTTGTTGGATGTAGAATTTGATTCCTCATCTAAGGAGTACCCAATTTTCATACATTCGATAGACCTTGCTACACGAAAAATGATAAATACATGAAAAAATTGACTGCAATCACGTGTCTTCATGTATTTCTCATTTTTTGTGTAGCAGGGTCCATAGAAAGTATGCAACATGGCTACTTTGATGAGGAATTAAATTTTGCATCCAACGAGTACTTCCACTTGAAATTTGAGTAAAAACTTAGGGAGATAAGTTGAAAATATAGGTTGAAAAAGTAGTTTTATTATTTTATTATTTTTTTACCCCAAAAATGGTGAATCATCCCCCATGGTTGATGTTGGTCATAAAGTAGGACCAAATACTATTTTATGAATGGAGGTATATCAAATGCTATGGCTGACGTCGGGACAGTTAAAAGGTGGGTCAGAAAGAGAAACGAGGATGTGACAAGTATTGCGCTTAAAGAAAAATACGCGCAATCAAAGGGTTAAAAGGTAAAGCAAGAGGGGAATGGCAATCCTAAAAGGCGCAAACATATGATACGAAGGATACAAAGCGGAATAAGTTTAAAGATTAGCCACGTCCCAAATAAGCACGTGAGGGAATTCTACATATGGGAGTTTCCGCGGGGGTCGAGAGACGGGAGGGGGAACAGACCCATACCCCCGCGGAATAGTATTGAAGAGGCATGGGGTGAGCCCGAGGTAAGTGGTGACGTGGCAGCTCAAAGCGCGAAGTTTTGGAGACGTGGCAGAACAGAAGATGGGTCTTAAAGTCTGGTACGCTGCGTATTTAACACGCCTTATGAACGAAATGTTTCATGAATCGTATGGTTTATTGTAGCACGAAGGTAAGGGAAGTTTCTAGGCGAACTGGTACTGAGGCCCGTACCAGTATTAAACCCAACACGCAGCGTTCACCTGCCCTCAGACAACGCCAAATCCTTACACGCCGTGTGCTCCACTGTCACTGCACTTACGACACTTTTCCCCACTCATTTTACCTATCTGCCCTTTTTACCTCAATACATTTAGTCCAAAGATAACAGTTTCCCGTTTTTACTCCAGTAGAGGTCGCAGGGTTCCAACTACGGTATGTACTAATTGGGAACCAGCGCCAAGGTCTACCCAGTCGCTATCAGCATCCCCGCGTCGTTTTCCTGAGAATAGTTCCCTATGCACATATATTCCATCCTTCATTTGCTCTCTGTTTTCCCCTTTCGTCTTTTAAAAGTTTCTTATGTCAGTCATGGGAAGGGGCATGCCCAAGAAAGCCGAACCAGAAACCCCTCAGGTCCGAGAAACTAGACACCCTCCCGAGTTCGACCCTTTCATCGACCTGCAAGCCGAAATTCTTGATCCTCAATACCCATTTCACATCAGCAACGTTAAACCTGAGATTTTCAGACGTCATATTGGGAATAAAGACCGATATCGGGTGGTTGTGTCTGGCCTGTATCACCAAATTACACCTCAAGAACATTCTGTGGTTGATTTTATTTCCTGGCTCAGAGACGTTTTCGACAAGCGTCGAGGCACTTTCACCTCTCCGCAGGGGAACAGGGTTTTTTCCCTTTCCCCCGACATTATCAAGCAAGCCCTTCGCTTTCCCACCAATGCCGCATATATCAGTTTCGACGAAGCAGCTTTAGCCTCCCAGTTCACCAGACAGCCATGGGAGCACCAGAAAGCCTTCATCTCTTCTATAACCAGCAATCATGTTACTTCTCTTCCGGCCATAGAACCATTTCCTTTAAGTCTATTCGAAGAGGAAGTTCGGCCCATCCTCTCCCTCATTGCTGGTCTTTTAGGGGTAGGAAGTCCGGAAGAAAATTCCATGGTGTGTGTTCATCTCTTATGGCTAATGTCTCAAAAGAGGGTAGTGTTAGATATTCCTTGTTTCCTTGCCACTACCCTTCGAACCCAGTTCCAGGAGCTTCCAGAAACCATCCAGTTCTGCTTTTGTTTGATGGTTTTCTATATTTTCTTGTACCAGCACGCTGATAAATTTTAGGGTTTGGGTTTAGATAAGGTATACCCGGAAAATTCCCAACCCCGACCAGTCTTTGACTGGAACTTTTCTGTACGCCAATTACCTAAGGGAGAGGGTTATCCCAGTTTTGTGAATAGTTTCATGTCTATCGCCTATACTATTATCCATGATTCACCTTCACCTAGGGTCTTTCCAGAAATGAAGAGCTGGCTGCAAGTCGGAAAATCCCAGAGCACTGGGGATTGGTTCTTATTTTATGATTACACTGAAATTCGGGTCTACAAAGCCGAAGTTTCCCCTTACCGGCTGCCTGTGTTTCCTGTTCGTCGAGTTTATGCGCTGGAGTACATCCGGCAGACCCTCAAGGCCGACCAGCTCCATTTTGTCCCCGCCAAGAAGGGTTTCATCCTGAGGCTCCCCGTCACAATTGGCCCTTTTGTGGTGAATTCAAGACATGCCCTTCCCATTGTCGAGAAAATGTTACAGGACCTGGACCTAAGGCTGGGAAAGGGTTGGGCTTATGATCCTTGAGAAATCATCTCAAGCAAAAGAAAACGGAACAAGTCCACACCTTATATGCATGAACCAAGGCCGTTCATGGAATGGAGGGCTAATCTCGAAATTTGGCCTTTGGTTTCGCAGATGGAGACAGATTCATCTGCCACAGGTGAAGAAGAGGACGTCAATAAAGGCAGAGGTGGAGAAGAAGCAGGTACCTCAGGAGTAGTTCCCCCCCTCCATAAAAAGCAAAAAACAACCTCCAGTGAGGCAGAGGTCATAGGAGAAGAGAAACTGCTAGAACCGTTTACACCGTATGGCCAACTGGATAAGAGTAAAGCAGGGATTAAAGTGCTAAGAGATAGCACCACCTCTTCCGACTTCATGGAAGTCACACAGGCCATCATAGAACATACCTCACCGAGGGCAGTCGCAAGGGACCAGGCAAATAGAAAGATCAGAGATAAGTATAAGGCTGAGCTGGAGGGGTACGTAAAGAAATATCACACCAGGGTCTCTGCCTCCATGAACGCAGACACATAAAACTTGGTATTATCTATGGCGGAAGCCATCTTGGATCCCAATTCAGGTACCACTAGTTATCGGGTACTTGAGCATGAAATCGACATGAAAAAGGTGCCAGCAACCGACATGTGCAATCTGTTCCAGGTCGTAAGCGATATGCTGAAGGACGAAATGATGCGGGTCACCATTGCGCTAAGGAAGCTGGAGAAAAAACACGAACAGGTGAGGGCTACCGTGAAAAATGAACAGGTAAACTGTCGCGCCCGGGCAAATCAAGTATGTTCCCTCCAAGACTTAATCAGAGGGAAGGATACGGGGGAAACAAACCCGCAGGGCACTTTGATTGAACAGTTGCAGAAGGAGATCGCATCAATGAAGGGTAAGGTCAGCATACCAGCCTCCCACCATGTCTAGACGGCCGAGCTGGTGCAAGCAGAAAAGGAAAAAGTAGAATTGGCAGACACATTAGCAAGGGAGAGGGAAGACAGAGAAAAACTGGCTGAAAAAATCACCACTCTTCAGAGCAGGTTGACGGAGCTGCAAAACACCTGGGACAATCACAGCTGTCCGCCTGCTACAGCCCCACCAGAGACAAGCTTGCTGGCATAATAGCTAAATGCACTGAAATCCGTCAATGACGTATTAGAGAAACAGGCAAGCACCACAAGGTAGAGAATCGCTGATCTAGAAGGTTCCCTGGCTGAGAATGGCGAGAAAATAGAAACATTATAGAAAGAGATTGAGTTGGAAAAGAAGACAAGCACCGACCAGCAGAAAACCATCGCTAAGCTCAAAAGTCGCATGAAGGGAAATATTACTCTTAGGGAAGCGAGAAGTATAATCTGGTCGGACATAATCTCAGCAGTGACAGGACAATGGGGTTTCCTAAAAATGATAGGGGAAAACAAATCTGCCATACTTTATCTCAACAGGAAATTCCAAGAGGCAGATCTCAATGTGTCCGGCAGAACTCAGCCCACTAAAAGCTATATTTCCTTCTTGCAGGGGTTAGAATCGGACGAAGTGGAAAAGCACGGCATACCGAGTCGGTTCATGGAGGCCTTCAAATGTCAGAAAATCATTGACAAAGAGGCAGCCCTAGATGCAGCTTCGAAAGCCTTGCAGCAGGTAATATCGAACGTGGACCGGTTCGATGCAGTATGGGATGAGATTACCACCACCGGACTTCCATCTTGCTGGGACCCGACCACTCCATCCGTCCTACAACCGTTGACAGAATATAAGACACGCCTACAGGAAGAAAAAGACCGGACAGACATCCTGTCAGATAAGACTGCTCGGTTAAAGGCCGAAACTATTGTTTCATCTCTCAGCCAGGAGTTTCTCCTCCTCCACTTGATCAGGCACAAAATACCTACAGAGGCGGGTTTCAACACCCTCACAGAAGCTTATGTCAAAGTGGAGGGATTCGCCGCGATGCCAGAACCTTCAGCTGACAGCCAGTAGAGATGCACCCAGTTTGCCAACTAGATTGCCAGCTCATCAGCGAACGTCCCACCTCCAACATCAGCAACTGCCTCGACCCTTCCACACCTATGAAATCTTGTCAACTCATGATTCGGCCTCAGTGGCCTATTTAATTTTTACTGAATTAGTTACTTTCTAAAGTTTCGAGTGGGCTGCTTGCTCCACTCCAGCATTTTACCTTTTTATCAGACTACTGTTTAATTTTCTGTTTTAAAAACGGCGAAATGCCTGACTATCCATGATGAGAGGACTTATTCCTCATCGTGAGTTTTTTTGTTTTGATAAGGACCTTTAATAGATTTTGGTCATGCGAGGAAGATATTTTCTCAAAAAATATCTTCTCGCTGAGATAGGAAGAGGTCTATATAAGTAAGATCGAATGAGAAAAAAAAAGGTTCAGTTTTCTGAAGAAACTGGCGTATGAAATATTTTTTATGCTTGTGGTCAAATCATTAATGCAAATGCACAGAGCCCGTAGGGTCTCAGCAAAGAGAAGTTCTATTTTATGTGAGGATTCCGGTCTAGATGTTGTATGGTTTGTGAATCTTACTTCATAGTATTGTTTCATTGTCTATTTCACTGTCTCCATTTTCTTTATATCATGTTTTGGAATGCGAGTGACTCACCAGTTCTGATATAAATTTATCGTTATTTGGTACTTATATGAGACTGGTCTAGCTGCTTTAAATATGGCTCATGCATGATATGGTGTTTCTTTTTACACTTCATTCAGATTTCTTCTGTATTGAATATCGTGGAATCTTATTCGTTCAGAACTGATTGGTATGTATGGATTCTTAGTTCTTAAGCCCATGCTATGTCAAAATATGTTTTCCGAGTACCATTCCATTGGTAATCAGTATGCCTCGTTTACCTTCTGCACCACAAATGCCTTGATTTAGCAATCCATATATAACATTTGGAAACTAGCCCTCCTTGACGAAAGTTGTTTCTAAGCTGTCTGATGCATCTGTGTAAACATTCTCCCCTTGCCTCTGCAGTGTTTTTATATTTCGCTGGATCTAAAAACTGTCTGGTCCCATTTAAATTTGTGACTCATTAGAGAAGTTGATATGGTAAAGAGCCCTAAATTGATAATGGTTTTAAGACATACCTTACACTCTTTACTATTTAAGATGTCCTAGGCACTGGTCTCTTACAACTCGAGGCTGTCTCTAGGAACTACAACATCCTTTTGGCGTCGCTGCCAGGGAACGAAGTTGATGAAAAATTGAAATCCGTGGGCCTCAACAAAACCCTATTTCACTCTTCAATTAGGTGAGCATGGAGATTTGAGAGTTGTATATCCCTCACCTTGGCGACTCCACATTCATTTTCCCTGCTAAATCTCTTTGCAGTCCTGGCTCCTTGGAAGCCACACCATAGGTCAGATACTTCTCAGCCAAAGACACCCTCTGTGTCTAACCCAGAAATAATTTTACATAGAAGAATCTAGAGGGGGAGACCATTTGTTCATACTGAGATTCCACCACTCTCTCTAGAAGACCTTCCTTCTTCCTCTTCTCAGGTTGCCCAATTGCAAGATTATAACTCTGATCTCGGTGAAACCGGTTATTACTCAAACTATTTACCCTCGGGAAACCTCTGAGTCAAGGACGAGGCTGAGTCAATAGATACCACCCGTTATACTTTTCATCCCACTCCAGAGGCTGAAGAAGTTAAAGAAGTCATAGAGATATCTGCTGTTAATACTCCACCCCCGTCTCCGTCCTCTCAAGTCGTCGTTCACTATATTCCTATCATCATCCACACCACACTTCCACCTACCCCCCCACTTACTCACCAAGCCCTCTTGTTACCTCCACCTCCTCCTCCAATGGCTAATGTCCCTGGCTTCCTGAAAAACAGATACGCTCCTCTGGAGCTACCTGTAGTATTAAATGACATGCCGCAAGATTATTTAAAGATTCTGCCCAGATTTAGTGGTGAGAATGAGATTGAAGCCCAGAAACATATCGAAGTCTTTTGCTCTTTTGCAGAGAATTTCAATGTGGAACATCTGGACGTAGTCCTAAGGCTG
Organism: Pinus albicaulis; assembly: GCA_034641835.2. Taxonomy (NCBI): domain Eukaryota; kingdom Viridiplantae; phylum Streptophyta; class Pinopsida; order Pinales; family Pinaceae; genus Pinus; species Pinus albicaulis. The sequence continues at coordinate 963,303,389 of CM076580.1, read as the reverse complement.
TTTGTGCAATCCTTAGATGGGGAAGCTAGAAAGTGGTTCAAGACACTTGGAGCTCGTTCTGTCACTACATGGGAGGGAATGGAGGATACTTTCCTCAAAAAATGAGGAGAAAAGAAAGATCATGGTAATATTCTTACTGAATTCAATACTCTAAAATAGAAACATAATGAAGGGGTGTCAGATTTTATTAAAATATTTAACAAATTGTACCTGAGTCTCCCCACCAACATGAAGCCTCACCAGACTACTGCCAAGGTCGTTTTTGTGGCAGCGTTTGATTCTGAATTCGGTTTCTCCTTGAGAGAAAGGAAGCCAGCCACTTTGGATGATGCATAGACCGACGCATTGGAGATAGAAGCAAATTTTTCCTCTACTGGAAAATCCAAAGGGAAACACGAACAGGATGCTAGAAGAAGGGGAAAAGAGGAAGTATCCACCTCAAGCCAAGACAAAAATTCGGCTAATGACAAGATCGAAGAAATGAACAAGATGATCAAGAATCTCTCAAGTAAGCTGATCAAGCTTGAGATGGAGGCCAAGAATTCAGCCCCAAAGAATTTCCAAAATGATCCAAACAGAGGATTCAATCCCAAATACAGAAAGCCACCCTTGCAGATACTGCAGAGGGGACAGAAGGAGCAGCAAGATTAGGTACCGCATCCTCTATACTTGGAGGGGCAAGTAGAGGGTTCGACTGAAGACCCTGCCTACAAACAAGAGGAGGCATGCCTTGTTCTCTCAAACAGTAATGACATGGAATGTCCTGTACATGGAAGTTACGAAGAGGAAGTACAAGCTCACTCAGAAGTGAAGGCCAATGAAGATACCGAAGAGCCTGAGATTGATGACTACTGCAAGCAGTTCGTTGATTTCATGCAAGCTCAGTTCAATAGAAGATATGACCTCAGGTCCTCCAGAAAGAGAACTCGCACTCAAGAGCAAGAGGAAGACACACCTCAAGAAGAGACACCTGCTCAGAAAGAGGCAATTCCTAAGTAGATCCCGGACAAAGGTAAGAGGCCTCTTAACCAATCTCTACAATCTGATACTCCAATGCCTTCATCTTCGCAAGTAACTGCGCCCCCTAAGGTCGAGCCCATCGTAAAAGAAGTTAAGCCTCCCCTCCAAAGCAAAGATTCAAAAGAAAAATAAGTGTTAATAGATAAGTCTTCATCTGTCTTTAGTTTACAAAAAGAACTTGAAAAAGTGAAAATCCCAGTTCCCTTGACTGAGCTATTGAAACAGCCAGCATATCAGTCCCAAGTCAAATCCTTCATGCTTCCTCCAGAAGTAACACACATTCCATATAGTCTCAACCTACAAGAAGAAAAGCCTATGGTTGTTTTTTGCCCGCATGTAGAGGAATTGGATGCCGCCACTCCCCCTTTTTATGTGTCTTTAGTAATACATGACCTGCTCCTGCATAACTACATGTTAGATTGAGGAGCCTCTCATAATCTTTTACCCCTTTCAGTCATGGAGGAACTAGGACTACAAATCACCCGCCCATACAAAGACCTTTACTCATTCGACTCCAAAAGAGTTAAGTGCCTAGGCATGATAAAAGACTTGGTGGTTAACCTGGCCCAAATCCCAGCGAAAAGTGTGGTGATGGATATAGTGGTGGCGGACATTCCCGCTCTCTTTGGCATGCTACTATCAATATCTTGGGGAACCAAAATTGGCGGATCAATCAAGATGGACCTAACCTATGCCACTATTCTGGTATTTGGGGGTCAAGAGAGGAGGCTGTACCGGGAAACCAGATTTGTCAAGACAGTTACTAAAGTAGATGATTCAGTAAATTCTCTAGTTTATAGCAGGGAGGGGGATTTCTCATGTTTAATGCTGGAGGAAGATCAGGAGTATGCACATGAACCATAATTTTGCCAGGTTAAGACAGAACAGTTCATATAAAGCCCTGAATCAGAAATCTGGACGCTTCACTTTGATGGAGCCAACTCCAGGGAAGGGAATGGAGCTGGGGTGTTGTTGATTTCGCCTGTAGGAAGATGGGTGCCTTTATCTTTCAAGATGGAGTATGAAGCCACAAATAACGTGGCTGAATATGAAGCACTCCTACTATGGTTGCAGACAACCAGGAGTATGAACATACAAAGTTTAAAAGTTCTGGGAGATTCGGAACTAGTAGTCAGGCAGGTGAGAAATCAGTGCCAAGCTAAACATCCTAGGCTGAGAGCCTATAGGAACGAAGTTTGGGATCTGGTGGAGAAATTTTTCTTAGCATTTAATATCCAGTTCATGCCTCGGGAGAAAAAAATAATGGAAGATTCTTTAGCAGTGGCTGCTAGCACCTTCCGGCCACCTCAGAACCCTCTCTTGAGATATGAGATTGAAGTACGATATAGACCATCGATCCCAGACAATATCAAACACTGGCAGGTGTTTGAAGATGATGAGCAAGTCAAGAGATTCCTGGAAACAGTCGGGGAATTCTCCAACATGGAGATTGATATTTGTGAAGAAGTGAAGACTGAAGACATTGCTGGAGAGAAGTGGGAAGAGAAAGTAGCTGGTCATAAATTTCTGCAGCTGAAAGGGAATGTAATTCCACGAGGATTAGTACCTTTAGAAAGGCTGTTTAACAAGAATGATGTCTCATTACAGCCAGGCAAAGTTGTAGAGGAGAGTCAGGTAGAGGACCTGAACCTAGGCACAAAGGCTGACCCTAAAATCGTGAAGCTGTCTAAGAAGGTCCCGGGAGAATATAAACAGTTGTATCAGAAGTTATTTCAGTCCTACAAGGATGTGTTTTCCTGGTCATATCAAGACCTAAAAATTTTCGATGTTAGAATTATGCAGCATAAGATTCCACTGAAGGGAGATGCAAAGCCACATAAGCAAAAGCTTAGACAGATAAATCCACTATTGCTACCTTCTATTGAGAAAAAAAATAAGAAACTGCTGAAGGCTAAAATCATTGTACCATTGAGGTACTCTGAGTGGGTAGCCAATCTAGTCCCTATACGGAAGAAGAATGGAGAAATAAGACTATGTGTTGATTTTAGGAACCTGAACAGGGCTTCATTGAAGGATAATTATCCATTGCCCAAGATGGATCATATCCTGCAAAAGGTGGTAGGAGCTTCACGAATGTCGATGATGGATGGATTCTCAGGGTACAACCAGGTGGCTGTGCTACCAGAAGATCAAAATAAGACTGCCTTCACCACTCCATGGGGGACATTTATGTATGCCAGGATGCCTTTTGGGCTGATTAACACAGGGGCCACTTTCCAGAGGGCCATGGATATCGCTTTTATTGGAGAACAGGATCAGTTCGTGGTGGTTTACCTGGACGACATTACTGTGTTTTCGAAGGATGATGCAGAGCACATAGAGCACCTGCACAGAACCTTTGAGAAGTGCAGAAAGTATGGCCTCTCCCTTAACCCACAGAAGTATTTGTTTTCACTGGAAGAGGGCAAGCTTTTGGGACACATTGTAACCAAAGATGGAGTAAATATTGATCCCAAAAGAGTGGAAGTCATAAATGATATTGCCTTGCCCAGAAACAAAAAGAAAGTTCAGGTGTTCCTAGGACGTATAAACTTCCTAAGGAGGTTCATCCCTAACTATGTTGAGATAGTTAGGCACATCACTGATATGCTTAAGAAGGATAATGAAGTGAAATGGTCACCAGAGTCAAGAGAAGCCTTTGCCAGAATTAAAAATGCATTTGCTGAAGCCCCTGTGTTGGCCGGGCCAGATTATGCCAAACCATTTATGGTCTTTTCCTTTGCTTCTCCTCATACAGTAGCTGCAGTTTTGTTGCAGAAAAACAAGGAGGGGTTTGAACAGCCTATTTCCTTTTTCAGTCAGGTGCTTCGAGATGCAGAACTGAAATATAACATATTGGAGAAGCAAGCGTACACTCTGGTGAAGTCCCTCAAAGCTTTCTGTATGTATGTTTTGCAGTCCCATGTCACTGCATTTGTTCCTACAACAGTCGTTAAAGACATTCTTATCCAGGGGGAGAGTGAAGGAAAAAGAGGAGAATGGATAGCCAAAATACAGGAATACGATTTAGATATCCGTCCTACCAAATTAATCAAGGGGCAAGGTTTAGCCAAGATCCTGTCTGAATCAAATTGTCAGGCCTTGGGTATCAATTTGTCTATGACAGCAAATGAAGATTTTGGAGCAGAGGAGGAAACATAGAGAATAGAAATAGCCTCCCAGAAGATACATATGAAGTACCTTATCAGCCCATGGTACAAAGAATTGGGAGAGTACCTCCTAACCCTCAGTTTCCTGCCCAGTTGTGACAAGACTAAGTACAGATCACTGAGATTGAAGTCACAGAAGTATATGGTTGCAAACGGTCGGTTGTATTGGCGGGATCCCTTTGGTATCCTACTCCTGTGTCTTACGGAGGAAGAGGTGGAGAGTATAATGGTTGAGTTCCATGAGGGAATCTGTGGGGGCCATTACAGTTGGAGAGCTACTGCTCACAAGATTCTGAAGGCCGGCTTATTCTGGCCTAAATTATTTGGAGACATGTTCACTCGAGTTAGAGCCTGTGAGAAGTGTCAGAGGTTCACTGAGAGACAGAAGCTAGCACCTCTCCCCATGATACCTATCCATGTGGATGAGCCATTTCAGCTGTGTGGAATTGACTTCATCGGAGAAATACACCCCCCATCCAGCGGTCAGCATAAATGGATATTAACAGCCACAGATTACTTTACAAAATGGGTGGAAGTTGTACCTTCCAGGAATGCAACTAACACTGTGGTAATAAAATTCATGGAGGAACATATCATATCCAGATTTAGTTGTCCCGCTAAGATAGTAACTGACAACGCACAAGCCTTTAAATCCACAAAATTTGTCAACTTTTTCGAGCAGTATAATATTGCACTGGGTCACTCTACGAACTACTACCCCCAAGGGAACGGCCTCGAAAAGTCCTCAAACAAAACTCTGGTCCGAGCACTGAAGAATACTATCGACGAGATTCAGAAGAATTGGGATTCTCAGCTGAAATTTGCTATGTGGGCTAACCGAATTACTAGCAAGAGGGAAACTGGGAAGTCCCCATACAAATTAGTTTATGGGAGAGTAGCAGTTCTTCCTGTGCAGCTGGTTTTACCGGTAGCTCGGTTCATGCAAGAGAGTCAGGAAGAACCTGATGACGTGACTAGAAGAATTAACCAGCTGGTGGAGCTCGAAGAAACGCGTAGTCAGGTAAATCAGAGGCTAGAGGCATACCAGGAGAAAATGAAAGAGCTATTTGATCAACACGCCAAAGACATAAAGCTACAGATAGGGGACTTAGTACTCAGGTGGGATGTACAAAGGGCCGATAAAGGAAAGCACGGTAAATTCGACCCCTTTTGGTTCGGCCCCTTCAAGATTGCAGAGCAGGGCGGTAATAATACCTTCAAGTTGGAAAATTTACAGGGGGATTTTCTCGACGCCTCTGTAAATGGTCAATTCCTAAAACCCTACTTTTAGTTCTGAGCCAGGCCGGAAGGGCCTGATTGTATCATATTGTATATTAGTAGCTGTTTGCATTTTTGAATTGAATAATGCATGAGTCATGTTGATTTGTGAACAAGGAAATTAAAAATGCAGAGGAAGGACGATGGATGGTGCACACAGAAGATAAACAGGTGGTCTGCGTAGTTCTCAACACGTTCGGGAGTAAACGCGTTGTCCCCAGGTGGAGCCAATGTTGATCATAAACTAACACCAGTCATTTTTTTCGAATGAACCTTTGGACAGAAGTATACCAAATGCTATGGCTGACGTCGGGACAGTTAAAAGGTGGGTCAGAAAGAGAAACGAGGATGTGACAAGTATTGCGCTTAAAGAAAAATACGCGCAATCAAAGGGTTAAAAGGTAAAGCAAGAGGGGAATGGCAATCCTAAAAGGCGCAAACATATGATACGAAGGATACAAAGCGGAATAAGTTTAAAGATTAGCCACGTCCCAAATAAGCACGTGAGGGAATTCTACATATGGGAGTTTCCGCGGGGGTCGAGAGACGGGAGGGGGAACAGACCCATACCCCCGCGGAATAGTATTGAAGAGGCATGGGGTGAGCCCGAGGTAAGTGGTGACGTGGCAGCTCAAAGCGCGAAGTTTTGGAGACGTGGCAGAACAGAAGATGGGTCTTAAAGTCTGGTACGCTGCGTATTTAACACGCCTTATGAACGAAATGTTTCATGAATCGTATGGTTTATTGTAGCACGAAGGTAAGGGAAGTTTCTAGGCGAACTGGTACTGAGGCCCGTACCAGTATTAAACCCAACACGCAGCGTTCACCTGCCCTCAGACAACGCCAAATCCTTACACGCCGTGTGCTCCACTGTCACTGCACTTACGACACTTTTCCCCACTCATTTTACCTATCTGCCCTTTTTACCTCAATACATTTAGTCCAAAGATAACAGTTTCCCGTTTTTACTCCAGTAGAGGTCGCAGGGTTCCAACTACGGTATGTACTAATTGGGAACCAGCGCCAAGGTCTACCCAGTCGCTATCAGCATCCCCGCGTCGTTTTCCTGAGAATAGTTCCCTATGCACATATATTCCATCCTTCATTTGCTCTCTGTTTTCCCCTTTCGTCTTTTAAAAGTTTCTTATGTCAGTCATGGGAAGGGGCATGCCCAAGAAAGCCGAACCAGAAACCCCTCAGGTCCGAGAAACTAGACACCCTCCCGAGTTCGACCCTTTCATCGACCTGCAAGCCGAAATTCTTGATCCTCAATACCCATTTCACATCAGCAACGTTAAACCTGAGATTTTCAGACGTCATATTGGGAATAAAGACCGATATCGGGTGGTTGTGTCTGGCCTGTATCACCAAATTACACCTCAAGAACATTCTGTGGTTGATTTTATTTCCTGGCTCAGAGACGTTTTCGACAAGCGTCGAGGCACTTTCACCTCTCCGCAGGGGAACAGGGTTTTTTCCCTTTCCCCCGACATTATCAAGCAAGCCCTTCGCTTTCCCACCAATGCCGCATATATCAGTTTCGACGAAGCAGCTTTAGCCTCCCAGTTCACCAGACAGCCATGGGAGCACCAGAAAGCCTTCATCTCTTCTATAACCAGCAATCATGTTACTTCTCTTCCGGCCATAGAACCATTTCCTTTAAGTCTATTCGAAGAGGAAGTTCGGCCCATCCTCTCCCTCATTGCTGGTCTTTTAGGGGTAGGAAGTCCGGAAGAAAATTCCATGGTGTGTGTTCATCTCTTATGGCTAATGTCTCAAAAGAGGGTAGTGTTAGATATTCCTTGTTTCCTTGCCACTACCCTTCGAACCCAGTTCCAGGAGCTTCCAGAAACCATCCAGTTCTGCTTTTGTTTGATGGTTTTCTATATTTTCTTGTACCAGCACGCTGATAAATTTTAGGGTTTGGGTTTAGATAAGGTATACCCGGAAAATTCCCAACCCCGACCAGTCTTTGACTGGAACTTTTCTGTACGCCAATTACCTAAGGGGGAGGGTTATTCCAGTTTTGTAAATAATTTCATGTCCATTGCCTATACTATTATTCATGATACAACTTCTCACTAGGTCTTTCCATAGAAATGAAGAGCTAGCCGCAAGGAGAGGGATGGAGATGCTAATCGGGATTGGTTCTTATTTGATGATTACATTGAAATTAAAGTCTATGAGTGTAAGTTTCCTTACCGATCGCATGTGTTTCCGTTCGTCGAAGCGATAAGGCTGAGTACATCCCACAGCACTTAAGATACCATAGCTCCATTTGTCTCGCCAAGAAGGGTTTTACCCCGAGGCTCCTCATCACAATTGGCCTCTTTTGTAGGAGCCCAAGACATAAATTTCCATTGTCGAGAAAAATTTACAGGTCTGACCTAAGGTCAGGGAAAGGGGTTGGCTTATGATCCCCGAGAAATCATCTCAAGTAAAGAAAACTAACAAGTCCACACTTTATATGCATGAGCTAAGGCCGTTCATGGAATGGAGGGCTAATCTCGAAATTTGGCCTTTGGTTTCGCAGATGGAGACAGATTCATCTGCCACAGGTGAAGAAGAGGACGTCAATAAAGGCAGAGGTGGAGAAGAAGCAGGTACCTCAGGAGTAGTTCCCCCCCTCCATAAAAAGCAAAAAACAACCTCCAGTGAGGCAGAGGTCATAGGAGAAGAGAAACTGCTAGAACCGTTTACACCGTATGGCCAACTGGATAAGAGTAAAGCAGGGATTAAAGTGCTAAGAGATAGCACCACCTCTTCCGACTTCATGGAAGTCACACAGGCCATCATAGAACATACCTCACCGAGGGCAGTCGCAAGGGACCAGGCAAATAGAAAGATCAGAGATAAGTATAAGGCTGAGCTGGAGGGGTACGTAAAGAAATATCACACCAGGGTCTCTGCCTCCATGAACGCAGACACATAAAACTTGGTATTATCTATGGCGGAAGCCATCTTGGATCCCAATTCAGGTACCACTAGTTATCGGGTACTTGAGCATGAAATCGACATGAAAAAGGTGCCAGCAACCGACATGTGCAATCTGTTCCAGGTCGTAAGCGATATGCTGAAGGACGAAATGATGCGGGTCACCATTGCGCTAAGGAAGCTGGAGAAAAAACACGAACAGGTGAGGGCTACCGTGAAAAATGAACAGGTAAACTGTCGCGCCCGGGCAAATCAAGTATGTTCCCTCCAAGACTTAATCAGAGGGAAGGATACGGGGGAAACAAACCCGCAGGGCACTTTGATTGAACAGTTGCAGAAGGAGATCGCATCAATGAAGGGTAAGGTCAGCATACCAGCCTCCCACCATGTCTAGACGGCCGAGCTGGTGCAAGCAGAAAAGGAAAAAGTAGAATTGGCAGACACATTAGCAAGGGAGAGGGAAGACAGAGAAAAACTGGCTGAAAAAATCACCACTCTTCAGAGCAGGTTGACGGAGCTGCAAAACACCTGGGACAATCACAGCTGTCCGCCTGCTACAGCCCCACCAGAGACAAGCTTGCTGGCATAATAGCTAAATGCACTGAAATCCGTCAATGACGTATTAGAGAAACAGGCAAGCACCACAAGGTAGAGAATCGCTGATCTAGAAGGTTCCCTGGCTGAGAATGGCGAGAAAATAGAAACATTATAGAAAGAGATTGAGTTGGAAAAGAAGACAAGCACCGACCAGCAGAAAACCATCGCTAAGCTCAAAAGTCGCATGAAGGGAAATATTACTCTTAGGGAAGCGAGAAGTATAATCTGGTCGGACATAATCTCAGCAGTGACAGGACAATGGGGTTTCCTAAAAATGATAGGGGAAAACAAATCTGCCATACTTTATCTCAACAGGAAATTCCAAGAGGCAGATCTCAATGTGTCCGGCAGAACTCAGCCCACTAAAAGCTATATTTCCTTCTTGCAGGGGTTAGAATCGGACGAAGTGGAAAAGCACGGCATACCGAGTCGGTTCATGGAGGCCTTCAAATGTCAGAAAATCATTGACAAAGAGGCAGCCCTAGATGCAGCTTCGAAAGCCTTGCAGCAGGTAATATCGAACGTGGACCGGTTCGATGCAGTATGGGATGAGATTACCACCACCGGACTTCCATCTTGCTGGGACCCGACCACTCCATCCGTCCTACAACCGTTGACAGAATATAAGACACGCCTACAGGAAGAAAAAGACCGGACAGACATCCTGTCAGATAAGACTGCTCGGTTAAAGGCCGAAACTATTGTTTCATCTCTCAGCCAGGAGTTTCTCCTCCTCCACTTGATCAGGCACAAAATACCTACAGAGGCGGGTTTCAACACCCTCACAGAAGCTTATGTCAAAGTGGAGGGATTCGCCGCGATGCCAGAACCTTCAGCTGACAGCCAGTAGAGATGCACCCAGTTTGCCAACTAGATTGCCAGCTCATCAGCGAACGTCCCACCTCCAACATCAGCAACTGCCTCGACCCTTCCACACCTATGAAATCTTGTCAACTCATGATTCGGCCTCAGTGGCCTATTTAATTTTTACTGAATTAGTTACTTTCTAAAGTTTCGAGTGGGCTGCTTGCTCCACTCCAGCATTTTACCTTTTTATCAGACTACTGTTTAATTTTCTGTTTTAAAAACGGCCAAGTGCCTGACTATCCATGATGAGAGGCCTTATTCCTCATCGTGAGTTTTTTTGTTTTGATAAGGACCTTTAACAGATTTTGGTCAGGCGAAGAAGATATTTTTTTTCAAAAAATATCTTCTCGCTGAGATAGGAAGAAGTCTATATAAGTAAGATCGAATGAGAAAAAAAGGGTTCCAGATTTTCTGAAGAAACTTGCTGTGTAAGAATATTTTGTATGCTTGTGGACGAATTATAAATGCAAATGCACAGAGCTCGTAGGGTCTGAGCGAAGAGAAGTTCTATTTTATGTGAGGATTCCGGTCTGGATGTTGTATGGTCTGTGACTCTTTCTTCGTAGTATTGTTTCATTGTCTATTTCACTGTCTCCATTTTCTTTATATCATGTTGTGGAATGCAAGTGACTCGCCAGTTCTGATATAAATTTATCGTTATTTGGTACTTATATGAGACTGGTCTAGCTGCTTTAAATATGGCTCATGCATGATATGGTGTTTCGTTTTACACTTCATTCAGATTTCTTCTGTATTGAATATCGTGGAATCTTATTCATTCAGAACTGATTGGTATGTATGGATTCTTAGTTCTTAAGCCCATGCTATGTCAAAATATGTTTTCCGAGTACCATTCCACTGGTTATTAGTGCACCTCTTTTACCTTCTGCACTGCAAATGCCTTGATTTAACAATCCCTATATAACATTTGGAAACCAGCCCTCCTTGATGAAAGCTGTTTCTAAGTTGTCTGATGCATCTGTGTAAACATTCGCCCCCTTCCCTCTGCAGTGTTTTTATATTTCGCTGAATCTGAAAACTGTCTGGTCCCATTTAAATTTGTGACTTATCAGAGAAGTTGATATGGTAAAGAGCCCTCTAAATTGATAGTGGTTTTAAGACATACCTTACACTCTTTACTATTTAAGATGTCCTAGGCACTAGTCTTTGACAACTCGAGGCTGTCTCTAGGAACTACAACAATTGACATCACATCTTGAACTTACTGCTCTTATAAAGTTTTTTTGGTTGTAAGGCCCATTTTAGACCTCAAAAGTTCTGTAATGACACCAGGGTGATCAGCCCAAGCAGAACAACGCTATTCGTATGGATAAGCCTTATGCATGTCTCGGTGTATATGACCATTATACACACAACTATCCCATTTCCATCCCTAAATGCGTCAAATGTGGGATTCCTAAGAAACTTATAAAGGAGAAAAACCATGGTGTCGCTTCCTCAAACTAATGCTCCACCTCAACCGACTGTGCTCACTAATCCTTTCCCTCAGCATGGATACCTCACTGCCCATCCTCCACAAGGTTAGGTCGCCCCTCCACCTCAGTAGTCTGGTCACCTTGATTACCGTATTCTCATGATGAACTTTGACGAGCTCAATACCACTGAAGTCAACCTGTAGACCTCGTTGTGCCAATATGACGACCAACCTGCCATTAGGGAAATTTTGCGGTCTAAAATGGGCCTCCTAAGGAAATTATAAAATAATAGTTGAAATAATAAAATAAGATTGGATTACATCATCAAATTTTAGAGGGAAAAACAAAAAACCTACTTTTTCAACTCGTATTTTCCACTTATCTCCCTATGGGTTCACTAAATTTTCAAGCAGGAACACTTGTTGGATGCATAATTTTATTCTTCATCCAAGGAGTACCCATTTTTCATACTTTCGATGGACTCTGCTAAATGAAAAATGAGAAATACATGAAAAACATGATTGCAATCACATTTTTCATGTATTTCTCATTTTTCATGTAGCAGTGTTGATCGAAAGTATGCAACATGGGTACTCCTTGGATGAGGAATTAAATTTTGCATCTAAAGATAAATCCCGCTCGAAATTTGAGTAAAACCTGACGAAGATAAGTTGAAAATACAATTTTAAAAAGTAGTTTTATTATTTTATTATTTTTTAATCTTTTTACCTTTTTACCCCAAAAATGGTGAATCATCCCCCATGGTTGAAATAATCATCTTGAATTATATTGGTTCTTATAGAGTTTATTTTGGTTGTACCGTTTTCTTAGGAGGCCCATTTTAGACCTAAAAAGTTCTCTAATGTATGTCTGCAATCGAGTCCCAAACCAAAGTGTCTACTGAGTCTATTCCAACACCAAATGGTACCTTGCAGATCCCTCAGCCTAAGGCAGAGGTCATACCAAAGATCCCCAAAGGGCCATTACATTGTAATGTTGCTTCAGCCAAAGCTGGCCACACATACAATATAGTAGGTGACTTCGCGCAATCTCCTTCCACCATGTTAATGCTGGAAGTTTTCTAGACATGCCCGTCCCAACAGAAATCTATACTCTCTACTCTGGGCATTGTGGACCCTTCAAATGATCACTTGATCATCTTTAATGTTATCAATTCAGAACATCCCCCTCTCCCATCATCAATTGCATTCCAAATACCAATCGCCATTAGAAACACCACTGTTCAGCGGTGTCTCAGAGACGAAGGTGCATCCACATGTATCATGTCTGCCAGTGTTTGGAAACAACTCAGGTCACCTGATATGTCCCCATCCACCATAAATTGGCGTTATTGGGACGATCACCCTTCACAACCCCTTTCCATGTAATACAATTGTCCTATCACAGCTACTGGTAAGACTGTTTGTATTAATATAGATGTCATTGATTCCCCCTTGGATTACAATATTATTTTGGGTTGTAGTTATACCTATGTGATGCTAGCTGTCACATCTTCGGTTCACCTTATTTCCCTATAATGGAAATATTGTCACCATCGATAATGACATATTACGATCCGAACTCTCAGACATCACCCCAGTCTATCATCTTGTCAATGACCGACAATCAACCTATCTCAACTCTCACCAATGTATATATATGAGTCTGTAAAGATTCCAAATTTCTTTGTGCATACTATGGTCCAATAATTACCCCTTCTGAGCCCAACTCGTCCAGTGTTTACATGTTGCAAGCGTCACGAGCTAGTCACAAGTAGTCTGGTATGCCTATCTAGCAACCAACACTGTTACAACCTGCTGTTTTTCACTCAACCCAACCATCAAGATCAACTCCTAAAGGACCTTCTCCTTCTGATCATTGTCTCTCCTCATCCTTTTCAACCAGAAACAATTCCCCCAGGCATTAACCATTCACAATTCGTTCTGCCAGGCCATTATCCTACAGGTAAAATACCATTTTTAGCTCCCCCATCTGGAGTATTTTCTGTTCCTGTCATGGCTACATTGAGTTTACCAAATATGACCTTGGGGATCCATGTTTAGTGCATTGATCCCCCCGTAAAAACTACACCAAATCAAATCAAAATATATATTGATTTGACCCCGATCCAACCGGTCGTGATGACCCCTTCATTTGCTTCAGTTCCACATCAACCTCAATAGTAACCCACTCATGTTGCGAAAACATATGGTGAGGGGGGGAAATCCAAAAATAAGGAACCTAAGGATAAGGCTCCGCAAATAACTCCAGCTCCACCTAAGCCTCTAAATCATACTCCACCATGTGCTTTGTGTGATGTTGTTGGGCATGCCACAAATAACTGCCATGAACTCCCTTGTCTCAAGCCTGTGGTCGATGATACATTTCTTGACTCTAACATCCCAGATTTCCATGTTAGCTTACCTAATTCAGCAAGGGAAAACAAGTCATTACACACAAACCACCCATGCGGTTTGTATGATAAATTTAGCCACTACTCTCATCACTGTCCTCGTCTCAATATTTTCATGATACCCATCAGGCACTTCATGAAATAGAGGCCACTCGTAGTGGATAATCTACTCCTCTACTTCCAAATTCTGGCTCCACCGTTACACCAGAACCAAAGGACTCTAATGCACCCATTGTGATCCCTTCTCCTCATGTTGAGATGACGGATCATACGATCAATATTCTCTACCCGTCGTCATCCATGGTATCCTCTAAGTAGGACCGCCCTGGGGTTCCCTATAATGCTTCGGTTGAGCCTCCTTCATCGAACACCCTGGTCTCAATATCGGTAGGTGTTTCATCTACTAGATATTCATCTACCCCTAGTGACGATGCGTATGTGAACCATATCTCTCATGGTGATGCACTAGGTAGCTCCACTGCATCATATGGTATCCATTCCTCCAGTCATCCCATCTTCCATTCACATGAAGACATTATGGAAGCCATGACCACCCCTGATTTTCCTTGGGACGATATGCACCATCGTGCATACTTCCTTCCGTAGCAAACCCATGACCAATATGTTGTGGTGTCAAAAGACTTCATCTATATTGAGGTCAATTGGTTCTATTACCACTTACTTTGAACCCATGCATTCAAACCACATACACCTTGTGGACATTACATTCACACCCAATGTTTGGGTAAGGGGGCACCCATATTTGAGAGTCCAGGAGAAGCGATTCTCCCCAATCGTTCCTAGTGCATATGGTAGTATCGACTCTAGTACCATTATTATTCCCCATTTAGAAGAACATCTAGAGTCTCATATAACTTCAAATCACTCTAGGTATGATCCACTTAATCATCACTTCATCTTAAATCAACAACCCAGCCCCTTAGACATTGTTGTTTACCAATCACAATGTTTTCTAGGTGAAGACTAGCTAATTATATCTGAAGCCACTCTTTGGTATAGTGAAACCATGTATGCGAACCCATAAATTTAGTCCATTTGATTCATATATGCAGTGCCAAATGAGAGTGGTAATCCACTATTTCCTTTCTCTAACTATATCTATCCATTCTTCCCATAGGAAGAAAACCATAACATAAACAAATGGCGAACCACATTATCAAAATTTCTTTAGAGTTCACTATTCTAAATACATTTGGCATGCCCATAGAATGTTACAAGGGGGCACCTATTCCCCTACATCTCTTCATCATCCTCTAAAGGATATTGTGCCATTTGGGCTAAATGTTTGAATCCCTTATTTGAGTACTTGGAACATCATGGTGCTCTACAAACTCCTCTAGCTAGGGGAATCATTCCCACCTTTAGCATACCATATCACTCCCCTCCATCACATACGCTTGGGGGTAGTATCCCATGCTTGGGGGCATGATGGCACCCCTAGCCACCTTCTCACATGATTAGCAAAAGTCTCGACCTAGAACCCAAATATCTAGGTATGGTCGATTATGCTTCCATTCCTTGGATATTTTATCCTACTGGCCTCTCCGACGAGCCATATACATACATCACATACGGTAGACACTTGATACCATATTTCCAAAAATTATACTCTATGTGATTCCACAATTACCACTTGGTCCCCATGTTTCACTTGGTGGGCAGGGATGATTCTATAACTTCTCTAGTAGTTCATTCATGTATTCCTTTCTTACCTTGATTCTTCACCAGGAACAATCCTTCCAAGAAGCATTAAGGCCACTCTTATAAAACTAAGTCCACCTAACTGAAAGTCGCAGATTCTGATTCGTCGGTTTGTCTGCTACTATATCCACAATATTTATGGCCTCCTCCTCCTCTCCAAATTCATCATAACTCACTTAGAAAATGAATTAAAAGTGGAGGAAAAAAGTACATTTATAATAAAACCATAGTTTTTATGTCGCCCATTGTGACCAAAATGTATCTCAGTTTGAAGAATCGTCAACACCATTGGAAATATATCACCAAGTAATATAATGAGTCTTTCTCTATTTTTGGTAATTTTACACTTCCCCCAAAAGCCATTCTTTTCATAAGTTTACCTTTGCCACCAATTCAAATCGAATTTCTTCATATGAGCTGCTTGTACTTTGGTACCACTTTACCTTGGCACTTGTCGCCTCATGTGTTGATTTTATTCATGAGTAACCATTATTTAATCATGTTTTTATGGTCCCCCTGAGCCTATCCTCTGTGGAAACATCATCGAGTCACCCTTGTTCAGAGCATCCGATTCCTGCAGTCCGTTGCGAGTCCCCATTATGTCCTATTACAATATTCCATCCATATTTGCATCATTTCCATCCTGTGTTGCACAATTTTGCCTCCATCTATTCTATCCATCATCCCCTCTAGAATTGAGTCAGTCATTTCTAGGTCAACCATGCATTTTATGATTTGACTAGGGAAGTTGTCAGTCTACCTATAAGTTTCCCTCCTTCCATAATTCATCCCCGGTGTCAGTCCATTAGTCACTCTACTATGATCCCTCATGCCTTAATTGAGGATCTTTATTTCCTGAGCTATGGTAGGCCCTATTCAGTCGACCTCAACACATTCATTCTAGAAGAACAATCTAGAGGGTAGTGTACCTTGGTTCTATATTTTGTCATTTTTCGGTACCTCAGATCAAGAAAATGGAATCATCATTTCTGTTTGACTTGGTTGTTTCTCACATGCTCAACCCCAAATCATTGTCACATGATTGAGAATCGTACACTTGATGGTACCGTGATCCTTTTTGGTACACCTTCCAAAATATTTTATGCTAACAAATGCAAAATAACATACTGCTAAATATTGCCCATCATTACCAAGGTTGAAGGAATTTTACCAAGAGGACAATGGAGCAAGTCAATCACCAAATCAAATATATTATGTAGCTCCAAGAATAACATGGAAACCTAGTCAACCAGGTATGATGTAAGAACTTAATTCATAATTTAAGGGTTATGTACATCCATCTTAAAGTAATTGGAACACACCCTTTCCTTGGAAACCTTGGCAGCCATCTCAACCCCAAAGTCAATCTTGGAAACAAGGTTGACAAGGACCTTATGGGATAAATCCACAATATCCTCCATACCCAACTTCGTGCTATCCTTACCATCCACCTCCTCCACCACCACAACCTCAACCAAATCCATCTCAAATATCCAATCCCACTCAACTACCTGTACAACCATTTTCGAACCCAAACAATCTAGTAACTCAACCCACTTACAATGTTGAGGTAGAATACTTCCAAACAACTCTTGATTTGAATGGTATTCACCTTAGATCACGAAGTGAAGTGAAAAAAAGAGATTCTCTTGATGCAATTGAATAACAACATCCAGAATAATAAGATTCAAATGAGGAGACCAAATAATCATGGGCTACACTTGATGGAGAGAAGTTATCAAAATCAAAGATTGAGGAAGTTCCATCAAGTTCACCATCAGATCCTCTATGTGTTCAAGAGAATAATAAAAGGAAAGAAGAATATTTGAATTTCATGGAAGAATAAGACATATAGGATAATCTAAATAAACAAGTGGACTAGGGGCATCACAAATATATTGAAATATGGTTCTAGACAACCATTAAGTTGCAACAACACACTCTTCGTCAACAATTCCTGATCTCATCTCAATCAAAGTAGTTGGCCTCTCATATTTAAGTACATTTCAAAGCATATCTTTAGAGCCTACACATGGCTTTATCTATCATCTTGATGTGCACATGGCTCCATTGGAAGTATTCCTATACTTGAAAGAGATTTTTTTTTTTTCAAGTAGAGTAGGATAGAAAAAATAAAAAATGAAAAAGAAAAAAAATAATATATCGAGTGAAAACCTCTTTTGAGGTGCCTAAAATTGGATCATTAATTAAAAACCTCCATGAAGTAGTCAATGGGTTGGAAAAAAGAGGAAAAAAAGAGAAAAATAAGAGAAAAAAAAGAGAAAAATAAAAGACCATAGGTGAAAACCTCCTTTGAGGCACCTAGGTAGACCTAATAGTTGAAAACCTCATTAAGGAAGCTATTAGGCCATGTAAATCCACCACCCTCATCCATTTCCAACATCCACCCATCATTTCCAAGCATTTCCCATTCATTTCCCTCGTTGTCCTAAAATGCTACAGGAAGGTTCTGTTATGCTACAGGAAGCCAAAATACACATGGCATCAAATAATTTTTACCATATCTAAAAAAATATGAATATTTTTTATGACTTGCTTCATGGGGAGATGAATGTGGATGGTGGTAACATGCTCAAGTAATTTCAGTGAATTCCAGTGCACACTTTTCGAGAAATCGACCTCCATCACCTACAACTATTTTTATTTTTTCTCGATATTCGTGCATAATTTAGCCAAGAATTTTTATGGGGAGATGCATAAGGATGATGGCAACATTATCACCAAATTTCAGGTCAATATAATCTACAATTTGAAAGATATGGATAAAACAATTCCGCTACAGGAGCATTCCAGAATTGCTACAAGAGTGACCATAATTGCTATAGGAGGGAGGTCAACTTGGAAAAGGGGCCAAAAGGTATTTTTTTCCTTTGGAAATGTTGAGAGAGGTACACCCACATTACTTCATTCATCACCCACTTCATTGGGCCAAATTAATCCTCAAGAATCCACTTATCCACATATAAAAAAAAACATAGAAAAATGACTCTCCCTTCACCTTTTTCTTTTTCACCATTTTCACCACCTTCTAAACATTATATTCCAACCCTTGAATCAAATATGAGTATTGAGGAGGAGATGAGTGACTACTGCAAGGATATCAATCTGGTATCATCTTGCACAAAGACAACAAGACCATAAGCCAAAAATTCTTGCAACTCCAACATGAAGATTTGGCCACCCTGAGGCATCAGGAGGCCATTCTTGAGGTCTAGAGAAGTCACACCATTCCTGAGGAGTAGTTGTAAGGTCATCGATCGACTCCAAAAACACCAAATTGAACACTGGGAAGAGGCCTGCATGGAAGACAAATTTCATCAATCGACTACATCATTATGTTGTGAAGACCTATGCATAAGAAAACAAAGAAAGTCAACACCTCCAGAGGACAGTTGATAGATCATCAACCCGAAAAAAACATGCATGCATATACAAAACATCGACATCAGACAGGAACATGTATGCATTTTTCTTCACCTTTAATGTTGAGCATATTATGGCTAAAAAAAATGTTTTTATTGCACATGAGAGAAGGTTTTATAGGCTGAAGGTGGCCTGTAAACTTGGCCATCCTCAACTAGTAAGACTGCAATTTACTCAAACACCCACGAAAAATGGAGAAGTCAAAGTGGGGAAAGTGATAATTATGAGGAATGAGGATTAAATCACCAAGCGCACCGATCCCATTATCACAGAAAGAAATAAAAGAACAAGGCTTTACTTCGGTTGTATTGATGCTCATTCCCAAAATAGTGAGAGAGGCTCATTAAGGCATTAATGGTCGAGCTAGATGCTACCAGGGGCTACCTAGGGTGCTAAAAAATAGATACAAAATTGATTTGCAGGTTCTACAGGATTGAACATAGCTGTTACAAAATAAATAAGGCTGCTATAGGAGAAGCCAAATGGGTGCTACAAGAGAAACATAATTGCTACAGGAGAAAACAAATATGCTACGGGAAGGAATTTTTTTTTTGCAAAAGACCCTAATTTTGAGAAATTTCACCCCAAACCCTAGGATTAGAACAATAACATCCAAAGGAAGGGTAAATAAATATTTATCCTTGCCATATGTGAACAAGAAGCCTGCAAAATTTTCATTTCTTTTTTCACTAGTACAACTTATGAGAAACTTTTGATAAAGTTTACCAATAAAAAGATTAAATGTGGACACTTCCTTTGAATTGAGCCTGATAAGAAAGGGAGTTGCAATTATTTTTGGGTGAGCATGAAATCAAACTTCCTCCAACTATACAAGGAAACTGTTCTCTTTGCATATGTCTTAAAAATCCTCATTACACAGAAATATCTAAAACTTGTAGGATAAATAGAGAATTGCATTGAAAAATTTGGAAAGTTGTATTAAAGGCTATGGGGGGTGGATTTAACCATATAAATCCCACAACCAAGAAGAAGGATAAGAAGAAGTTAATGAAGAATCAAAATAAGTTAGATATTAGCCAAAAGAAAAACTCAAGGAGGAAGAAGAAGGAGAGGAACAAACTGTGCTAAAAACCAAAATAACAGTGTCTAAGAAATACCTATTCAAGTTTGCTATGACACAAATAGCAAAACATGGAACTCCAGAGCCCATTAGGCAATCATATAGTCCAAAAAATAGAAGAATAAGGCAACAAAAGACCAGAAGGCATTCACCATCAAAATAGAACTCAAACTACAATGATGAAAATAGGCTCTCCAAGAGGTCTCTAATCTATTTCTAGCTTCTGTCCAAAGCCTAGAATATGTTATATAAAGGTAAGAGGCAAAAATTAAGCATAAGGTGCAATTTTGGTCAATATTTGATAGATTTTGTTATGTGCTACATAATGCTACAGGTCTACTATAGGATGCTATGCATTGCTACAAGATCACATCTGAGGGTGTTTTGAGGGTTTAAAAGGTGTCCAAATGGTGGACAAAGGTATCAGGAGGTTGGAAAAGGACGTGGAAGACATTTCCAAATCGCGAAATCTTCAAGAACCCATCTTTCACAAGGGGGGAAGGCAGGCTAATGGTCTTTAAAAAAACTGTGATTTTTCTACGCACAAACAATTTTGGAAAAATGAGTAAAAATGGAATGAAGATGTCAAGGGGGAGGGTGTGAATGCAATGGACCTACAAGCCAATAGAGCTCACTTGAAAAGAGTAAAGTTATGTTTTTGTGCTTGAAATACCACTAAACGATCATGAAAATAACAACTACATTTTTGTGCTCGTCCTTGCAGAACCTAAAACTAAGCTTCTTAAGAGAAAGGAACGAGGAATGTACAAGAGAGAGGCCAACAAAGCCATGAATTAGGCACAAATAGGTCACTAAGTTTCTCAGAGGATGATCAACACTATCAGTAGGGGGGTATCATGTGCCTCTAAATTAGACATAAATTAATGGCCATCTTACAATCCTTCATCACATTAAACCTATTTTTTTGCATTAGATGGAATATTTTTAACTTTAATATGTTCATTAGGAAGGTTTAAAGATAATTGCATATTTGCGCCTAATATTATTTATTTTTGTAGAATATTGTGAGAATATTGGGCAGATTATGAATATTTGGAGGAGGAGATAATATAGGGACTTGCTCCCTCCTATAGGAGGACCAATTTTGGATAATAAATAAACAAGATATTATTAAATTATTGCACAAATTTTGGAGCTCTAGTGATTGAGAGAATACAGGAATGTGCTCCCTGTCATTTAATGCGGATTCCTAGTGTTGGGAACCAGATCCACTATTTGAGGAATTTTGGAGGGGAAATATTCCTCCTTTCAAGGAGAATGCTTCCTCATCACTTTGTACAAGTGCCAATTCGAATTTTCCTTTAGGGGCAGATATTTCTTAGTATTCTCATGGAGAAAACTTGTTATTTAGTAGCTCCACTCTTATTTCTAGAAGGGATGTACTTGGATTGATTCAAATAATGAAGGTTTATGCCATTTTTAGCTTCTAAAGCTTGGTTTCCTTCATAGGAATCTAAGTTTCCTTGGGATTGGCCATCCAAAGATCCTCAAATCCCTCTTGTACAATTTCTTTATTTCCTTTGAATGTCTTTTTCACTTGCATCTCTTATTTATCCATTTACTATTTGTGTTTATGTTGGTGTAGGTTAAATTGGTTAAATGATTGAAGTGAGTTTTTTTGTAGGTTATTTAAAAAGTCACAAGCATGATGCATCCTTAGAACAAATTTGAAAATTCATATTCATCATTGAGCTACTTGGATTGGTTTACTAGTTCACAAATCTAGAATTTCTAGAAGTCCCTTGTAGCAAAATAGTAGTAGTTTTCTGCTATTTTAGAATGTGTTGATGAGATTTATTTTAGTTGATCACACTTGCATTGGGTCATAAAAAAATTCAAGTTAACAACAAAATTTACCCCATTTCATTTTCAATTGATTAGGTTTTTCATTTTGTAGGTTAACTAGCTCATTATTTCTTGAATTTCCAGTTTTAGAGTAGTAATTTTCTACAATTTTTTAGTACGTGTTAACAGGGGTATTTTGGAGTGATTCCACATGGAGCAGAGTCCTAGGACATCCTACTTAATAAATTTTTTTCCCCATATCATTTTTTAGGATATTTCGACACATAGGAAATACTTAAGAAAAACTTGGGATAGGATTGAAGGATTTACAAAGGTGACACAATAGGAGAAGGAAGGAGGCATTAGAGCTTATCCCCCCTTAATGATAAATTTTCTGAATTCAAAGCATAGATTGAATTTTGGTAAAATTATCTTTCGTGAGAGCCTTTTTAAAGATATCAACAACTTGATCACTGGTTGAATAATACTGCACTTCAAGAACATGGTCATAAATGAGATTTTTGATGAAGTGTGCGTGTAGCTCAATGTATTTCATGCGTTGATGCTGAAATGGATATTTTAATAGCTGAATGGAACTCTGATTATCACACCAAAGTGTAGTTGGATGTTGCTGATGAATTCTATCCACCTTGTTTTTTCCCTTGCTGCCTCCTTTAAGTGGGAAGTCCATTAGATGGATGTTAAATCCACCTTCTTACATGGGGATTTGCATGAAGAAATCTACATGGAACAACCCCATGGCTTTATCCAAAATGACTCTAGCTTTTTTTATCACCTTAGGAAGTATATTTATGGTCTCAAACAAGCCCCTTGGGCTTGGTATGCCAAATGGATAGCTTTCTCTTAGATAATGGCTTTTCTAGATGTCATTCCGACAACACTGTCTACACCAAGAAAGTGGGTAAGTCCTTAATCATCCTTGTTCTTTATGTCGATGATCTTATCGTTATTGGTAGTGATCCCAACCATATAAAACATGTGAAGTATAGCCTCAAAAATAAGTTTCAAATGATAGACTTAGGACACTTGCATTATTTCCTTGGTCTTCAAGTCTTGCAATCTAAAGAAGGTATTACCCTTTCTCAGTCCAAGTATGCCTATGATATTCTACGCCACTTTCACATGGAAGACTGTAAGCTAGCTTCTTCTCCCTTTCAGTCACTTGCACTTCCCCTGAAGTTGATGCTACCATATACCATCAATTTTTTGGTAAACTTTTGTATCTAACCCATACCCATCCTAAACTTTCCTTTGCCGTTGGTCTTGTTTCTCGGTTTATGCACCAACCTCATGAAAGTCACTGGAAAGAAGCTAAAAGAATACTTTGATATATTTGAGGTACAATTCATTTCAGGATTCATTACAGTGCAAGAGTATCTCCATTGTTGATTGGTTTCACTAATTTTGATTGGGTTGGTGACCCTGATGATCAAAATTCTACTGCAGGTTATGTATTCAATCATGGTTCAGGACCTATTACATGGTCTTGTAAGAAACAAAGTGCCATCTATATTTCTTCTGCATAATAAGAGTACAATGATGCAGTTGAATCTAACAAGGAATCCCTGTGGCTTCGTCCAATCCTGTTCGAATTTTGTCTTCATCAGCAAAATCCAACTACACTTTGGTGTGATAATTAGAGTGCCATTCAACTATGAAAAGATCCAGTTCAACATCAACGCATGAAACACATTGAGCTACAAACACACTTTATCAGAAATCTCATTCATGATCGTGTTCTTGAAGTGAAGTATTGTTCAACCAAAGATCAAGTTGCTGATATCTTTACAAAGGCTCTCAAAGAAGTGAAGTTTACCAAACTTCGATCTATGTTTGGAGTTCAGGAAATTTATCATTAAGGGGGGATAGGCTCTAATTACTCCTTCCTTATCCTATTGTGTCACATTTATAAATCCTTCAATCTTATCGCAAGTTGTTCTTAAGGGGGGATGTTAGGATATTACGACACATAGGAAATAGTCAAGTAAAACTTGGTCTAGTGTAGAGTTAGGTAAAGTGTGTTTCCGTACTATGTACATTTGTAACTTATAATATGATGGTCACGATATGTAGTGATCCAATGGTTCATTCTCTCCTCCATATTACCGACACTTTTTCCATGGATTAACACCCGGTTGGTCCATGATCTCTATTTAAAGAGCATGGAGGATCATTTGTCCGATGACTGTTTATGAGAGAAGCTTATGTAAATTTTCTTTCTTTATATTAATAAATTTCCTAAAGTGGCTGCATTGGCTCAAGCCATGGACTGTTTCCCTCTTTGAGGGTTTTAACCATGTCAAATATCAGTTACAATTCCAGGATCTCTTTCAGGAGGGTGACCTGCTTGATCTAAGGAATTCCACTCGTAAATCTTGACATAATTTCACATGTAAAATTGACCAGATTTGATCCAAAAGTTTGGTTTTTGTCTCTTAGGATTGAATCATGACCCCTAGGATCTGAATCCAGGATTGAGTAATACCAAAATACCTCTTAATCCTTTCCTCTTCTCCATTGCAATTCACGTCTGTAGTTTGGATTAGTGGACAGACTAATGACTTGAAGAGCATAATGATGATTTTCATGATTACTTTATGAAGCACCTTGTGAACTGTATTGAAAAAATATATCTTGAATGCAGTTATTGAAGAGTGTTTTCATTCTGTTTCATACATATTAAGCTATGGTTTCCATTTCCAACATTTCTATTTTGATTAGAATCTGGATTGGGGGCAAAAATTTGCTAAAAATTCAAATTGCTCAGAATCGCTCCAAACCATAACAACCGAATAGGTCTCGTCACCAGGAATTTGTCGCACTTCGTTTCATCGAAAACCAACTTCGTATGTGAAAGTCTGAGCCTGTTGTCCACTTGACCAAACAAGCAAATTTTCAAAAAAAAGTCAAACAGGGTCAAAGGGGTCAAAATTTGGTCAAAATTGGAATTTATCCAGCCCAATGGGAAGCTTACATGTGTCAAGCTGTGGTTGGTCGAATCTCTAAGCTCATTGGCAATTTATGATTGGTTTTTTAATGAACCAATGGGATGCTGACACATGGCTAGCCCGGAGGCCTCTACGTGCCCCTCCCAAAGGCTGAGTTCTGGATATGTATAATAGAATTTCAATTTAAATTTTTGGGCAAAAACATTATATGGAGTCTGGGTGGAGGTCAAGTTCGACCCCGTGACCTCCCCCACACTATGCACATGCAAAAACAACTATGCTAAACATTGTGACTTAACAAACCTTGGGCATGTATTGTATTTGATGTTATACAAAGGTTTGGGTGGAGGATATGGGGGCCAACCCCATCGCATACAACCACACAGATATGACCGTGGTGGAGGCCTAATGTAATGGCAGAGATTTAATTTCAAAACAGGTTTAATTAGCTACTAATCACATGTTAAATGCGCTAATCGGATTTCCAATACAAATTTTCTTTAATTGTACTTAACGCACCTAAACTCCCACTTAACCTTTAATTAATCTTCATATTAACACTAAGTGCATATTAGCACTAATTGGCAGGTCCGCTAATTTTGGCGCCACCTCCAGTTTTGTAGGGATTAACTGGAGTTACTCAAGTTTTGGTAGAGTTTTTCTAGGAAATACCGAAGAAGCCATAAGTTTGGCATATTTCGACCAAATGAGGCTCAGAAAGAGTCAATCCTAGATGATTTGGATGCTTTGAGAATGATGGTACCAGTTGCAGAGGAATAGGAGCACTTATATAAGTGTTTTTTTCACTTTTAATATTAAAGAAGCATAGGGCCACCAGGAGAGGAGGCCATGTCTAGATCACCTGAAGACCTTTTGCAGAGCTTGAAGAGTCTATTTTGAGGTTTTTGAGTCTTATAAATCCAATGGAGTAGGTTTCAAAGCCATTGGAGCACTGTAGGTGCCTATAATATGATGCAGGGGCATTAGGCTCTAGAAATACTTTGTACTTTTATAAGACCTAGGGGGGTCTCATGTTTTTAAATTCTCATGTAATTATTAGTATTTTGAATAAAATGGTGAGGAATTGTAAATGTTCTCTAACCATTGGAGAACATGAGGGGAAGTTGGTTAAGTTAGGAAGGTGAAGATTCAGTTTCATTTATTTTAGCGATTGAGTCTAACTTGAATACTTTGGAGAATTCCAAGAGTCTTTGTTGAGCTGTTAAGGAAGCTGAACTGATTCATTATTAATTTGTATAAAAAATAAGCCTCAGAGGCATTAAGAAGATAGAGCTGGAGATATGGGGAGGCAGAATAGTGAGGTAGAAGGCCATCAAATTGAAGAACTGGCCAACCAATAGGTTGTAAGTAAATTCATGTATATATTATGAAAGAATTGTTCCCGAATGTGTGTGTATTGGTTGATTTAAATTCTGTGTGAGAATGCTTTGAACCCCCATGAACTATGTATGGATATACTCTGTAAATAAGGTGTTTAAATGATGCTCCGTTCTAATGGGAAGTTAAGGTCAATTAACATGAATTTGGGCTGAATGCATGAAGGGTTAATGACTTAGAGGGATTTAGTAGTAGAAGACTGGGTTATGAGAGGTTGATCCCTGTTTAATAAAATTACAGAGCTATTTCATTCATGAATTCTGTGTGTTCTACTGATGGAAATTAAAGTACCGGTCTCTGTGTGAATGCAATTGGTTACAATATTAATTAATTGTGATTGAGAATTTGAACAAATCGATCACAGAATGGATCGATTCGGAGAGGGGAAGAATTCTATGTAAGACATTTAATGTGAATCGAATTTATGTGTTCCATGTGTGAAAGGAGGGTTTGATTCTTTTTGAATATTTGAGTTTCTGTGGGCAAGTTATAAAACTCTATGTTATTGGATGAATTAGTGGCTTTGTGTGAAATAGAGAATTAATATAATTTGTATTTATATCACTTGAGAAAGATCGATCACTGAAAGGATTGATCTTAATGAAGAAAGTGGAACTGGAATATAATCCATCAATATATTGATTTGGTTTCAATTGATATGGAGTCTACCTTTTTGGATTTTGATGGGAAGCACTTCTGAAGGCGTGGAGACAGAAATAATCATACATTGGTTATTTGATTTGGTTTTTTTAACCCTGTTCAATGTCGAATTTGATGCAGTATCGATACCCTAAGGTCGGAGTGATTCCTTGAAACCAAGCGAAATGCATTGGTTGGATGATTGGGTTTTGTTTTAAAAGCCAGTTTGTATAATTGAATTGATGGTAGCGATGAACATTTAGTTGTGTGGGCAGTGTTTAAAGGGTGATAGAATTGTGAAGTGGAACCATGTGTAAAATGGAACCCCAAGCCAAATGGCGGTGAACAGTAGAAGTGGTTTTGAAGGTAATTACGAGCGGTATCGCGTAAGTCCTAGAGTGGTAATTTTTTTTTGAAAAAAAAAACGTGATAACAGTCGCTGATTGACACGTGTCTTGGAGTGGTTTTTGAAAACCACGAGTTTCGCACTTTTTTTGAGAGTTAAAATTCTGTTCGTAAAAAAATACGATATCCGTCAGATCTCTTGATCGACCGATCTGACGTTGGTCGCATCGTGAAGCTGCTCGAAGATTAATGGTAAGGTAAGTGTGTGTGGGCCCGAGTGTTAAGTGAAGTTCAGATTTATTTTTGTTCAGAAGAGTTCAATTATATGACGAGTAAGTCGATTTGATGTGGGGCCAAAAGTTCGTGTGTGGGAGTATTGTGAAGCCAAAGTCAAACTTGGTAAATTATAAGGTGAGAAGGGTGCATATTTGCTTGATAGTTGATACCTTGGTTTTAATAAAAGTTGAGGGTTAAAGTTAAAGTGAAGGCCCAAGGACTTGGTTGGGTGGTTAAATGCAATTTAAATATTTATTGATTTCATGAAATAAGGCAATGTCTATGGTTTATAATCGTAGATCATGAACGAGAAATAACTCCGCATATGAAGATGAAGAATTGGGTCTTATTATAAAGTTTAATCAGAGATTTAAAATATACGCTTCCACATAGAGAATTGAATCTGGGCTGGATTGTTTGGGTTTTAATAACCATGAGTTTAAAATAAAAGCTTCTGCATAGTGTCAGCATTGCCAAATTTAAAATTATTTGGGAAAAGATTTGAAGAATGCATTTTATATGCAAACAAGATTAAAAATTGTGGGTTGAGTGTGGTAGCCCGGGCATCATGTTGTATCAGAGCTAGAATAGCTCTTTGAGAATCAATTTCTGAAATGCATGTGTACTAAAGCAGTGAAGAAAATTTGAAGTTTTAAATCTGTCGAAGAGTGATTATAGATTTGAAGAGGGAAGATCAGAATTTTAAATATGATATGCAGCAGATACATATTTGCAGTGAATAGGATTTGCAGAAATGAATGAAGAACAAGATCATGTAGGGATCTTACAGGTGAAATAATTTTAAATCTGACTTGAATTTATGATTACAAGATTATGGTTGCAGAAAGTGAAAACATAGTTTGAGGATGATGGAAGTGAACCTGATATTCAACTAAAGGTTGGATAGGGAGAGAAAATGCAGTGTTCTCAAGAAAAGGTGAGTTGATGAGCAATGTTTAACTCTGGTTTGAAGAATTGTTTAAAGAATTCATATTGCAGGAAATTGAAGAAATCTCAGCAAAGGCAGATCACAGCTTTGAGAGCAGTGATAAAGGAGTCCAACAGACGATTCTAAAGTGAAGAAGAAAGTGTGGAAGATCCTAGAGGATTCCCAACAGAGGTTGGATGAAATAAGAACAGATGTGTTCTTGAAAATTTGCAGAGTGAAGCCTAGAGAGAGCAGAAGAGAGTGCTCAAAAGGTTCCAGCAGATAGGGGACCAGTACTTGCCAAAAGCATAGATCCGGAGGAAAGGATTGGTGAGGTAAGAGGCAGAAGGAGATCTTGCTGTTGCAGAGGCTTAGTGCAGATTGTGAGTGAAGAAATCATGGAGAAAAGGATGACTACGGATAGTCATAGCAGAGATTGTAGAGGTTCAGAGAGAGACCACATCATAAGGAAGGAGAAAGCAGATGCCAAGGAAAATGGCATAAGGCAGCAGTTGACTGATGCAAAATATTGGAAAGAGATAGCTGAGATCAACGAGAAGTTTAATAAACTAGAAAAGAGGATAGAGGAAAGCCAGAGAGTTGGTTGGCTCATGAAGAAGAGAGTAAAATGGAAACCATTACAGTTGAGGTTGAGGCAAAAGGAGATTGCCTTATTGAAAGAGGAACTCAAGGCAGCTGAGTTGAGAAAATAAATTTCTGGTTGTGAAGCAGAACAAAGTGCAGATGAAGAATGGAGATCTGTAAAAGATCTTGTGAATCATGATGAAGACTTAAGGCAGCAAGAAGCTTGTCTTGCTGAAGAGGAAATCATTGATGATTTCCTGAGTTATTGGACAAGTCTAGATCAGCTGGATGATGTAAAGTCTTGTATTTTTGAACCTGACAATTGTGAGGTGATGACAGGTTCTACAGAGGAAGAGGAACTCAGAGTTCTTGAGTCACGGATGGAATTTGAATATTCCACATGTAGATCTGTTCAAAGGGAAGTGCTTGAGAAAGCAACCAAGACTGAAAAGTCTTGTGGTTTTAGAACTAAAGAGTTGTGTATGTTTGCAGGTACATCATAGGGAGATGAACAAGCTTTAAATTTTGTTGAGGAGGAGAAATTGAATATGAAATCTGTTCAGATCAATACTGAGATAGCAAGATCTCAGGAGGAATTGAAGACAAGGGAGTCTAATGAGGATATTCAGCAGAATATTGAAGCAGAGAGAGAAGGACCAGCAGATGATTGGTCAAGAGAAAGCAAAGGTATAAAAGGTTGTGTAAGGTTCCCAAAATATACTCCAATTGAAGTTGTTGAATTGTATAGAAGGTTGGATTTTCAAAGAAGAAAATTGGAGAAGCAGAGGACCTATGCACAGGATAAATTGCTGAAGAAGCAAGACAGAGGAATTGTCATGAAGGAAAATTAGAGAACAAAGGATAAGAAAATGATTCAGAAAAGCAAAGGAGTTCATTTTGGTGAATCATAGCAGAAGGACATTCATGAAGCAGGTGATGGAAAGAAGGAGAGAGTAGCTGACAGTCTCATGAAGGATGCAAATCAGCATACTGATGTGTTGACAGAGGATTTGGAAGAAAACTCAGAACAACATACTGATGTGTTGTCAGAGAAGGAAGAAGAATTGAGACCTTGTAATTTTAGTGTTGAAAGTTCATGTGTCAGTTATGCAGGCAAAGAGGGACAACCAATGAAAATTTTCAGAGAATTGAATGAAAGAGAAACTATGTTGGCTAAAAACATAGTGAAGGATTATCATTTTAACATGATGATTGGAAAGTGGAGATAACTCTAGAAGCTGAGGAGAAGGACAATGAAAAAATTATGAGTCTTGAAACAGACTTAGAACTGAAGAGAGAAGATTTAGTGACTGGATCAGCAAGTGAGACCATTGGGTCTTGTGATTTTGAAACTGAAAATTTGATTGTGCTTACAGGTATTGCAGGAGGCAATCCATCATTTGGAATTGCCTTGAGAGAAGAAGAACTGTTGTAGAAAGAAGGTGAGACAGTCATGTCTCATATGAAGAAACTTGTCACTAATGACAAGGAGGAGTTGATTTGTTTGATTAATCAAGAACATATTGGAGGACAGACTTGTGGAACTGCTACAGTAAGGAGGAATCAACATTCTATTCTGACAGAAGATGAAAATGCAGATCTTGAAGAACTTGATTTGATTGCCAAAATCAATGAAGGGGATGAAAGAAAATTACTGAAGATTGTCCAGGAAGAAGAAAAAGATGCTGAATTTAAATTGCAGCATATTGAGGATGTGAAACAAGTACAAAATGAGTGGCTGAAATGTTTGCTAGGAACATTTAGATATGAGAAAGAGGTTGCAGACACTAGAGTAAAATTGCCTGAAGTTGTGAAAGGAACAAATACTAGTTTGATGAATTTGATTATGTTTACTAGTATACTAAATGAGTATGTTACTGCAGGAAGAAAACTAATTGATGATTTATTCTCTAAAAGTAAATTTGCAGATGATGAGCAAAAGAAAATTGTTGCATAGGGACAGGAAGTTTGGGAGGCAGCAACTATTGAGGAGGTAACAGCTGAGGCAACATTGGCATCAGCAACAATGTTGGCAGCAACAAAAATTGAAGGCAGCAACAAGAGGCAAAGAGATTTCCAGATAGAAGATAAACTGGATAGAGAAATTGAAAATATTAGAGAACTGATGATGAAGGTGTCTCAGAAGTAGAAGACAGCAACAAGAAAGCAAAAGAATTTTTGCAAAGGAAAGACAAGAAGAGATTGTGAAAGCACAGCTGGTAGTAAATTGCAGAACAAGATATGAAGACCTGGAGAAGTGCAGTTGGAGGATAATGCAGCTGTTGGACAGTAAAAAAACAGAGTATGGGATCTAGGAGGCAGAGATTAAAGACACATGATTAGGAGATCATGATTAATTTGAACCTTGGGAGTCTGATGCAGGGGCATTAGGCTCTACAAATACTTTATACTTTTATAAGACCTAGGGGGGTCTCATGTTTTTAAATTCTCATGTAATTATTAGTATTTTGAATAAAATGGTGAGGAATTGTAAATTTTCTCTAACCATTGGAGAACATGAGGGGAAGTTGGTTAAGTTAGGAAGGTGAAGAGTCAGTTTCATTTATTTTAGCGATTGAGTCTAACTTGAGGACTTTGGAGAATTCCAAGAGTCTTTGTTGAGCTGTTAAGGAAGATGAATTGATTCGTTATTAATTTGTATAAAAAATAAGCCTCAGAGGCATTAAGCAGATAGAGCTGGAGATCTGGGAGGCATAATAGTGAGGTAGAAGGCCGTCGAATTGAAGATCTGGCCAACCAAGAGGTTGTAAGTAAATTCATGTATATATTATGAAAGAATTGTTCCCGAATGTGTGTATTGGTTGATTTAAATTCTGTATGAGAATGCTTTGAACCTCCATGAACTATGTGTGGATATACTCTGTAAATAGGGTGTTTAAATGATGCTCTGTTCTAATGGGAAGTCAAGGTCAATTATCATGACTTTGGACTGAATGCATGAAGGGTCGATGACTTAAAGGGATTTAGTAGTAGAAGACTGGGTTATGAGAGGTTGATCCCTGTTTAATAAAATTACAGAGCTGTTTCATTCATGAATTCTATGTGTTCTACTAATGGAAATTAAAGTACCAGTCTCTGTGTGAATGAAATTGGTTACAATATTAATTAATTGTGATTGAGAATTTGAACAAATCGATCATAGAATGGATCGATTCTGAGAGGGGAAGAATTCTGTGTAAGACATTTAATGTGAATCGAATTTATGTGTTCCATGTGTGAAAGGAGGGTTCCATTCTTTTTGAATATTTGAGTTTCTGTGGGCAAGTTCTGAAACTATGTGTTATTGGTTGAATTAGTGACTTTGTGTGAAATAGAGAATTAATATAATTTGTATTTATATCTCTTGAGAAAGATTGATCACTAGAAGGATCGATCTTAATGAAGAAAGTGGAATTGGAATATAATCCGTGAATATATCGATTTGGTTGCAATTGCTATGGAATCTAACTTTTTGGATTTTGATGGGAAGCGCTTCTGAAGGCGTGGAGACAGAAATCATCATATGTTGGTTATATGATTTGGTTTGTTTAACCATGTTCAATGTCAAATTTGATGCAGTATCGATACCCTGAGGTCGGAGTGATTCCTTGAAACCAAGCGAAATGTGTTGGTTGGATGATTAGGTTTTTTTTTAAAATCTGGTTTGTATAATTGAATTGATGGTAGCGATGACCATTTAGTTGTGTGGGCATCGTTTAAAGGGTGACGGAATTGTGAAGTGGAACCATGTGTAAAACGGAACCCCAAGCCAAATGGCGGTGAATAGTAGAAGTGGTTTCGAAGGTAATTACCAGCGGTATCGCGTAAGTCCTAAAGTGGTAAGTTGTTTTTGAAAAAAAAACGCGATAATAGTCGCCGATTGACACATGTCTTGGAGTGGTTTTTGAAAACCATGAGTTTCACACTTTTTTTGAGAGTTAAAATTCTGTTCGTAAAAAAATGCGATATTCGTCAGATCTCTTGATCGACCGATCGGACGTTGGTTGCATTGTGAAGCTGCTCGAAGATTAATGATAAGGTAAGTGCGTGTGGGCCCGAGTGTTAAGTGAATTTTGGATTTATTGTTGTTCAGAAGAGTTCAATTATATGACGAGTAAGTCGATTTGATGTGGGGCCGAAAGTTCGTGTGTGGGAGTATTGTGAAGCCAAAGTCAAACTTGGTAAATTATAAAGTATGAAGGGCGCATATTTGCTTGATAGTTGATACCTTGGTTTTAATAAAAGTCGAGGGTTAAAGTTAAAGTGAAGGCCCAAGGACTTGGTTGGGTGGTTAATGCAATTTAAATATTTATTGATTTCATGAAATAAGGTAATGTCTATGGTTTATAATCGTAGAGCATGAACGAGAAAGAACTCCGCATATGAAGATGAAGAATTGGGTCTTATTATAAAGTTTAATCAGAGATTTAAAATATATGCTTCCACATAGAGAATTGAATCTGGGCTAGATTTTTTGGGTTTTAATAACCATGAGTTTAAAATAAAAGCTTCTGCATAGTGTCAGCATTGCCAGATTTAAAATTATTTGGGCAAAGATTTGAAGAACACATTTTATATGCAAACAAGATTGAAAATTGTGGGTTGAGTGTGGTAGCCCGGGCATCATAATCAGATAATTGATCATTAAGCCAAAGAGGGCCAAGCCATTGAAGTAGGTCCATGGAGATGTAGCCCAGGAGGGGTGAAATCTATTATCAACTATTCTGTAATGTGTTTGCTATGTATTATTTCTCTGCAATTTACTTGCTGTACATATGTTTTTAACAACTAATTAACTCATGAATTCTCATAAAAAAACACAAAACTTGACACAAACCCTCACATAACTGGATAATTTGAGATGATCCTAAACACATTTATTTTATACTGATGAGGGAGCTAGCACAACAAAACTAGTTTTCCCATATTCAGATAGAGTTTGTATCATAGCACATTTTAGCTCATTTTAGCCCCGAGGTGGTTTTCCAAGGTTATTTAGAGAATTAGATATTGGTTTTGCATTTGTGCAAGGAGAATTTAACTGTGTGCAAGTTTATGTTTGTGAAGAGAAGGTCAAGATTGGAACCCAACTCTCAAATCACAAAAAAGAATATTTTTATGCATTACAAGTGTGATGGCAGCTTCATTAAGCACTGTTTCTAATCCATCTTCCTTAGTAAGACTGTTTTATAAAGAGATGTTGTAGAAGCTCTACATCATGAGAGATATGGTGCAAGAGTTGGTTGAATATAGGAAGGAGAACACTATACTTTAAGAGCAGTTGATTTACATGAAGGAGAAGAAGCAAGAGCTTCTTGAAAATATGCATGAGATGGAGAGTCAACTCCATATTTCCAAAGAAACTATGGTCAAGTATGTGCATGAAAAATAGGTTTGAAAATCAAGTTATTCTTCAATTTCCTCTCAAGATGAATGTGTAGGTGATTTTGAAATACACAATAGAGGAATAGGGTCCAAATTATTGATGAAAATGGGCTATGAAGGTAAAGGATTGGGCAAACATGCACAAGGCATAGTTGAGCCAATTTTTGTTGAGGAAAGGCCTAAGTATTTGGGTCTTGGTTATGGAAAACACGATGTAGAATGCTCCAAAGACAAGAAGGCACATGAAGGTGTTCCAAGAAGGACTTTCATTACATGTACATTACCTCAAGCTTGTGAAGTTTTTGTTCATGAGGAATGCAAAGGTTTTATACCCAATTTGCAAGAAGATGCTCATAGGAATGAAACTAATGGGAATTGAAAACAAGAGGATGTTGAAAGCTATAAAGTCATTGAAGCCATTGTTCGTATTCTAAAGAGAGCCACTACCTCATCAAATTCACCTCCTCAAGAAGGCGACAAAGGTGAATGTGCAAGGTATAAATCTGCCTTTAATCAAGTTGATTTTGATTATGATAAACATGGTAAATATTCACATAAGATTTAGAGAAAGTTTACATGTTCCTTTTGTGGTTTGAATAACCATACTGTTTCAAGATGTAGGAAGAAGATAACCATACACATGAAACTTTCTAAACAAAGGAGACATAAAGCCAAAGGTCCATTGGACAATGCAAACCATGTTGAAAAGAAGATGCAATTGTTTTGCACTCATTGCAATAAGAAATTTCATCTTGTAGACAAGTGTTGGAATTTGTATCCAGAAAGTCATCCATGACATTTGAAGAAGGTGGAAAGAGATATTGAAAAGAATGGAAAGGAAGCTTCCATAATTGATGTGGGTCAGGATGATTCACATGATGAAGTACAGCTAAAAGAAGCACCACTGAAGTGTTTTGGAAAGATATGGTTAGATTTATTAACAAATTAATGCCTTGCATTTCTTTTGATGATTGACGCAAATATTTCCTTATTGATGCATTTATTTACCAATTGAATGAATTTATTTTCTCTTGAAATTATGATGCATATTGCATGAAGCAAGATATTGTTAAAGTAGAGTTATTTTGACACAGTTAGATGCAACAAAGATGAAAATTTATACATGCATGAGAGTTGTGTGTGTGAACAATGGAATTTTTGATAGTTTACTTGTGCTTGAACATGCATGAGTGATTGAATTGTGTTGGTCGATTGATTTGTTTAACATGTATGTTTTCAACTTGAGAGTGTTGATCATTTGCACATGCATGAGTGTCAACTTGTGTTGGTCGATTGCATGTTACATGCATATCATATCGACTTGGAAGAGTTGATTTTGTCTCCAATGATAAAAGGGAGATGTTGACAAATTGTTTCATGAGATGTGAACTTATTGTTGGTTATGCAAAGAATCGTCAAGTTATTGAAAAAAAGCATGTACAAAATTTTTTGTTTGACTTGAGAGTCATTTGTTTGAAGATGCATGTTTTGTCGACTTATGTTTGGTCAATGAGTTTTTTCACCAATATGCAAGAGTACATGACAATGTTCATAGGATGTGACATTTTTTTCTTTGAAGGAGGAAAAGAAAGAGGTCATCAAGTTATGTTTCTTGCATGATGTGTTTTTCAAGATTAATGGTTGTGCTTGTGACAAGATGTCTCAGGATTTTGGAAGGTCCACTCTTGAGCGAGAGGCTCATGATTAGAATTCATTCTCAAATCATGGCATGAGCAACATGTCAATACTAGAGGATGATGGAATCAAGAAGTGGAAAGAGGCGCAAGATGCTAAAAAACTTTGCAGCCAAAACAACAACCATTGTAGACCATTTGATGTGTTGACGCCAAGAAGCGAAAGAGAAGGTGAATGCTTTCTTCTAGATGTGGAATTTGGAACCATGGAGGTAAAAAGAATGGTAATTTATTTTCTTATGATTACTGATATTGGAACTCATTGCTGTAGTTCACTCAGATGGGCTTAACTTGGAAAAGTGGTTTCCAAGGAGAATCTTGCATCAAATACATATTGTGCAAAGGAGGAACAAGATTCTCAGTGGGAAGGCCATCAGTTAGTTTTCCAAGCATCGAGGGATTGATTTGGTACAAAAATGTGTTTAATCAGTCAACACGTAGCCATCAAGTGTTGGATTGGGTTAGTAACAAAAGGAGAACATTGGTTGAAGTGCTAAGCCATTTGCAAGGTAAGGCATGTCAGTGAACACAAGTGGTTTTCAAGGAGTGAGCGGAATCTAGAATGGGGGAAAAAAATTGCTAAAAATTCAAAGTGCTCAAAATCGCTCCAAACCATAATGACTAGATATATCTCGTCTCCAGGGATCTGGCGCACTTCGTTTCATCGAAAACCGACTCCGTATGTGAAAGTCAGAGCTTGTTGTCCGCTTGAAAAATTAGGCAATTTTTCAAAAAAAAGTCAAATAGGGTCAAAATTTGGTCAAAGTGGGCATTTCGCTGGCCCAATGGGAAGCTGACATGTGTTGAGTTTTGGTTGGTTGAATATCTACACTCATTGGCAATTTGTGATTGGTTTTTTAATGAACCAATGGGATGCTGACACGTGGCTAGCTCGGAGGCTGCCACGCGCCCCTTCCAACGGTCGAGTTCTAGTTATGTATAGTTGAATTGAATTTTAAATGGTTGGGAAAAAAAATCATATGGAGGTTGGGTGGAGGTTGGGTTCGACCCCGTGACCTCCCCCACACTACACACACGCAATACCAACTATGCTAAACATTGTGACTTAACAAACCTTGGGCGCGTATTGTATTTGAAGTTATACAAAGGTTCAGCTAGAGGATATGGGGGCCAGCCCCGTGGGGGCCATCCCCATTGCATACAACCATGTAGCTATGACCATGATAGATTCCTAACTTAATGGTGAATATTTAACATTAAAACACATTTAATTAACCAGTAATCATATGTTAAATGCTCTAATCTGATTTTAATACAGATTTTTGTTAATTGCGCTTAACACACCTAACCTCCCACTTAACCAATAATTAATATTCAGATTAACACTAAGTGCAGATTAGCACTAATTGGTGGTTCCACTAATTTTTGCGCCACCTCCAGTTTTGCTGGGATTAATTGGAGTTACTCCAGTTTTGGTGGAGTTTTTCAAGGAAATAATGGAGAAGCCATAACTTTGGCATATTTCGACCAAATTAGGCTTAGAAATAGTCAAACCTAGATGATTTTGATGCTCTGAGCATGATGGTGTAGGTTGCAGAGGCAGAGGAGCACTTACGTATTTTTTGTTTTTCACTTTGAAGATTAAAGAAGCCTAGGGCCAACAGGAGAGGAGGTCATGTCTAGATCACCTGAAGACGATTTGCAGAGTTTGAAGAGTTTATTTTGAGGATTTTGAGTCTTCTGAATCCAATGGAGTAGGTTGCAAAGCCTTTGTAGGTGGATTTGGCGCACAAATGTACCAAATCGCACCTGCTTAAGAGGAGTGTTTTTTCCTCTTATGTTAGTGGTCACAGGCAGAAATGGAGTCAAGCAAGTTAGTGAACATGCTAAGAAATAAACATACTAAATCGTGAAATAGAACGCATATTTGGAAACAAAAAAAATTTAAACTAAACACATAATACAAAATTAAAATTGACGCTTGTTTAGTCAATTCAGTGTCTTGAATTGATAGCATAAATTATCGACTAGGGCTTGTAAACTGATGAGGTATAGTTGCACTATATATGCCTAAATATCCTTATTCTTATTTCATTGTTTTCAATATTTTGTTGATGTTTTTGAGTTTTGTTTTGTTTAGGTTTTAGTATGCTAATCTATGTTCAAAAGGTGATATCAAATCTATGACAAAAAGGAAAGAAAAGAGAACCTTAAACTCACAACAAAGTGTAATTGTAAATTTTGTCCTAATGATGAAAAACAGAGCATTCTAATCCATGGATGTCCTATCTTACAAATGAACATAAAATGTAACTCAAGACATTATAATTCAACCTAATCCTTTGGTTAGAAGTTTGTTGGAATAGTTTGTAGAAGAGATTGAACTCCAATGTGATGAGAATATTCCTAAGAACAGACAATAACTTAGAATATTGTAGTGCAATCCTATTCATATATTAGTGATATTTTGGAACAACTTGAGAAGAAAATTGCCACAATATGCTAAGGATCTTTATGAACATTTAAACTTCTTATGTTGTTACAACTAGGTCTCATTCATTAGTTAGATATGTATTGGGATAGTTCATTGAAGGAGACTTGATATACCAAAATAAGGATCTTCTAAACAACAAGTAACCCATAATATTACAATTAAGTCTTTCTATGATTTAGAGATTTATTGGGACAATTTTGAGAGAAGACTGCTTGTAAAAATATGAGGATCTTCAATCCAACCTAATTAACTTAATCATCATACAACCAAATCTCATTCAGTCAGTAGTGATATGTTGGAAAAGCTTTTAAGAAAAAGAATGGCTGTAGGATAATGAAAATATTTTAATATAAATTACAAAAACTTAAAGTGCTGGTAACTCAAGATGTCACAACGAAATCCATTCAATGAATAGTGAAATATTGGAAAAATTTTAATAAATGACTAATTATAACATCATGAGGATCTGTTAGCTAAACAAACAAAGCAAGACATGATACTGGAAGATACAAACTCAAAAAACTATCTAAGTGAGAAATACAACAACATAGAATTAAAATTTACTTATCTAGAAAGCACATGGAAGCCTCCTTAGATAGCAGGGGCCCTCTGCTATCAAGTTAGCATGAAAATCCTTAACTCCTTAAGCTTTTCTTCAACACAACATCAAATTTATGCTCCTTATTATCAAAAATACTTCGAAACAGAGTATCACAATTTTGGCAAATAATCGTTAACTTCCTTTCTCGGTATGACCGAGCTAAATTTATAGGCAATTACATAACTGAAATTGAATAAAAGTAGGCACATGTGTTTTCTAAAGTCAAAATCAAACTAAAACTCTTTGATAGGACTTGTGATTTGCTGAAAGAAAATCAAGAGTCCTTATCCTTATAGAAATATGCTTCTCAGACTCTTGGTTTAACCACGTGCACAAGCATCTCCAAATTTTGATTTAGCCTTCGTGTATGACAAGGAACAATGTAGGAAAGATTTAGAATCTAACCATATACTCATTTTCTTCAGATGACACCTGTAATATGTTCAAACACCAAAATGGCTACAAAATGTGTAACTGGCTACAGAATGACTACATTCTGTAGCTAAAACTACTCATAAATCATTAAGACAACAAAACCACAAAAGTACAACAAGTTAGTCATTGCATGTATTCCTTAAGTGATTTTAATCATTCTTATTGATCTTTTAGGTATATAAATGACAAAAGGAATGATAATATAAAGAGGATTTTGGCAAAGGAGAAGACACTTTTAGGGCTCAACATACCCCCACTGCAAAACTTTTGCATGTCCTCATGCAACTTCATTCCATTTGTACTGATACCTCTGCAAGGACATCTAACCTTGTTTTTCTGCTTCTTCTTGTAGTTAATGCCATCCTTGGTTTCCTCATGAGTGTTTTGAACTTCAGATTAATAAGTGCCCTGTTCAATTTCCTATTCCTTTTCTTCACTTCTTGTTTGCTTTATATAATCCTTCAATTTTCCGAGAGAGAGTATTGTTAATGCTACCTTTCAATTTAACTTTCTCGCTTAGAATTTCATTTTCATTCTTAATATGGTTATTTAGTATCTCCAATTCATAGTTGTCTCTTTTTAATTTTTCAATTGGAGGTTCTTGTGGACTGGGGGACCTTTCTCTGTTCTCTGAGGCTTTTCTCTCTAATGATTCCACATCATCATAAAACTGCTGCTGAACCGGATCTACATCTGGGGTTCTTCTACCAGAGCTTTCTTCATATTGGTATACATGAGATCTGTCAACTGAGGTCTGAATTGGGTCTTCATCAATGTTGATGATTCCAGTTCCCTTAATGCATGTATTTCTCACCATGCCCTTAAGCCTGGAACTTATTCTTAATTTAGGTGGATTTTCATCTTTTACATAATCTTCTTCAACACATACATTTGTTAATTCCTCCTTCCTTTTATTCTTGAGTTTTTTCTTGATTTTCACCAGCTTCTCAGAGATTATTTCATCACTGTCTTCTTGTGTTGATACATTAGGCTTGACTTCAACAGTTTTAACATCTTTTCCCCTCCTACTTCTTCTCACAGGTTTTTCTTTAGACAATGTTTCTCTAGGTTCTTCAAAATGGTTTCTTAGGAGGAATTCATCCCAATTATCTCCTATCTTCTTCAAATGAAACTCAAATAACATTTTAATTAAGCCATGATGATGTAAGGTAGTCTCTAAGAAATGAAGTCTTTTCTAGACATTTGAAGACATCCTTTTCAAACTATTAAGTAAGAAAAATGGCAGATTTATTTCTTCATCTATAAAATTCATCATGAGCCTAATGTGATAAACATACAAAGTACCAAATCTGCCTTCACAGGTTATGAACTTTTGTAAGATTAATAGCATATTCCTCCATTTATTCTTCAAAGCTGAACTAGGAATACCTTTTTTAAACAATGTAGTGTCCATACCTGTTCAACATTTTTCTCCAAGCCTCATTGTTAAATTCTTTGTTTTTAAACCATCATTCTCCTTGCCTTGGTAGCTCTGTTGCTTCTGCTATGAAAGACTCTGTGATGGAGAATTTGATATCCCCAATCTCCACTTCTTCTCCATTGAATGATATGGCTTTGTGATTTCTTTATTAAATCCATTAAATTTCTCTATAAAATTCAGCCATCCAACCTGTTGCAATAATCCTTTAATATGAGGGTATCCTTCCAATTATTTAATTCCAATTGGTTCTGACCTTACAATAAGCCCATTTTCTTCTTGATGAAAATTGCTTCCTTTCTCTCGCTTCAATTCACTGCTACGTTCCTATTCTTAAAGCAAAAGCAACTGTGAAGGGTTGTCTTGCCCTAAAGTGACTTCTCTGCAGGTGAGGGTTTGGCTATGAAAAGAAATATCAGTGAGTGGGAGTGAACGGAATAGGGTAAATCATAAAGGATAATCGGGTATAAGAGTTTTTCATGGAATGAATGATCGCGAAGAAATATTTATGAAGATTTCAAAAATCATCAATAAATGCTTCGGTCTAATGACATGACCTAATAGATCACTTCTAGGTCTTAACCGTTATCTTTCAATTAATGATAATTTGGTATGGAGCAGGGTAAAATGGATTTGGTCAAGGAGGGTTTACGATAGGATTTT
The DNA here is from genome assembly GCA_034641835.2 of Pinus albicaulis. NCBI lineage: Eukaryota > Viridiplantae > Streptophyta > Pinopsida > Pinales > Pinaceae > Pinus > Pinus albicaulis. The sequence goes on along the minus strand of CM076580.1, from coordinate 963,261,810 downwards.
GATCAATTTGAATCGTAAAATAACTTAGGAAAATATATGACCTAACCATATTATACCTTTAATGATTTGCTATCAAAAATAATTTCATACAATTTTACCTTAGCCCTTTTTGAATTTGTGTTTCTTTGATGTGCTTTTGTCTTTCATCTGAGAAATACTGCTCTTTTAGGCTTCATAATCTTGTTTGACTCGTTCTCTGTTTGCTGAAGTAGGTTTTGCAGAATCAATTGGCTGCAGAATGGATCTGGTTGCAGAATAGGTAGCTACAAAATGTACGTGTAAAATTTATGAAATATGGAATGAAATGAAGTGGAATTGGATGGAGTGAAGTATGAGATGGAATGAAATGAAAAATTTGGATGGAGTGAAGTATGAGATGGAATGAAATGAATTGGATCATGAATATGTAAACTGAATCTACAACTTATGATTTTATAATACTTAATTGCAGAAAAGAACAATTTTTGAAAATCTGAAGTGTTAGAAGAACTCTGATTTTCACCTTAGATTTTCCGTACAAACATGCCAATCAATGACTAGTTTTCATGTTTATACCTTTTTTATTTTTTTATTTTTTTTTATTTTTATTTTATTTTTATTTTTTTAATTTTTTTTATATATTGAAGAAGAATACATTTAAGTTAGTGAATAAGAAGGATTCTTATTCACTAACTTCATATCAATTTTATCTTGAAATTTCTTGACAAGTTCCTCTCTTGAAAGTGGCTTATGATACAATTTCAGTCTGTGTCCATTTACAAGAAAGGATACCTTTCCTTCATCTATTGTCCTGATTTTTATTGCTCCATTTTCAAAGATTTTCACAATCTCATATGGCCCAAGCCAATGAGTCTGAAATTTACCTGAAAAATCCTTGAACTTTGAATCAAATAAGAGAGCCCAGTCACCTTCTTTAAATTTCTTTTCCTTGATGTTCTTATCATGCCATCTAGTCCTTTGTTGTTGGACTATGCTTGTTCTCTGGACTGCATCTTGTCTGATCTCATCCAATTCATTAATCTGCTCCAATCTGTGCTTTTGTGCTTCTGTTAGATCAAGTCCTAACTGGACTGCCATTTTAAAAGTCTGGATCTGAAATTCTATGGGAAACAAGATTTGTTTTCCATAAACAAGTTCATAAGGAGAGTGACCTATTGTGTTTCTCCATGTAGTTCTGTAGGCCCACAAGGCTTCAGGAAGCCTTTCTGCCCAATCTCTCCTGTGTAAATGAACAGTCTTTGTTAGGATTCCTTCAATGACTTTATTAGTAGATACCACTTGCCCATTTGCTTGTGGATGGTAGGGAGTAGATTTTCTGTGTCTGATTTTTTACTTTTCTACCATTTTCTCCACTAGCTTTGATGTGAATTGAGCTCCTTGATCTGTAACAATTTCTCTTGGGACACCAAAACGAGTACAAATATCTTCAAAAAGAAAATTGACTACAGATGCTTCAGTAGCAGAAAGTAATGGTTTGGCCTCTACCCATTTGGTAACATAATCAGTGCAAACTAATATATATTTCTTTTGTCTTGATGGAGGATTAATAGGTCCTACAAAATCCAAAGCCCATTTCTCAAAGGGTTCAATGTGTACCTAAGGTTGCAGTGGCATCTCACCTGAAGAAGAAGGTTTCCCTACCCTTTGGCAACTGTCACACCTTTTAACATACTCTTTAGCATCCTTAAAGAGGGATGGCCAATAATATCCTGAATGAAGGATCTTATCAGCTGTCCTCTTATCAGTAAAGTGTCCACCACATGGTTCATCATGACATGCCTTGAGGATCTCAGGCATCTCATATTCTCGAACACATCTTCTGATGATGAAATCTGGACCTGTTTTGTAGAAGTCATTAGAAATCCATGAATATTTTGCACTGTCATAAATGATCTTTCTTTTATCTCTTGTATTCATAATTGAAGGAAATTTTCCTGAAACTAGATAGTTAGCAATATCAGCAAACCAAGGAGTTTGAGTGGTAATTGCAAAGAGATATTCATCAGGGAAGTTATCTTCAACTGGAGTACTATCTTTAATGTTTTGGAGTCTAGATAGGAAATCAGCTACTATATTTTTTTTTCTATTCCTATCCAGAATAGTGATGTTAAACTCTTGTAAAAGCAATAACCATCTTGTGACTTTGCCATTAGTAATTGATTTTTTCATTAGGTACCTAATTGCAGAGTGATATGTGTGAACAAAAGTTTCATAGCCTGTTATATAGTATCTAAATTTATTTATGGCATGAACAATAGCTAAGAACTCTTTTTCAGTTAAAGTATAATTTAACTCTGAAGGAGTCAAATTTTTACTTGTATAGTAGATGGCATAAGGAATCGGGTCTTTTTTTCCCAATACAGTTCCTAAAGTTGTATCTGAGGCATCTGTTGAAATATGAAAAGGTAATTTCCAGTTAAGTCCCCTTAAAATAGGTGCTTCAGATATTTTTGTTTTGAAAGTTTCAAAGGCTAAATGGAAATCAGAAGTCCAATTGAAATCACAGTCTTTGGTAAGTAATTTGAAAAGTGGAGATGCTATCTTGGTGAATTTTTCTATGAATCTCCTATAATACCCTGTAAATCTTATAAAACTCCTAACAAATTTTTGACAACTTGGAACTAGTAGTCTGGAGATGACTTCAACTTTTGACTTATCAACTTTGATTCCCTCTCCTGAAATGTGATGTCCTAGAACAATCCCTTCAGTAAACATCATAAAAAACTTTTCATGACTTAATGAAAGATTTAATTCTTTACATCTTTTAAGAACTTTTTCCAAGTTTGCTAAGGCTTCTTCAAATGTGTTTCCATAGACTGTGAAGTCATCCATGTATACCTCTACACAATCATGTATTAGATGTGAAAATATTCCTAATACCGCCCTTTGGAATGTTGCAGGTGCATTGCATAATCCAAATGGAAATACTCGGTAGGCATAGGTACCCCAAGGACAGATAAATGTGGTCTTGTCTTGATCCTCAAGTGCTACTTGAATTTGATTATAGCCACTGAACCCATCCAAAAGTGAAAAGTACTTCTTGCCTGCTAATGTGTCTGACACCTGATTTATGAAAGGTAAGGGAAAATGGTCTTTAAGAGTAGCTTTGTTTAGTTCTCAGTAGTCAATACATATCCTCCATTTTCCATTCTTCTTGGGTAAAATCACCAAAGGAGAGACCCATTGACTATCTGAAATGGGATAAATAAAATTGACATTTAACAATTTTTGAAATTCTTCTTTAACAATCTCTCTAAGGTTTGGATTCATCCTTCTCTGACGTTGTCTAATTGGTTTACAATTTTCCTCTATATAGATATGATGAGTGAAAGTCTTAGGATTGATCCCTTTCATGTCAGTGTACTCCCAAGCATATGTAGAAGAGTGTCTCTGTAATGTTTTGACTAGCTTTTCTTGTTGAAACTTCTCTAGGTTTTTGTTTATGTTTAAGATTTTTCTTGGGAATATTTCAATTGCAGAGCTGCCAAATTCTTCCATGGAATAGAGATACATCTGTCTTGATGATAATAATTCAATGTTAGATTCTTCTTGAAATCGTTCATATTTAAATTCTGAAGAAGATTCATAATTTTCCAAAGTATTCAGAATCTGACTATCTTCACTAATTTCTGAAATAGTGAAGAGAGGTTGTATATCTTCTTCATCATCAGTCCATTGAGTATCATCTAATTCTGTGATTGTTCTAGCTGGAGGATACAAGGTAAATTTATTGGTTGAACTTCCATCAGAGATGTACATATCACCATATCTACAGCTAATGAAAGCATCAACTGTAGCTAACCAAGGTCTTCCTAATATAATAGGATGTCCTTCTAGATCATTTTTAGGAGTTAGGATCATGAAATCCATAGGATACTCCCAAGAATCTAAGGACACTGGAATGTATTCTAATATCCCATCTGGTTTGATCACAGATCTATCTGCTAATTGTAGCAGTGTGGGTGTAAAAAGAAGATTAGGAAGTTTTAGTATTTCCATGATTTGCCTACTCATGATATTGATTGCTACTCCTAAATCAATGAGTGTATTCTGAATTTCAATTCCATTGATGTGTATTCTGACAAATGGATTTCCTGGGTCTAGATACTTTGGAATGGCAATCTTACCCATCATTATATCTGCTATTTTTCCTACCAGTTGTATTTTCTTTGTCTCTTTCATTCTTTTTCCTGTTTTTTTCATACTCAACTCCTTTATTGTTTTTGCTAAGATTGGGATTTCCTTGATAGCTTGTAATAATGGAATCTTAATACAAACATTCCTTAATTCATCTAGGAAATCATAGTTAGGCATTATTATTTATTTCTCTACACCCCTATCAATTTGTAATCTTTCTGGAAAAGGAGGTGTAGAAGTAGATGTTGATGGATGCTCTAATATAGGAGTTGAAATTATTGGCTCTTTCTGTTTTGATTTTTCAATGTTTTGGTCTTGAAAAGATGTGCTTTCCTCAAGGCTTTTATTTACTCGTAGAGAATCTTCCTTAGAATTGTTTTGCTCTTGTATAATTACATAAGGTTTCTTCCTTTCAAGTATTCTTCCAGACCTAAGCTGAACATCATTAAGAACTAAAGGAGTAATCAAATAGGTTGGAAATTGTTGACCTTCTATCATATATGTATTATGAGGATTTTTATTGTTGGGGTTTGGTATAGGCTGGGCAGGCAATTGATTTGATTTTTGAGGAAATGGTAATGGAAGTGGTTGATTTTGATTTTGGTTCTGAAGTTGTGGATTCTGTTGTGGGGGGAAATTTGAATATGTTGGATATGAGGGATAAGAAGGTGGATATTGATAATACTGGGAGAACCTCCCATATGGATTTTGTGTTCCTTGTGCCCAAGTTTGAGATTGATTTTGGAATTAGGGCCAAGGTTGTTGCCTAGAGTTCCAATTTGGCGGGGGTTGATTTTTCATTTGATTATTAAACCCTTGTGTCTGAGGTCCCTGCCAAGGCCTTCTAGAGACAAAGTTAAGAGATTCTGTGAAATTTGTGGGTGTTTCTTCTTGAAAGACTGCCTTAAGACCAGGGAGTGAAGGAAAACTCTTGGTCTTATGTTTTTATGAAAAAATTGCACAAGTCTCTATTACTTTTGCATCTAAAGGACACTCTCTCAAGGCATGCTTCTTCCTACATTTGGGACAAAAGATTGCTAAGGCATCAGTTTCAGCTTTTTGCTTCTTTTGTAACTTAAGGGTGTCTATTTGTTCACTAAGACTCCCTAGAATGTCAGATTTGAATTCATCAAACATATTACCTATTTCTGCCCTACTTACTGTTCTAGCTGCAGATTTACTTGCCCTTGCAAGAGCAGGGTCTCTTGGTCCTTTTAGAGTTTTAGATTTTCCTCTTGAAAGATTGATACATAACTCAACTATATTAGGTAATGGAAGCTGAGATATGTCCCCTTTTCCCATCATATTAAGGATACCTATCCATTCATCCCTAATTGTTTTCAACAAGAAAGCCTTCAAAGTTTCTTGATCTAGGGTTTCCATACTTGCCCTCTTGATGTTGTAATTGAATCTTTCCAACAAATCTTCTAGATTTTCATCCTCTTTTTGCATCATCTTGAACACTTCTTCCTTATGATTGATTGGTATGCAGTAATCCAAGTATCTATCTAGAAATGCTTTCCTCATTTCATCCCATGTCCTAATAGACCTATTGATTAAACTCATAAACCATTTTAATGCTGCCCCTTTCAATGTTGAAGGGAACAGTTTAAGTTTCTGAGCATCTTGTAGATAATCATAGGTTCTACATAGAACTTCAAATTCAAATAAGAAGTTTTCAGGATCCTCACTTTTTAGTCCATGAAATTTAGGAAGAATAGAAGGTGAGATGTTTTTCATAGTTGAATTAGTCTCTTCATCTACTATAGGGAATCCAAAAGGACTTCTAGTTCCCCTTCTACCTCTGCCTCCTTCTACATTTCCTCTTCCTCCTTCTACATTTCCTCTACCTCTTCCTCTATCTCCTCCTCTTCCTCTACCTCCTCCAAATAGTGTATGTTCTCCATTAAAGACTTCTCCTTCCCCTTCTTCTACCATGAGAGACTCCTTTGAACTGATATAGGGTTCAGTTGGAAGAGCTAGTTGTTCTACTAGTTCTTCTATTAAGGGTATATTGAAGAAATAGTCCTCTTCTTCCTCTTCACTAGGGATTTGTAATTCTTCTGCTGGAATATATTCTCCTGTGGAAGTGAAAAAGGTTACCCCTTTTGTAGGAGTGCTTGGATCTTTCCTTTAGAATTGCTTCAGTGGATGAAGTGGGGGATCTCCTGATGGGATATCTGATCTTGAGACTTCTGGAAGCCTATAACCAGTATAGTATGGAATGTGAGTTTGGGTTGGAGGTGTGCTACTTCTTGGTCTAGGTGGAGTGAGTGGAGTTGCGGGAATTAAACTTCTGCCTCTTACAAATCTACCCCTAGAATCTCTTTCTCTACGCATGTCATTGTTTTTGGGAAATAGGAAATAAGGCTACCTAGTTATACCTCCCCAGCAACGACGCAAAAATGTTTAGTCAATTCAGTGTCCTGAATTGATAGCATAAATTATCAACCAGGGCTTGTAAACTGATGAGGTATAGTTGCACTATATATGCCTAAATATCCTTATTCTTATTTCATTTTTTTCAATATTTTGTTGATGTTTTTGAGTTTTGTTTTGTTTAGGTTTTAGTATGCTAATCTATGTTCAAAAGGTGATATCAAATCTATGACAAAAAGGAAAGAAAAGAGAACCTTAAACTCTCAACCAAGTGTAATTGTAAATTCTATCCTAATGATGAAAAACATAGCATTCTAATCCATGGATGTCCTATATTACAAATGAACATAAAATGTAACTCAAGACATTATAATTCAACCTAATCCTTTGGCTAGAAGTTTGTTGGAATAGTTTGTAGAAGAGATTGAACTCCAATGTGATGAGGATCTTCCTAAGAACATACAGTAAATTAGAATATTGTAGTGCAATCCTATTCATATATTAGTGATATTTTGGAACAACTTGAGAAGAGAATTGCCACAATATGCTAAGGATCTCTATGAACATTTAAAATTCTTATGTTGTTACAACTAGGTCTCAATCATTAGTTAGATATGTATTGGGATAGTTCATTGAAGGAGACTTGATATAACAAAATAAGGATCTTCTAAACAACAAGTAACCCATAGTATTACAATTAAGTCTTTATATGATTTAGAGATTTATTGGGACAATTTTGAGAGAAGACTGCTTGTAACAATATGAGGATCTTCAATCCAACCTAATTAACTTAATCATCATACAACCAAATCTCATTTAGTCAGTAGTGATATGTTGGAAAAGCTTTTAAGAAAAATAATGGCTATAGGATAATGAAAATATTTTAATCTAAATGACAGAAACTTAAAGTGCTGGTAACTCAAGATGTCACAATGAAATCCATTCAATGAATAGTGATATACTGGAAATTTTTTAATAAAGGAATAATTATAACATCATGAGGATCTATTAGCTGAACAAACAAAGCAAGACATGATATTGGAAGATACAAACTCAGAAAACTATCTAAGTGAGAAATACAACAACACAGAATTAAAAGTTACTTATCTAGATAGCACATGGAAGCCTCCTTAGATAGCAGGGGCCCTTTGCTATCAAGTTAGCATGAAAATCCTTAACTCCTTAAGCTTGTCTTCAACACAACATCAAAGTTATGCTCCTTCTTATTATCAAAAATACTTCGAAACAGAGTATCACAATTTTGGAAAATAATAGTTAACTTCCTTTCTCGGTATGACCGAGCTAAATTTATACTGAAATTGAATAAGAGTAGGCACAGGTGTTTTATAAAGTCAAAATCAAACTAAAACTATTTGATAGGACTCGTGATTTGCTGAAAGCAAATCAAGAGTCCTTATCCTTATAGAAATCTGCTTCTCGGACTCTTGGTTTGACCACGTGCACAAGCATCTCTAGATTTTGATTCAGCCTTCATGGATGACAAGGAACAATGTAGGAAAGATTTAGAATCTAACCATACACTCATTTTCTTCAGATGACACCTGTAATATGTTCAACCACCAAAATAGCTACGAAATGTGTAACTGGCTACAGAATGATTGCATTCTGTAGCTAAAACTGCTCAGAAATCATTAAGACAACAAAACCACAAAAGTACAACAAGTTGGTCATTGCATGTATTCCGTAAGTGATTTTAATCATTCTTATTGATATTTTAGGTATATAAATGACAAAAGGAATGATAATATAAAGAGGATTTTAGCAAAGGAGAAGACACTTTTAGGGCTCAACAAAGCTTACGTTCCCTCTTATTGAGTGGTGGTAGGAATAAAGGATGAAATATTTACCCACTTGCCAAGGGGCCCTTAGAATTAGGGAGTTCTAAGACTCGATGCAAGGATGTCTTTACTTTCGGGCTACCTTGGCACAAAGTCCCTCTCTCTACTCTGAAAAATTGGAGTTGTTGGGTGGCCAACAACTAAATCCCCTCTATCTCTGCTCCAGATCACACACTGATGGATTGATTGGGGAAATTATGGCCAACATAACAATGTGTTCTCTCATTGTTCATCTCTTGGTGGCCTTTTATGGGAGAATTTAAACTCTCCTTCCCTCTCTTGGTACATTGATGGATAGTGACCCAAGAGAGGAGGATGATTCCATTGTGTGTCACATTATTCCATTGTGTGCTCCCTTGAGGTCCTAAGGAGGCTTGGGCGGCCTCAAGTGTGGGATTGATTTCCTAGAGTGTGCCTTGTGTTCCCGGAAAGTGACTTCCGCCACTCTCGAGTCCGCGTAGCTTTTTGAGGAAAATCCATGCAAAGGCGTGCTTATTGAAGAAAAGTGTGCGCAAAGGTGAATTTTGGTGGTTCTTTAGTGCACAATTTGATTTTCCTTCTGGACCTTAGAGATTTTTAAATTCTTCAGATTCTCTAATGTTCCTCAGCCTTGTAAATCCTTCTGCCTAACATTTAATAATGTCATATTTGCTTGTCCTATTTTCCAGTGATAACAAAGCCATTGGAGCACTATAGGTGCATGTAATAAGATAATTGACCTTTAATCCAAAGAGGACCAAGCAATTGAAGTAGGTCCATGGAGATGTAGCCCAGGAGGGGTGAAATCCATTATTAACTATTGTGTAATGTGTTTGCCGCATATTATTTCTCTGTAATTTACTTGCTATACATGTGTTTTTAAAAACTAATTAACTCATGAGAAATTATCATTAAAAAACACACAAAACTTGATACATACACCCTCACATAACTGGCTAATTTGAGACAATCCTAAACACATTTATTTTGTACTGATGAGGGAGCTAGCACAACAAAACTAGTTTTCCCATATTCATATCGTATTTCCATTGCATAGACTATGCTTCCTTTTGATGTACCATAGGTCACTACAAGGAAAATACCCTCTAGCGGAGGTTATAAAGGAGGTTTTTAGTGTTATAAAATTGGCCAAAATTGTCAAAAAAACGTTTTCTACAACATCTGTTTTTGGTAAAGAAGCTTTTGATGGAGCTTCTAATGGAACTTGAACACAACTAAAAAAACTGGGCGGCTAGAGGTTTTTACGAATGTATTAGGCTTATCGGTGCATGCTTCATATGTGAACACACCATTGTGTTTTATCCTATACGCATTGATACTATAAAAATACCAAGCACTAGGATAGAAAACAAATTTCGAAAGCCCTGAGGCATTTAGAAACGTCCCGATGCATTTCACCTAAAAATACGCACCAGGCTGATAGAAGGTGCATGCACCGGTTTCGTTAAGGTGTAAAAACACAACAGGCTGTTAAGTTGTAAATATGCACCAGGCTGTTAGGTTATAAAAAGCATCAGCACGTTAAAGACAAACAACACCGGTTCATGCAACGCCTATCCACGCGGGTCACAGTCATCGATAAAGCGCACCGGGGTGTTCTAATTGGTATTGGTATTTGGTGCGGTGCTCATAGGTCCTAGAAACACACCAGTGAGCAGTATTATACAAACACACCGGTGCACAATATCATACACATGCACTAGTGTTCATTTTCTTTTTTTTAGAAAATTGACTTGTGACAGTGCAATTATTGTGATTTTTTAAAATTCATTATTCATCAAAATTCGACACATATCTTATAACTGTATTCATATCAATTAAATTTTTATTAGTGCATTTGAATGTGATGTTTGGATTAATTTTTTATATCATATCATCAGATTTCACATCTCTTCATTATAATATTTAATCATCCATATATTTAATCAGTGGTGTAACATTTCACAACTACAATGGAGAACACAATAGAATAAATAAAAATGTATTATATATATATATATATATATATATATATATATATATATATATATATATATATATATATATATATATATATATATATATATGAATTAAACACTCTTTGTAATACAAATGGGAGATTGTAATACAAAATGGGACAATGATTGGTATCCCTTTGTCTTTCATTTAGGACACTATGTCGATTACATTAAAAAAATGTCTAATTTCACAGACAAATATTTCAAAAAATACAACACCTTGATTTGATATCCAAACATATTGATCATCATTCTTCACTGGAACTGCTGTCACTGCTCAAGCTACTTCCATGAGTTGGGTTATTTGGAGGAATGTTTTGTTCATTTTGTTGATTGTTTTCTTCTTCTTCAATTTCCATCTACAAACATAAAAATAAAGTGTAATGAGTGTATATACATTGGTGAGAATAATAAAAATTGCAATATTAAATAATATACATCAATGTAAATCGAAAAGAAATGTACCATAGCAAGAATTGACTCATGAACTATACACATTCTTTCAAAACCAAATTTCATGCCATATTTCAACAATTCATTTGTTGGCGCAGTTTCATACTTTGTTTCTTGCAAGTTTTATACCCCATAACAAATCATATATTTAATATAAAATATTTTTTTTGTTCTATTAATTATTGACGGAGCTAAGCAAAACAAGATAGATACTTACAAATTCCACAATTAATTTCCGATATGCTAACATATATTGACAACCCATATTTAACCCAATGTCAATCAATTCTTTTGATGGTTCTTCTTTTCATGTTAGCACTTGTTTGAAGACATTCACTCATGATTGTTGTAAAATAACTTACAATATACAAAAATGAAATATAGTTAAGTTGTTATAAGGAAGTAACAATTACTCACAAACTTAGATATCAACCATTTTATTCCTTGTTGTCTTGTTTTATGTGCTGAACGGGTTCCATTTTATTTTCTTTTATGCAATAAAATACTTGAAAATTAATATTTAATGCTAAATTATTCATTTATTGTACCTAATCGAAAAAATTCAATGATTACATATTACATTTGAAGCACGTTGTTATTGAGATGGCTCCTTGTGCGATGCAATTATGTCCATTTCTTTGATCATCTCCTTCTACACCCTTTTGGACATTATTAGTGGCATATTTTTGATATCAGATCATTCATCCTTTTAGTTTTTCATAATCTTCCTGAAAAATTAACATGACAATAAACTATGTAATTTTTATATTGATATATGAAAACTAAATATAACAAAAGTGATATTTGTAAATGTTTGCCTTGTAGTAATATATACATATAATTCTAGAAAAACATTTAAAGGAATATTACTTTTTTAATCCATGTTTTGTTGTTGTTATATGTTTTTTCTATTAAAAATATGACATGTCTCATTGACCAATTCTCTGGAAATTCTTCCTGTAGTTTAAATAAAATTTGGTTCCTGGAATCATTGGATTGATATTTGTATTGTAAGTGGAAATAACGTCTATACATTCATTCCATTATATCCATCAAAGTTTTGTAAAAATTTTTGCCCCTTTCGTTAACCTCCAACACTACCCCAGATGAGCTAAGGAGAAATTCATTTTCATTTGCATGTTCTATTATTTTTATTTTTATTTTCTTAGAACAACATTCCTTTTATTCTCTTTTGGTCCTTGCAGAACATTGAACATATATGAATTAATAGATTTTTTGAAACATGTTGTCTAATATTTTTAAGTTTATTATTAATGAAAATTCAGAAAAGAAACTCATCTTGGATCGATAGTATTTTTTCATTCACCTAATTCATCCTTCTGCAATTTTTCCATCAATATTTTACGCTCTTCTGGTCTTAGATCAGAAAGAATCTTACCGAGCTTTGTGATTTTGTGGCTCTATACGATACACATTAAACAATACATATTACTTAAACTTACATATAGTTCAACAATACTAATTTTTGTAAAGACTTTACAAATAACTTGCCTTTTTTTATTTTCTGGATGTGCTATTATTTTTTTTTTAGTTGAACTCTTGTCAACCATTTCTTTATCAATATAAAACATGTACCATTCATTAACATATTTTATAAATAAATCACATACTTTCTAGGTAAAAAAAATCAAGAAAACGGTGTGTCTATCTAATAAATGCCTAGTGCGACTTTTGCAACTTAAGTACTGAAAACGGTGCGGTAGGTTCTTATAAATGCACCGCCAACACAGTAGAAACATTGTAGGGTTCTCTTTGTCAATAGGAGACCAAGTGCATTATATTAATACCAGAGCACTAATTAACATAAACATAAACTAATAAAAATTAGTTTTTATCAAACAATGTTTTTTGTCAATACGCGATCGGTGCATTATACTAAAGTTGCACACCAGTATGCTATTTTAAACAATGCAAACTGATTAACAAAATTTGTTTTATAAAAAATCATGCAAGGATCGACAAGGATTGGAATCTGACTCTGCAAGTGGTCCTGCAGGTTAGATGTCATATATATATATAGTAATACAAACCATATAAATCTAAAATAAAAAGACCTAATTGTGAAGTCACATAAACAATAAGAAGCAAGGGTTTAACGTAAGAATGGATTTTTTTGTTTTTGTTTTGTTTGTTTGTTTTTTTTTTTTTGAAATTTAATTAAATGTAAATAGGAATAGAGATTGTAAATGATTTTATTAGTAAAATGCATAGTAAAATTTAAATTTTTTACTATGCATGTATTAAATCTAATAGAAACTATAAAAAAAAATTATTACCATAAAATTTAACAATTTTACTATACTGTGCATCATCAGATGTTTGAAATTATGCTTCTCTGAATAGTGCTACTGTTCGAAAATATTTTTCTGCTCCATAGTGCTCTCTTGATCCAGGTATGTCTCTCGTGCAAATCCCTCCCTGAAAATTTTTGCAAAAATAATGAAATAATGAATAGCTTTTACAATTTAAAGAATTTTTTTATGAAATTAGATTTCTAAAAATCATTTGCTGCTCATTTTTCAGTTTACCGCTTTTTTGTCACTTTAAAAAAATAAAGTTGTGTTTTTTTCTCACGATATTCAGTGCATTTGTTAACTAATAGCACCAGTGCGTCCGGTAATAAAACCGCACTAGTGCGGTTAACAGTACATTAGCACCGATAACAATAACTCCTTTTTTAAGGCATCAAAATTACTTTTAGGTATGTACAATTTTTTTTTTTGTTGATTTTACTCAAATGTGGGGAGAAAATCTCATAATTATATCAAATGGAAAATTCTTCAAAATCCATCTCGTTCCATAATATTTCTCAAAATCCATCGTAGAGTTCTCCCTATCCATCTCCAGACGTAATTTCTTCAGATTTTATTTATATTTTCATTATCTAATTGAATTTATTTTTTTTATCCATGTTAATCAGCTGAATAAAACTAATGTATACACATTTGCAGGTTCATGCAGATTGAGAATCAAGTTCAGATGCACAAAATATTGAAACATTTCCAAAATGTTGGAAGCTCTTATAAGGAGCAGCATACCGCAAGGCACGGTTGGTAGATGAAAATGGAAAGGTGCTTCACCCTGCCAATTGTAACATGCCATATTCTAGCCACAATCATGGGAAAATGATGGTAATAATTATTTAGTATAATGTAATTATTTCAACGTCAAACCAATTAATCATGCATTGGCATGCTTACTAATTGATATCATTGTTTTTGTACTAATCACCTCGAAATATATTTATTGAGATTATTAGGATTCTAGTGATGATGAGCGACCTACCTACTGTCTTCTGTTGCACCCCACGACAATGTCAAATCGAGAGAAGGTTAAATTAAGAGAAAAAATTGGAGAGGAATGATACCAAGAATGGTTGAATCAACCACCTATTCAATTCCCACTACGTCTAGATTCACCAATTAGGAATGAATACAACAATAATAGTTCTTCAAAATCTAGCAATTTATGCAATCAAATAGAGGTTGGTATGGATGATTACTTAAGGGATGCGACTGCCATGGATACAATGTTGTTAGATGCATTCCAGAATGATGATCAACTAGCGGATGATGCTCCTATCGTAGATACCTTTTTCGAAAGCCTTAAATTTTCTTCCACCACCCCTCTCTTTGGACTTGGCAGTCAATCAAAGTCTACCAAGTTGGGGACAACGATGTTACTGTACAACTTGAAATCAAAGTTTGGCTTGTCGAATGCATGTTTCTCAGAACATTTTAGGTAATTGACCATCAAGTCCCTTATATTTTGAGAAATCTTGTCACACAATCAACATTACAAATGGTCGATTTTATGAAAGTTAATAATTATTGGCATTGTACATTTAATATTTTCCACCAACTACAAGTTATTAAAAGATAAGGTTCTTCCAAGTGATAATGTCTTGCCCAATAGCTACGAAGAGGCAAATAAATTGTTGAAAATGTTGGGTGTTGAGTACATATCATATCATGCATGTCCAAATGATTGTATTCTATATAGAGGAGAATATGCAGACAAAGAGATATGTCCAAAATGTGGGCATGATGGGCATGATAAATAAAAAAGAAGGGTAAATCACATGGTCCTCCTTTTAATATATTTAGGCACATGCCTATATCCCAAGGATTCAAAGGCTCTTTCGTTTCAAAGAATTAGCTATGTTGCAAGGATGGAATGCCTCACACAGAAGTGAGGTGGGAGTTATGCGAATCCCAATAGATTTAAAAGCCATGAAGCATATAGATGATACATGGCCCGAAAAATTCAAGGATGAAGTACGAATTCTACCACTCAGCATAGCCATGGATGGCGTCAACCTATATTCCCTCCACAACACCAACTATTATATTTGGCCTCTAGTAGTGATCAATAACAATATCCCCCCATGGTAGTCTGTGAAGAATGAACATCTTATGTTGGCTCTCATAGTCCCTAGTAGAAGACAAGTGAAGAATATGGATGTATACTTACAACCACCGGTAGATGAATTGAAGGAATTATGGGATGGGTTAAATGTATATGATGTATCAAGACCCATCACAATAGAGAGGAGTTTTACATTGTATGGCATATGTGCTTACACGACACATGATTATCCAAGCTTAGGAGTTTGCTCTAGTAAATTACATGTTTATTGATTTGTTTATATACGTAACAATATTATTTTGCATATCAATTTAATTCATTGTAATTGTTCTGATCTTCATGATATTCTTTAACGTGCCATGCATATTGTATACAATAATTTCGTGGGTCTTGTAAAAAAAGGGTATTATGGATGTAAATTTTGTGGACCTTCTCTGAAAGCTAGATGGTCCAATGACCTACGAAAGCCAGTGTATGACTATTCGAGGGTATTCCTCCTAGAAGAACACCCTTACAGAAGAGCAACATCCGCTTTCAATGGTAAATGAGAGAGAACCCAAAGGATTCCAATAATGACTCCAACTAAATGGCTTAGAGCATATGAGAGAGAGAAGGAGAAGGAGTTCATAGAAATGTTTGATTCAAATGGGGAGCCTTTGTTCGATGATCGATAATTCTTCGACACCTATGTTGAGAAATCGCCCATTGGGATGAAAAGGAAATCTATCTTTTATAACCTCCTATAATGGGTGCATCTTAAGATTACCCACTTATTAGATCCCATGCATATATTTAAAAATGTTTCATATTCTTTATGGAGGAACATATCATTGAAACAAAGTGACACATTGGTTGTTAGGAAAGATCTTATGGTTCAAAAATGACAATTAATTTACAATTTTACAAATTTAAATTTTTTTACAATTTTAATAAAATTGAATCATGACAATACATACAATTACAATTACAATTTTTCAATTTCAAAATACAATTACAATTACAATTTTACAAATATTTTACATACAATTACAATTAAAATTACAATTACAATTACAATTACAATTTTACAATTTTACATACAATTACAATTAAAATTGTTATTACAATCACGATACATACAATTACAATTACAATTTTAAAATTTTACAAATTTACAAATTTTACAATTTTAATAAAATTGAATCATGACAATACATACAATTACAATTACAAATTTACAGATTTACAGATTTTACAATTTTAATGAAATTGAATCATGACAATACATACAATCACAATTACAATTTTATAATTTCACAATACAATTACATTCACAATTACAATTTTACAAATATTTTACATACAATTACAATTACAATTACAATTTTACATACAATTACAATTAAAATTACAATTAAAATTACAATTTTACATACAATTACCAATAAAATTAAAATTACAATCACGATACATACAATTACAATTACACAATTTTACAATTACCAATACATAATATTTAATAAATATCATGATTTAATATTAAAAATAAGCCCC
Organism: Pinus albicaulis; assembly: GCA_034641835.2. Lineage (NCBI taxonomy): Eukaryota > Viridiplantae > Streptophyta > Pinopsida > Pinales > Pinaceae > Pinus > Pinus albicaulis. The sequence goes on along the minus strand of CM076580.1, from coordinate 963,245,063 downwards.
ACGATCATGATAACCATTGTACAAACATCATATTCTAAAATACGCATTCAAGTTCGCTAACATCATCTAATCATCGTGAGCATGATCATCTAACAAAACATAAACAATGTATAACATCATCACAACACAGACATCAAATATACATCTCATGTAAAATAACTTCTATCACATATACATCTATATGCAAACACATTAAATGAACATATCTAACATGAGCTAACAATATACACATCATGATGAACACCAACATGTAAATTAAGTACATCAACATGAACATAAAATACATGCACCATATATCTATATATATATAATGTCAAAAATATACAACTGTAATAGAACCAGATATAAATGTCAAATATCTGGTGGTACTACATCAATACTATAACTAGTACTCGATGCCTGCTCAGTCGATGGTGCCTTATCATCAGATGGATGTACATGCTCACCCGATGATGCTCGTGCTTGCTGATTAGATGGATGTGCCTGCTCAGGAGGTGCCTGCTCAGATGGTTTTTTCTCAGGAGGTGCCTGCTGAAATGGTTTCTGCTCAGGCGGTGCCTGTTGAGATGGTGCAACCTGCTTAGTGGATGGTGATTGCTTAGATGGATGTGCCTACTCAGAAGGTGCCTGCTCATATGGTGTTTTCTCAGGACTAGGTGCTTGCTGAGATGGTGCCTACTCATAAGATGCCTACTCAGGACTAGATGTTGGATGCTCATCTTCGACGTGAGGTGAAGGAGGAGGAGGTGGAGTACTAGAATGATCACTCCCCTCGTGATCGTGATGATCTGATCAGCTGTTGTGTCACGCATCTCCATGGAGCCTATCCCTCTATTGACGAGAAAGTTTATCCGATCAACAGTAGGAGATATCCCTAGTTAAAAGTCCCAACTAGACTCTAAACCGTTTGGAGTAGGGATCCCGTCTGGGGTGTGGGTTCGGCTACCGCTTAGGTCTCCTTTCTCTTGGTCTCAAAAGAACTCAATGAACCTGCAAACACACACTTATTCAATGATACCAGATACATGCTTGATGAGTTAAACCATATATAACAATATGTTTAGCGGGAAAAAATAATAAAGCATAAACGCCGAAGGAAATGCTGTTAACAACACATCATTGGGGTTATGCTTGTAGACTATTCTGACCACAAAAGAAACAATTCTTTATGGTGAAAACGCCCTCTACTTCCTGACAGATTTAAATGATAAAACAAATGCTAATAAGCAAATTCATTAACATTCATGAGAAAGCGAAAAGAGATGAACATCATTAACACAAATACAGAGACTATAATACATGAATGATGCCATTAAAGGTGCAGCTTCATTAATCAAAAGATGTTTGAAACTGTATAAGAAATACTCATAGTGTTCGCACAGTAAAACACATCAGATCCAAAAGGAGTTTTGACAAGTATCTCATTCATATGCAAAAGAGTGTTATCCTTCAATACAATGCTCTATAACTCTTGAGTCCCAAAAAAAAGGATCTTTTACATTTTCCCCGGAGGGAGTTTTATAGATCAAAATTTTTCCCTTTGGGCTTCCTGACTCTTTGCCTACCAACTGTTGAGTTGCCTTGCGACCTGGAAGGGAACTGCGAACTGCGACTTGGCTGGGCAATGCGACCTGCGACCTGGTTGAGCAGTGCGACCTGCGACCTATTTCCAAATGTTACTAGCGATCTACTGCCACCGGACTATGAGGATGTGCGTGCAATTGTGAGGTCAGGGGCATCAATCTGTTGTCCTTTGAGGAAGTTTTTCCAAGTCTGATAATCTGCTGCTATGGGAGAAACCAAAGGTACCTCTTCTTTCAGCCGGTGCATACACTCCAAGGCTTTTGGGATTAGAGTCTCCTTCTTCTGTGAGATCTGGTTGGACAGAGAGGCGAGCTTGGTGTAGACCCAGACTGGCGTGACAAGAAACTTGCCCAGGTTCTCTTGTGATGCTGCAAGGTTGGAAGTGGCAACATCTTGCTTAATGGGCTGCAAAAATGACTGGATCTCTTGATTCACCTGCTCCCATGTCTTCCCCTCATCCAATGCACCCAGCGATGGAATGTGATATAGGATGTGCATCGAATCGATGTCGCTGATCATATGTTCATATGCAGCCATCACCCTGTCTAGGTCCTTGGATAGCTTATCCTTGGATTGCATTTTCATACGGATCTGGACTTTGGTATCTTGCATGTGAATCCAGTCCTTCTTTGGAAAATGTTCGGGAGCCTGGGGGTACCGCACTGTCCAGTCCATCATTCTGTCCAAGGCAGCTGAGGCTTCCTTCAGCTGCTCGTGCCTTTGCTTAGTTTTTGTTTGGGCTTTCACCAAGGGGGCGACTGCTTGTTTTATGGTAAACATTTCCCCATAAAATTGCCTCATGGTAGTCTCTAATATATCGACCTCCCTTTGAATGGTAAGCAACACTTCATTGAGAAGGGGAGTTTTGTTTCGGAGTTGCTGAACCTCCTCTCTCAATGCCGTATTTTCCTGTTCTGCCCTTGCCTCCCGCTGCTCTGCTTCATGTAGCCTATTTTGTAGAGAGAAGATCTCTCTACTCATTCTGGTTACATTCTCTTCTGTGGCCGCAGCGAAAGCTGTGCCGGCCGATGCTATCATCATAGGATTAGTCCTAGTATCGAGGACTATGTCTTTTCCCGTCGCGACTGTGGATGAGGTGGAAGGATTTCGCGCTAGGCATCTCCTTTTCTCCTGTCAGATTTTGAAGGAGAACTGATCGTACATGAGCCTGGTAAGATCGAATACCTCCTCCTCTTGCCCCTGGGAGGAACTGACATCAGAGAGTGTGGCTCACGTAGAGGGGAGATACCTTGATGTTCTCTATCATTGCATCCTCCTCTTCTTTCTTTTTCATTTCTTCCTCTTCTCTTCGTAGGTGTTCGACTTCTGCCTTTTCATGTTATCTCTTCCGCCTGAGCTCTACTTCTGCCGTTGCTTCCAATTCGGGTTTCCTTTTATGCTCAGTTGCTGTAGCTTGCTCTGCTTTCTTCTGGCAGTCGACTTCCACTTTATCTAACTCTTTCTTGAGTTCATGTTCCATTGCAGCCTTCGCCTCTTGTTTCTCCTTTTCCTTCTTGGCCTCCTCGGCCTGCTTTTTCTTCTGCTCTGACCTTAGTCTCTTCTTGTGCTTATCTTCATCTTCTTTCATCTTCTTCTCTCTTTCTTACTGGGCTTGGGCTTCTATTTCTTTCTGTTGGGTAGAAGTACTGTGCCCTGTACAGGTTCGAGGCATTTTATCCAGAGAAGAAGAAGCGCCCCCCAATTCACGGCGCCTGTCTTCCAAGGTTTTGTCATCTGGGTCTTCTTGATCAGAGTACGCCCTCGGAGCAAGTTGGTGGTTTGCATTATACCAATTTCTTCTTTCATCTTCGCCTGGGAATTTCGTGTGTTGGTAGTTCCATTTGAACTTAGCCCTCTTGCAGTGATCAGGGACTATCCTTTCCGGGTCATATGTCCGGTGGTCTAATGCCCCCAGGTGGTAGCTTTTCATCTCTTCTGATTCTGCCTCTACCTCCCTGAAATATTTGATTGTGTAAGCACCGATAGTGAGGGGTAGCGTAGGACACGACTTCTTCTTACCCCTGGATAGGACCCTGGAGAAACCGAAAGATATTTGGAAACAGACCTCTTGCATGAGAATTTTGTCTGTGACAAATCAAGGCATAGCATGTGGGGCCTTGAACGAGCCAAAGACTCAGATGAATGTGTACTCGGCGAATGGGAACCTGTTGAGGAGGTAAATCCCCTCTGCGGACATAGGCGATCCCTACTAATGACGAGAGGTCTAGCAATAAAACAAACTGATGCTGACGCAAAAGCTCCTAGTTCTGAATGAGCTTGGGATAAGAGCCTACTGGATTCCAACGGGCTAGATGCGAAGAGAAAGATGTCCAGATCCTCAGCCACTGGCAGAATCCACAATCCTTCCACGATCTCGTGGATGAACATACCTTGAGAAAAGCAACGAAACAGAGATACATGCATAGGAACCAGCATACGTAACTAAACATCGGTCAGAAAAGATATTACTCGCATTAACATGATAGAAAAGGAGTGGAACCATAATCATAGTCATCTATTAAAGTGATAAACGAATAGAAGTTACAACCAAGTTCTGACGTCGCAGCTTCCTTCGAACGGGTCTCCGGTTGTCCACGTCTCGCAAAGCTCGCCAAGGAAAGGGAAACCTCTCCAGAGTCTCGTAACAATGGTCTCCTCACTTGAATGGGCCTTAAGGGAAAGAAGGGATTCTTTACAGCACAAAGGCGCTTGGGAATAGGGGGATGCAAAGCTTCAGCACTTCAAGACTATCAGCCCTTCAGCCCCTTCATCAATGGATGAAGGCTATATTTATAGAGGAGAGGAGGAGGTTGGGATCCCTACAATAGTGGAAGGGAGGCCTTATCCTTTGGGAGGTTCCCCATATGGTGGAAACAAGAGGCCAAAGGAGGAAGGCCGTGGTTATTAAGGCGAAACCACTCCTGATGACTCATCCACGAAGTTGTTGTAATCGAAACTTCGCCTCTTTTTTAAAAAACTTTCCATAAACAGAGTGGCGCGGGTACAACACTGGGACAGAGCGCCAATTGGCGCGGGCTCAGTGTTAATTTTCCCCATTGGCGCGAGTACATAACGGGCTACCAGCGCCAATGCAAAAACATGTGTTTTTAGGGGTCTGCTCAGGAAATGATAAACAGAAGAAATGTTGTCCTCATGGAAAGGGATGCAATGAAGGTATTTTCAAGGCTTGACATTGCTCACAGGTCACATAATGGGTCCTCCATTGTGCGGGATGGGAAATGGTAGGGACGGTGACAAATTACTGTGTAACAGAACCAATGCGCCACCTTGCCTAGCATCTCCATGGCTCACCAAGACATGCAAGGAGTGTCTTGGCCAAACAATTTTCTGTAAAGAGCGGGGATGAACACTTGAGAGATCGACTCTATGTCTTGTTTATACCTGGAATCCCAAAACACCTTGGTTTGTAAGTGGATTGCACGGGTCTGTTTTGGATCCCAGTTATGCACCCATCCCTCAAAGTGCAACCTTGAACAAACGACATCCAGCAAATAAGAGGCCATGTATAATTTAGAAGGAAATCCTTCATCTGGTACCAATGCCGAGGATATGTTTGTATGAATGGAGGTCACCAATATGCTGGCCCAGTTGAAACGGGTGCCGCGCGCTGTGAAATACTCCATGAGAGTTGCCCATGTGCCGCTGAAGGTGGTGGCATCAAGGCGCCCGTACAATCTACAAAGCATGGCAGCCACCAATTTATATACTTTCCTAAGGCCCACCACTGGATATCACTGGTCCTTCTTGACCTTAAATTTCTCAGGCTCCTCCCACCACTTCTTTAGAGTATCAACTATGGGGACTGCATGGGCGAAAGCCCATTCTTCTGTGAAGTCCTCTTCTCACTCAGGCAAAGAGTAATAAACATGTGCGTCTGAGCCTTTGAGCGTCGTGAAAGCCTTGCCTTCGCTGTCCCTGATTACGAACTTCTTAGGGTCAGTTTTCTGTATAATCCAATCTATCATCTCTGGGCATGGGAATATAGTTGGATGGGCACCTGCAAGATGTAGCTTAGACCTTTTGACCCGTAAGTATATCTCCCGATCAGGGAGGTCCCATGGGAATTCTGTTCTAGAGAAATCTTGGTACACTTGGTACCAATGCATGCTGTCCCCTTTGGCAAATGTGCATAGGGTATCCCTGTAGATCAGGGGTGGGGAAATTGGCATGTCCATCTCTACGTCCTCCACTGCCAGGCTCTTGTCTTTTTTTCCGAGATACCGGAGGTCCCATGTCACTTGAATCTGAGGGGACATGTATACACTCTAAGTCTACTTCGAATTCACTTGTCATATTCATGAAAGAATCCCAGGATAAGAAAGATGCCATGATGATATCGGACTAGGTACAACTTATCAATTATTTCAACTGGGGACACAGGCAGAGCTGAACAAGCAGCCTACTAGGTCACAGGGTCGCAAGGTCGTGATGTTGATATTTTGAAGAATTTGCGACTTTGCGACCTTGTGACCAGGTCACGGGTCGCTGGGTCGCAAGTTGTGAAAAAATGGAAAAAGTGCGACCTTGCAACCTTGCGACTAGGTCGCGGAGTCGGTGGGTCGCAAGTTGTGAGAAAAAGGCGGAAATGCGACCTTGTGACCTTGCGACTAGGTCGCGGGTCGCTGGGTCACAAAAATCGGTGGGAGAGAAACTCTGCAACCTGCGACCAAGTCGCGAGGTCACTAAGTCGCGAAGTTGAGAAAAAAAAAACGAAAGAGAAAATTGCGACCTGGCGACTTAGCGACTGGGTCGCAGGGTCGTAAGTTGCACTAGGGCTTGCTGGGGTTTTGGCACACATGGCGTGATGTTTCTTTTCCCTTTAACTTGAAAAACACAGGGCTAAATGGGTCCAGACAGAGCCAGGGGATAGTTTTTGGAGTACGATATAGGCCATGAGAGGATGGATGAGGAACTGTGATAAGTTGGGAAAGCAGGGTGGATGTTGGAATCAAAAGGGAAGCCCTAAGTGACAAATGAAAAAAATTACTAAGGCAGGGGCAATTTAAAGGCTAAGGAATACAGAGATTAGGAAAGAATAACCAAAAAAGGAAACAACAGGAGGAAAATGGCAACTTACCCGGGAAAATCGCGCTTCGGTTGACTTGTCAGAGGCATTTTTTCTATTCGCTGCATATGCAAAATGCGACCTAGCGACCTCCTATATATAAAAAGGTTGCTCGTGCGAGCCATTAATGACGTCGCGGGGTCGCATGGCGTGGTGATCTAAGAGGGATGCGACCTTGCGACCTTGCGACCTTGCGACCTCAGGGTCCCGGGGTCGCAAGGTCACGGGGTCGTGGTTTTCCACAAATTAGAAGTTTGCAACTCAACGACTTAGCCCTCCCGACTCTTTACTTAAATTTTCTTTGTGCTTAAGGGGCTCCAAAAAAATGTTAAAGTGGGGGTTTTTTGGAGGGTGTTGTAGAGGCTACAACACCCTCCTAGCCACTAGTAGCTTGGAAGCTCTGACGATATGATGCATAAGGATCATCATATCGCGGGGAATGTCTCTCTAGAGCTCTGTGAGCATACGATTAGCGTGGATCTCTCTGATCGTCGTAGGGAAGAATTCCTCATCAACTAGGAGTCTGCACAGTCGGTCGCCCAACTCCATCCTGAATCGGATGCCCGCCCTACGTCGCATGCCCACGAGTATCTGCACCCGAGAAGGTCTGTCACCTTGATCCATGACCTCCTCCATATCCTCGTCATCTACATGATCATCCAGTGGGGGTGGAATCATGTCCCCAACAAATGTTCCAATATCTACAAACATATAGTACACAAAAATAATTAGAAAATTTCATTAAACAATTTAATATAAAAATTTAAATAACGTGTTTGAATATATTTTATTCTAATTAATTAAGACAATAAAATGAAACTATATTAATTTAAAGAAAACAGTAATATTACCTGTAGCATTTGGTGGCTCATACTCTGTGAAGAGGATGTTCTGACACCCTCGCCAATCCAAACCCTCGTAAGGACATCACACCATCAGGAACATGTGATCATCAACACTGTCTAGTAGCTCCAGTGCATCACTAGATATCCTGGCCGGATACTCAGACATGCCTCTCTTGGGCATCATATCGCCCCACATCTGCATCCGTACATGTAACATCGACCTACGATGCTGGCGGATAAAATTAGGCCTCGTCTTTGGAAGCAAAAGGGAAGGTCAAACTCCCACATGCTTGATAACGACATATATCTAATGCTATACAAAACTGCCACAAAAAAATGGCAGACCATCTCACAAGTCATGGCATCTGGAATAAAGAATCAACAATAAATAAAAGAGGGCAACTAATGCGTTGCACATCACTAGTATAATGTGCAATTTCCGTCAATAGTAGAGAGAGGCACCTAACCTCCTCTAGACCAAACGAAGCAATGCGTAGGTGACCACTAGACACCTAAAAATCTGTACAAGAAAGTATATCATCCCTAATGTATATATGGGAGTACGCCAACTGATAACCTATTGCATAACTAATAGGGAAATTTTGGAACTGGGGAGAATCCTGCCCTCTATTAGATAGTCCAGTAATAAAATAAATGTCCTCCTCAGTGGGATGGTACCACTGGCCAAGACCGAAACAGAAAGACTGTTGGTGGGCATGCCACCTGTAGATCAACTGTCCTAATAACCCATTCTGCCCCTTTAGGGATGTAGCCTCCTTGTATAACATAATGAGGCCTACCTCCCTTAAGAACAACTGGGTGGGTGTCATAATAGGGCAAGGGTACAAAAGTATCTCTCTCTCCCGTGCCCCCCACTGCTGTATCATGTTATAGTTGTCCTCCCTTTACTCTTGTTGTTTCCTTTCCTCTCTCTATTGATGTCGTTGAATGATTCACATATTAAATATATCAGCCTCCCTCATACATAAAACTTAATTTTTTTATTAAATGAAAAATGTACTTACAAATATATAAATATAACTTTTATCGAAAAAAAACATTCGGTGCACCAAAAAAAAACAGTCACGCACTGCCACCAGTGCATACTTGTCTATCACGCACCACCCACGGTGCGCATGAAAAAACTTCATGCACCGCGAAAATGAAAAATATTTTTATGCGGTGAATTGAACAAACTATCCGGCCCGAGGCGACTGTTATAGCGAAACACATCACCAGCTAACATTTACCACTGGTAGTGGCAGTGTGTTCTGGTAAATGACTGCATCGCCATACATAGAGTGTTATTTTTAAAAATTTTAAATTGTCCATGCGGCCGAAAGCTGACCCACATGGAACTATTTTATTTTTCTCGGTACGATTTTTCTTGGTATTGCGCCGGACCGCCCGATGCGGTTTCCGTTAACATCATTCGTGGTGCGGCCTGTAAACTTACAAGGAGCATTGCGAACGATGCGAGCCAAACAAATCAAACACATCGTGCAAAAATTATTATTATTATTATTTTTTAAATGATGGATTTTAACTCGATTTAAGAAATTAATTCGCTAAAATCTTAAGTTGGTGAGAAACAAGTAGATTACCTACACATTTGTGCATCGAGGAGACATCTTTGCAACAAAATTCTAGAAATCAATTTTTCCCACCACTTTGCAAAATTCGAACTCCACATGGTGAGCAATGGACGATAGCAATGCAGGCAATGGGAGCATCGATGGCAGGATGCCTCATAGAAGAAAAACTCACACCAATTCTTGAGATCTCTACAACACTGTAACAAGTAAAATTTATTTTTTTACGGCGAGTAATTTTTTTTAAATTGACCCTTTTTTGGTGTGCACGATTATGAGACACACCGGGTGGTTGTATGAATGGCGCACCATGTTTCATTATGATGCGTTGGATTACTGAGATGCAATGAGCCAGTTTGTATGAAGAGAAAAGTGCCTCGGTGTGCCATTTGATAGTACGCACCGGTGCACTTTATATAAAACGCACCGGTGCGTTGTGTGTGTGAAGTGCACCGTTGTTTTCGTAATACTTAAAAATAACTCTGCAAATCTTCTTTAGCCTCTACTATGCACCGATGTGTTACATACATATCAAGCGCACTGGTGCGTGTTATGATTAGAAGCACACCGAAAAAAACAAAAAAAAAACATCCGCAAAAACCTCCACCCTGCAACCTCCTCTAGTGACCTCCGCTACAAACAGATATCTGAGCTATTTTTATAAGGGCTTCCTCAAAAACATCCACTAGAGGGTCTTTTCCTTGTAGTGGGTTAATATTTACATTTCTATAAATAATATTAACATTTACATTTATGCAAAGTAGAATATCCTTTCCTTTCTACAAAAGTAACTAGGATTTCCTCTCTGCAAAAGTAATTAGGTTTCCTCTCTGCAAATAGAGTAACATTTCCATTTCTTCAATTAATCTAGGCTTGGATTTCATGGCATTCAATTCATTGCATCAGATCAAATGAAAGGACACATTTTATGTTTCACATATAGTGCCGACACCTCTTAAGTTTGTAAGAACTCTAGGTTGATAATTTAAGTTGGTAGCCTCAAGAGTTGCAACATTTTTGTTGCAATACCGGGGCTCATCAACCGTGGTGTCTTCAAGAAATTTTTATAAATTCTCCTAATTTTCAGTCTCCTCATATTATAAATTTACTATCTCAGCTACTAATTCTTGTGTATCAATGACATCATTTATAGGTTCTTGTGAACCAACATTTTGATTTCTGTCAAGCTGATTTACTTCAAATGCCAATTCTTATCTGACAACAACATTGTCAAAAAATTCTTGTGTGGAAACCTAAAATTCCATAGGCTACTATGCTTGAATTGTTGGTTCTTGTGTGAAAACAACATCTTCATCAGGTTCTTGTGTGGTAGCTTGAAACTCCATTTCCTCCACTTCAGATTCTGTTTTCACTCCTACTGATACAGATTTAGGTTTTTGGACCTCATCTTTTATGCATCTTTCCTCTTTAAGGATTTTCCCACAATATTAAACCAATTATTTTCCAGTATTTGCAGTTTCATAGGGATGAGGAGGTGCATTCATCATCTCAACTGCCTTAGCTAAGGTTTCTAGTCATGAAGGTTTTTCTTAGTTTGAAAATTGTCTTTTAGCATGACAAGTTGCTTTCTCAAACCATCATTTTCTTTCCTTAGACTATCAACTTGCTAAAACATGAGGTTGAATTCATACTTACCAGAAGGGGATTTATCATCCTATTTCTTTTTAGACTCATCTTCTTTGTCCTTGCTAGGATGCTACTTTGATTCCTTCATCTCTTCTATAGGAGTGGGTTTTTAAGACGACTGAGGATGGCCCCCAAACTTTGATAGGCCCAAAAATTTGAGATTTTTCCTTGCCTGCTAATTATATCAACTAATATTTCAATATGCATGCCTTTCTCAACACAAGAATCCCTAGTTGATGTATCGACAAGATGACTCTCCTTCAGGGGTATCAACATGAGGGTCCTGAATAGGCATGTTAGCATGGGAATCACTTCTCTTACTTGGCCCTACTTCTTCTATTTAAACATCCTTGATTTTCTCTTCAGATTCAAATTCTACTTCTTCTCAAGCCCTGGTCCTATAGCAAAAACCAACAACCATTCCCAAGTCCTACCATTTCACTCCAATGAATCAATGATAATTAGTTTGATCAACCTATGGTTTGTCACATAAGTCTCAAGGTGTTTATATTATTGAAAAATAATTGTCGTGTTCCAATGAATTTAGGAGAAAATAAGAAATATTAATTTTTAACCCACTGTGAAGGTGGGCCAACAACTGAAAATGATAGTTTAAAATTATTCCAAACATACAAGTGATAAATTTCTAAATAAAATATGCTACATCCTCCCAAGGGTGTGGGAGTGACGTTCTATCCAATCCCCTTCCTTTGTTTCGTATTTTTTCACCCTCTTGCAAGAATGTGGCCTGTGTTGTTGGGAAAAAAATATTTCTATTGAAGTAATGTATCCCAGTACAAGGAAAGGTTGTCACCCTGGAGATAACCTCTTATGTAATTTGTATTCGAATTCCCCTTACAACTGAACCCTACTCTATCAATTTATGTACAAACTCCAAAGCAATAACTTAACTAAATCCAAAAAACCTGCAAACCATCTTGCATTTTGAAAATAATTCTCTATCCTTGGATAATATTTGAGTGCATCAGTGGAATCAGGCTCGTGACACACAACCTCTCCCCCCATAACTCGAATTTATAATGAAAAATGATGTTACAGGTGCAACAACTTCTTGTACGGTACAACCCTCCCCATTTCTAATTTTTAGAATAAATTTCATTTAGAAATAGGTCCCATTTTTCTTTAGATAGAAATAAAAACTTAGAGGAAATCTGATCATTTTGAATAAAAAAAATAAAGGTTCATTCGTAAAATGGAATATATTGCATATCTTTAATAGCAAGTGTATATAAACAAATGCAACATCAAAAAATTTCCGATCCGATGAGATATAAAGACTTTATCACATTAACATAATAACTAAAAGTATTCAATTGGAACAAATTCCGATGTGATAAAGTAATCACAATCGCAAATCGCAGATATCTTTAAGTTGTATATTTGTTTTTTAAAAACTTCGATGCGATTGAACCAATCGCAAATCACAAATCGCAAAGGTTAAAAGTTTTCACATTTGTTTTATGAAAATCCGATGTGATGCGAATGATCGCAATTGCATTTCAGAAGAGCAATGTAATATGCGTTTGTTTTATAATCTCCGATGCGATTGAACCAATCACAATCGCAAATCACAAAATGAAAATGCAAACTCTTCTTTCGGTCATTTGCAAAACTCCGATGCGATGCGATTGATCGCAATCTCATTTTGGAGGAACAAACATTATAATCACTCATGATACTAAAATATCCGATGTGATGGACCCCACCATAATCGCAATCGAAAATTGGCTATTATCATTTGCAACTCATTTCTTTTGAAAAGAGCCGATGTGATAAACCATCATCGCAATCGGAAATCGACGGAGATCATAATATGTTATTTGTTGTCCCCTTGAAAATCTCCGATGCGATCAATACTTAGTCTTTTTGTTTATTTTTACACTGCGCATACACTATTTATTCATCGCAATCGCAATAATTCAAAGGGGAATTTTATATTATTATTTCAAAAACCCCGATCTCCGATTGTACGTTTACCATTAATAAAAAATCAAATGAATAATCACGATTGATTTTGTTTTGAATGCGTGAGTGTGACTTGTATAGAAGGAAATTAAGTTTTAACATGGAGTTAATAAATTGAAAACAACGAATAAATCATTTTGTATAGCTGTTCTCCTTATTGCATTTTTACCAATTCTGAAAGCTTTTTCTCCATTGCAGAACAATAGAACATCCAACCCTTATATTCGCCGAGAAAGAGAAACACTACTAGACAACGAAATGTCTAAGAGATCAAGGAAAGCAAAGGCCACTGTCCCTGCAAAGATCCCTATGTTCACCATGGTACCTAAAGAGAAACCAGCCAGAATTAAGTTGGTTGCAGACACATCGTGTCAAGGTCTTGGAAAAATATCTTGGGAAGAGGTATATAACCTCATTGAAAGGGAAAAACCTAAGGTCACTGTGGCGAAGGCAACAGTTCCTGATGAAGAATACTCAGAGTCTGATTCAGAAAGTTCTCTTCAAGCACTTGTGAATTCATTCCTACACCAAATTTCAGCCCGGGCAAACATTTTCCCATACTATGATGTGATTCGGTGGGTAATTGACAATGTGACCATCCAGAACAAGACGTTTGTTTCAGCTACTGGGACAACATTTGGATCATTTAAAGCAGAGGACATTAAAGCAATGTATCACCTTCCGGACCCGCATAAAATCTACAACAAAGCCTTCATCAAGGAATTTGCTGCAAATAATGAAAATTAGTTGGAGCTAATTAGAGAGTAGAGAAGAGCTCCAGAGAAGCACAAAAACAAGGCATCAGGTATGTACTCTATGGAGTCCCTTTCACCTCCATACTTTTATGCTACCACAATGATGTGTAGACTATTCGGAAAGGACAATTCAACTAGGTTTTCTATACAAATGGTACCTTTAATCCATTCTGCTGTAAATTCCGAAATCATGGAATGGGCTGTCATTCTTTCAGATAAGATAGCCAATAGGATTCTCAAGTATAGAAAGGACAAGGACACAGGAAACACAACCCCATTTTACTTTTGTGCCTATATTCTAGATGCCTTATGTTTCAACTCTAAATTTCCCATGTTAGGATGGAGATGGACCCCCAAAGATCCTGCTCTTATTCACATATATCATAAATTCTTGTCGAAAATTCATTTTAAAAAGCATGTTTATAGAATTTTTCATGGTTTCCTCATCCCTGTTTATCAAACCATTTTTAACCGATTCCCTCCCAGGCTTTTTGAAAAAGCTAAAATTGATATATCCTTGATTGGGGACTGGTTCGGAGAAGAAATATTTACTTATATAAGAGTCTTTGGGAGCATTGTAGAACCCCATATTCTGCCTCTGTATGTTCCCGATAAACTGTTAGCACAAGAGATTTCCTATCAGTTAACAGTAGAAGGCATGTCCAGGTCTTTGAAGAATAATAAAAAGTTGATGTGGCCTACTTTTCCCTTCCACTGTGGATATTTTACTCTTAATAATTTCACACATGCTGAGAAGGAGGTTATCAAAATAAGAGATCTTAAACTCTCTACAGTCCCAGGAAGACAATATGACCCAAAGAAGGTGGCGTTTGATTTTACTACTTCAGTTTCAATTGCTCGATTTGAGCATGAACCAGATGAGTTTGATGATTTGTTTATTTTTGATGATAATTTGTCCCAAGTCTATAACTTAGCCAAGTCTAAATTTCAGGCTAAAGAGATGAATAAATTCATGTTATTTAGAAGCTAGAGACTGCTCAAAGCTCCTCTAGATCAATTACGAATTCATGTGCAAGAGTCTGAAACATAGCAAAAGGGAAAAAAAGATACATATGATAAAGCAGCTAAAGAAACATCTACCAACGGGGCCAATGTACAGATACAGAAGGAAGTCATAGGAACTAATCCTGTTGTGTAGAAAGAAAACACTAGCAGCAAACTTGATGTGCAAAAAGAGAATACTAATGGTAAAATTAATGTACATATTGATCAACAATCTATAGCTCAGACAGAAAAGGAGAGCACAAGTATTGAGGCCAATGTGCATACTGAAAAAGGAGACACAGGCAGTAAGCCTATGGTAAACTTGGAAGAGAAGAAACTATTGAAAAAGTAGTGGAATCTGCTGAACTCATAGTTTCTCCCCATTTGCTGAGCCAATATGAGCAATTTTCCCAGCAAATAGGAGAACAAAATAATCCCCGAGTTAATGTTATGAAAGATCAAGATATGGAAGTTATTCCTGAACATCCTACAGGTGAAATTATGTTGAAAGTAGAAGAGATTCCTCCTCTTGACATATTTTACAGTCCTAAGCATAGGGTTGTTGTTAGAAAATAGAGGAAGAGGAGAAGAACTGACCAGGATCCACTTTCAACATCCCAAGTGGAATTTATGAATATTGTTTATAAAAATGTTGAGGTGAATCCGTCGGAGGATCTCACCAAATTATCTCAATACGCAGGTGCCTATAGTGCTGCAACTATAGACAAAGCTTCTGAAGTCTCCCAGCTGATGAAACAAAAAGACTTACAGATAGCTATGTTAGAGGAACAGGCCACAGAGAATCAGCAAAATCTTGTTCAGCTAGAAAA
The DNA here is from genome assembly GCA_034641835.2 of Pinus albicaulis. NCBI lineage: Eukaryota > Viridiplantae > Streptophyta > Pinopsida > Pinales > Pinaceae > Pinus > Pinus albicaulis. Next base: position 963,229,733 of record CM076580.1, on the reverse strand, counting down.
ACAATTGCAAGATGAGGGGCTCAGATCTAAACATCTATAAGAGAATCTTAGCATTGAAAAGAAGAAGATTGACAAACAAGCCTTGAACAAACAGAAAAAGTTGAGTCAAGAGGTATAAAAGTTACAAAATCTTCTACAAAGTGAGAAGAATGCAAATATTGAACAAGAGAAAATATTCCAATCAGCATTGGACAAGTTCAAGGATTACCCTAAGTTAGATACATTCAAAACTAAAGCTCTTGAAATAAACAAACTGCTATCTCAGCAGTTAAATGAATTTTGTCTAAAGCTGGCACAAGTTGAGCCCTTGTGTGAAATAACATCATCTTTGATAGATGAAGTAGTCACTCTCAGGCAAGAAATTGATGGTACTGATGATAAAATTTTTGAATTCCTTTCATGGCAGGATACAGAGCAAGGAAGAAAAGCTAGTCTTCCCATAATTGAAGAGAGACACAAGGAAATTTTATTTGCGAAATGGGAACAGCAGTTGATGAAATCAGAAAGAGCCATATCAAGAGCTAAAATTTTGATGAATAATACAATACAGTTGGTTAATGACAACTTTTATGCCACTAATTTGATCTCAGATTGTATCCTAGGAAAATTACCGAAAGTAAAAGAAGTTGATTCAAGGTGGAAAGAAGATATAATCAATAAAAATCAATAGATTAGCAAGCTTCTAGGAATTTCATGGGATATTATGTGGACTTATCTGATCAAGCCACACAGTCAAAAAATTGCCATTAAATTCCTTTCAAATGCCATTCAGTGTATCATTCCTAAATTCTCTGATGCTACGTATACTGGGCAACTACATTCAAGGCTAAGTCATCCAACAGAAGTGAAAGATATGCTCAAAATCTGCCATCTGGGCACATTAAACGCAGGAGATAATCAATGAATCAGTTTCACTTCAAGATTGCAATTTTGTTTCTAGATTTCCGATTAGATAGATTGCAGGAATAGTTTTAGTTATTTTGTTTTATTAAGTACCTATTTAAACCCCTTTCATGCATTTAGAAATGGGTCCTAAATTTGTAATATTTGACTTGGAGATTACATTTATGTACTCCATTGACTCTTATATTTTTATAAAGGATCGCATCTGGTGGTTCTATGGAAAATTGCCTTTAAGAATTGCATTTTTGTATCTTGGAGTCTGTTTTACATTGAAGTGTTGGATTTGGATATCTAATTGCATTGAGAAAGTATCAATATGGATATGGTATTTCTATCTATTCACTGTTAATTTCTTATCTTGTGAGATATTCTCTTTAAAAATTGCTATCATTTATAAGTACTCGTTTTACAATATTTCTTTATACATATCATTTCTGAGTGTGTAGAAATATGTCATCTTTCATAAGTGTATATAAATGGTATACTAAATGATGAATGAAATGTGTTATTATAACTCTGTTTAAATTCTTAAATAGATTTATCATTATTTGATACTGCATATTTCAGTTAAATTATAATACATTTTCATGGTTATTGATTTGATTGAAACAATTTTGAAGTTGTGTTCATATTTAATACCCAGGCTAGTTTTAGAATTATTTATCAGTTATATATTAAATTAGATAGATTGTTTAAGTTATTTTAGTCCCATTTCCCATTCATCCAATCATTCCATCACCAACCCATTTAAGTTATTAGGAAACTGGTCCTATCAATCCAGTCGGAGCCACCACACCAAACGGAAAAGGAGTTGTCCTAAGGTCCTGACCGGGTGGTTATCCCCCAATGTTTGAAGCAACAATTTTCGAGGCTTCAACATTTTTGGCATTAGAAGGAGGAACTAAGCTATGAATGGCAGATAAATCCAAATCTACAAGCCATTCTAAGAGCAACTTACCCTCATCACCCTCTTCAATTTCTTCCACATCTCAAATCACCAAAGAAGAAATTGATAAGAGTATTCAAACACCCATTACCAAAGTCTCAAACCAATCAGACAATCAACCTCCTGAGTCTCTTGAAGTTGAAGCTTTAGTTCATAAATTCCAAGGTTTCTCACTATCATTAGAAGAGTCTGAAATATCTGAAGGTAGTGTTACTTCAAAATTTGTTTCTTCTAGACCTCTTACTAGGTCATATAGTGAAAAACTTGGTATTCCCCCAAAAGAATTTCCTTTACCTAGTAGAGTTAAAACAAGAATAACCCCATGAGAAACAGAAAGTGATATTAGTTCTTCATTGCAAATTCCATCATCTATTTACCAAGCCCCAACTCAAAAAAGTCCAGTTGTCTCATCATCATCATCTGCTCAAACAACATCTTTCCAAACACTAATTGTCTCTTCTAGTACTTCAACTGTTACTACTCATACACCAGTTGTCACTTCTAGTTCTTCAATCATCATCACAACAATGGCACAAATACCATGGACTAGTCCAGGAGCTGTTAATATTCCTGCACCCTTACATGATTTACCAGATAATCCTAGAAAATGGCTTCCAAAGTTCAGTCTTGACATGAACATACAAGCTGAAGAACACATAAATAACTTTACGCTTGCTGTAAATTTGAATGCAGTAGAACATGAAGATGTTGTGGTTAGGTTATTTCCTTATACTTTGCAAGGGGAAGCAGGATCCTGGTATTTTTCATTACCTTCAGATTCTATCATAAGTTGGGATATTTTCCAAGAGTAATTTTTGACCAAGTATGGAGATGATAGATCAATAGCTACCCTAATCAATGATCTCTCCAATTTAAATACCGAACATAAAGAACCCATCAAATATTTTAATTCTCGATTCAACGAACTCTTGAATAAGATCCCTACAACATGAAAGCCTAGTGAGCAGGTTAGAAGTGAATGGTATATCACTTCCTTGCCTTCAAACATAGCAATTTCTGTTGATAGAGCAGCTAAACCGAATTTGGCTGAGAACATGAAAGAAGCGATTGCAGTGAAAAAAAGGATTATAGCTTTGGATAAGAAAAATGCCATTGAAGAAAGAAAATCCAAGAAAGTCAGCTTTAAGGATGATTCAAATAAGAAGACACCAAGAGATCCATATGACATGGAAGGCTTATAGAAAGTTCTTAAAACCATGTCTAATGAGATGACTGAGATTAAAAAGCAAGTAGCAGAGACTTCTACAAAGAGACCATTCAGAAATTTCAAGAGAAATCAAGCTGAATCGAAACCTCCCAATTCGATCTCCAATGCAAAACCAAAAGATGAAGAAGAAGAAGATACTCGTGTAGTATCAAATAAAGAATAAGAAAGAGAAGAAATAGTTGAATTACATGGAATGTGGGATTTCATTCTCCCTAATTAGGACAGTGAAATAGAACAAGAAGTTATGCCTGTGAGTACAAGGAGAAAATATATATCAGAACTTGTTCAATCTGTTCCTATGAAAAAAACTACAAATCCAAGTACGAAAGACAAATTTCCTGTAAAGAAAACTTCTCCCTTACCCACTCAAAATCAGCCATCTTCTTCTAATTCTCCTACATCAACATCTAAGACTTTGGTGGTATCAGATCCTATGGATTATAACATTGTTGAAGACATGAAAAGTACTAGAGCGAACATTTCTTTACATGAACTCAACAAAATTAAACATCAACAAAAGCTGCTATTGAAAGAATTAAATGCTACACCTATTGCTCCTCTGCCAAGTGGTGTAGTTTCCAAAGTAGCTAAAGGGACTGATAAGCCACCAGACAAAGTAGATGTCACAGATACTGTTCTTATTGGAGAAAGATCAAATTCTCAGATACCTCCTTTTCTGTTGAATTATGAAATCTACAACAAGAATTTGCATAATTGTTTGATAGATTCCGGAGCATCCTCTAATATAATTCCTACTTCAGTCTGTGCAAAATTGAATATTGAACCACAAAATTCTGCAGTTCACATTGTACAATTGGATCGCTCTAAAGATCAAGTTTTAGGAGAAATCAATTCAGTTACCATTAGACTAGCTTCCAATCCTAGGATTGTCCAAAGACTTGATATTTTGATTGCAAATATTCCTGAATTCTATGGATTAGTCTTAAGCAGGGATTGGTCAGAAAAACTTAATGGTTATATCACAACTGATTATTCACAGATGTGGCTTCCCTACAAAGGGAAGCCAAATCAAATCAAAATCGAGCGAAAAAAACACATGATGCACATTGTAACTGAATTTTAACAACCAAATGAACCTATAGCTTTCAACAACAATGTCCTTGGAGGTTATTCTGCTGAGTCATTCCTTGGGAATTTCACTGCACCACAATCACCCTTTTCTGTAAATACTTTTGTTTCGCAAATTGAAAAATTTTCGCAATCTGATTCTTCTAGAATTTTTAATGTTTCTGATTCATCTGTAGATAAATCCGTAGATAAATCTTTATTGGTCATTATATTTCGATGGATCAAAATCTAGTGATGGAGCAGGAGCAGGATGCATTTCAATTGATCCAGATGGAGAGAAAACCATGCTATCATGTAGACTAGAATTTGAGTGCATAAACAATACTACAAAATATGAAGCCTTGATTCAAGGGCTTTATAAAGCTATAGGGTTAAATGTAAAATACTTGAAAGTATATGGTGATTCTGAAATTGTCATAAGACAAGTAAGGAATACAATCCTTTGTCTTTCAGGACATCTCAAACATTATCAAACCCTAGTGCAAGACCTTACCACTCAATTTTTAGCATTTAATATCTCTTATATTCCTAGAAATCAAAACACATCAGCTGATTTGTTAGCTAATGTTGCATCCAAACTCCTTCCTGCTAAAGATTGCAGTCTTGATAGATTTTCAGTAGAATTGATTTTTCGCCAATCTATTCCCAATAATATCACAAACTGGAGAGTATTATATCATGATGAAGATATTTTGAATTTCTTAACTTCGGAAAAATCCTATTTTGAACAAATAATTGATGAAAATGATCATGATCTGCAAATTACTTCAAAAAGTAATGAAAATCCTATTCCTAAATCTGTTGTTAAACTTGAGGATCTATATGATATTAAAGACAGATTCAAGAAAGTTACTAATGTTAAACTTCAAAGTTCTACTTTGAAATTTGAATTAGTAAATCTTGGCTCTGACTCTAAACTTCAAAATGTTAATCTATGACTCAATTTAACTCCAGAGGAAAGAACTGCTTTCATCAAACTTCTAAATAGGTATAAAAATGTCTTTTCTTGGAATTATGAAGACTTAAAAACTTATGATACTTCTGTTATCCAACACACAATTCCAATGCTGTCAGATGTTAAGCCTGTTCAACAAAAGTTAAGAAATATTCATCCAAATCTTGAAAGTCAAATCAAAACTGAACTCAACAAACTTTTGAAAGCCAAAATAGTTTTTCTTGTAAGGCATTCTAATTGGGTTTCCAACATGGTACCTGTCAGGAAGAAGAATGGTTATATTAGAATCTGTAATGATTTCAGAAATTTAAACAAGGCATTTCAAAAGGATAATTTCCCATTGCCAACCATGGAGCAAATACTTAAAAAGGTAGCTGGTTCTGAACTCATGTCTTTCCTTGACGGATTTTTAGGCTATAATCAAATATTAGTACATTCAGATGATGGGCTAAAAACTACTTTCAGAACCAAATGGGGAACCTATGCTTATCAGAAATGCCTTTTGGTTTAATAAATGCAGGAGCTACTTTCCAAAGAGCCATGGACATAGCATTTAAGGGTCTGATTAATAGATCAGCTGTTATTTATCTTGATGACATAACAGTATTTTCAAAGAAGAGAGCCAATCATCTACATGATCTGAGACAAATATTTGAAAGATGTAGAAGGTTTGGTATTTCTTTAAACCCAAAGAAATCCTTCTTTGCTCTCAATGAAGGAAAACTCTTAGGGTTTTTTGTGTCAAAAGATGGTATATATATTGATCATGACAAAGCTAAACAAATTTCTGATATTTCTTTACCTCATAACAAAAAATCCATGCAATCATTTTTAGGGCAGATTAATTTTGTAAAAAGATTCATTCCCAATTTTTCTCAAATTGTTTTACCTATGTAGAATATGATTAATAAAAACTCAGTATTCAAATGGGGGTATAAAGAGAAAGAAGTCTTTGATGCAATCAAATAGGAAATCATTAATGCACCTACATTGAATACTCCTGATTTTTCTAAAGATTTTATTCTGTATACTTTGGCCACTGAAACATCCTATGCTGATGTTTTAACACAACTCAATGATCAACAAATAGAAGCACCAATTTCTTTCTGCAGCTCAATCTGCAAGGAGTTGAGCTGAATTATTCTGATGTAGAAAAACAAGCCTTCGCTATGTTTAAGTCAATCAAACATTTTAGACCTTTTCTCCTAAAAACACATACATAAATTATTGTCCCATTCTCTGCAATGAGACAATTATTAATTTAAAATGAAGTAGTAAGAAAAAAGGGCTAATTGGGTGACAACTTTGCAAGAATATGATATTGATATTAAGCCAGCCAAGATTGTTAGAGGTCAAGGTTTTTTCAGATTATTAACAGGAGCTCATAACATACCAGAAAATCAAGATCCAGATAATGTTGTTCAAGTAAGTCAGATAAGTGTTACAGATTTTGAATCTCAGTATGTTGATTTGATCTTTTACTTGAAAAATGGGTATGCTCCTTCTAATCTCAACTATAAGAACAAATGTGCTTTAAGATTGAAGGCTACTAAATATGAAATCATTGATGATGTGTTATTCAGAAAGAATTATGATTCAATCCTATTAAGATTTCTTGAAAAGACTAAAGCAAAAAAGGTATTGCAAGAATTACATGATGGCCCAGCAGGCGGTAATTTTGGAGGTGATACCACGGCTCACAAAATCATCCATGCTAGATATTATTGGCCTACTCTTTTCAAAGATACACATGATTATGTGAGGAAGTGAAAAATTTGTCAAACTACTAGTGGAAGACAAAGGAAGCCAGATTTTCCTTTACAACCAGTAAACATTGAGCAACCATTTGAGCAATGGGGGCTTGACATCATTGGTGAGATAGTACCTCACTCTTCAAAATAGCACAAATACATACTTACAGAAATAGATTACTTCACAAAGTGGGTAGAAGCAATTCCTCTAAAGGTAGCCAATTCTGATGAAATTATTGATTTCATTGATCAATTCATCATTACCAGGTTTGGTGTACCTAACGCTCTTGTCTTCGACAATGCATCTTATTTTTCTAGAAATAGTATAATGGAATTTGCAATCGAAAGAGGTTTTAAATTGAAATATTCAACAAATTATTATCCACAAGGTAATGTTTTAGCTGAATCTACTAACAAAAATCTCATCAAAATCATTAAAAGGACCATTAATCAAAATCAAAAGAATTGGCACAAGTCTTTAATTTTTGCACTATGGGTTGATCGTATTACTCTTAAAGCTTCAATAGGAACTTCACCTTTCAATTTAGTTTATGGAAAAGAAGTTGTGATACCATCAAATCTAACTCTCCCATCATTAGCTCTAGTGCAATTTATTGAAGAAAATCCTTCCTCATATATTCAATTGAGATTTGATCAAATCCTTAAATTAGAAGAAGATAGAGAGAAAGCAAAAAGTATTCATGAAAAACATCAACAGCTTGTAAAATTTTAGTTTGATTCAAGTTCCACCAGCTCAAAAAAAATTTCAATTGGTGATCTTGTTCTAAAATGGGATAAAGCATGTTACACCATTTTTTTGTCACCTAACCTATTATCATTAGATGGACCCAAGTACACCATGTAAGACCAATTTTACTGTAAGTAAAATTGCTTTCGCTATGTAAAATAACTTAATAAAACACATTTATTATGTTGTTTATGGTCCAAATAGGAAACCCCAAAAGGAAATATTAAACAAATCTTTATTTGTTTAATTTTTCTCATGGAATAATTAATTAAACAATAATTTAATTATTATTCCAAGTTTTGTTTAACCCAAAACAAGGAAATTAAGTAGATAAATCCTTATGTATCTTATTATTTTCTAGGAATAATTATTTAAATCCTATTTAAATAATATTCCTTGTTAAATATGACTAAATCATTTATAAATAATTAAATAAAACATTATTTATTTAATTATTATTCAACCACTTCCTTAAAATAATAAATAAATCATTTATTTATTTATTATTTACAAATAAATGGATTTGACCCAAGTCAAATACCTTTTCCCTCCAACAAATATAATAAAATATTCGTAAAAGGTGGTTCTAGAATTTGGTTAATAATATTTTATTCATGCACCAAGTCCTAGACTACCCTAGTATTTTGTTATAAATAGAACAGTTTTCCCATTCATTTGTCACCTTTCATTGCATATTAGATCACTCTAGATCTATACTCCTGGTCTGACTCTAAGCCATTATCATTGTCACATTCTCCATTATTTTCTTTGTGAGCTCCCCTTGAGTTCTATGTTTTTCTGGGTTTTCTACACCAACAAGAGAGAGAAATTTTAGATCTGAAATGCTAAGGACTTTGAAGAACCCATCCCATTGAGAAGAATTGGAAACACCTTTCTTGTTTTCCTCTCAGGTACCCTTTAATATAAAAAATTCTTTCAAAAATATTGTTCTTGTCTTGTCTATTGGATGCATGGAGCAAAACTTCTTTTTTACTGCTTAATGTCTTTTTATGCATAGATCTAGATTTGTGCATCTTTTTTTGGATCAACTAACTTCAGATTCAAATATACTGGCAACCATAATTGATGTTGGGGCTATTTGTTATGCGTAGCTAAAGTGGTCTTTTTCCGACAAAAGATTCATACTAACAATTGGCGACTCCACACGGGTTTTCTTTCGCGACCGTTGTCATTTTATATATTCCTGCATATCCAGCTATTTCAAACCCTAGGGTTTCTCTTCAGTTTTTTTTTTCCTATTTTTATGGTTTTTTTCACCTCTAAAACCCTCAAACATTAAAATTTTTAACTTCTGTGTGTTTCTAGCCCTATTGCGCAGGTGACAGACATCAGCTGCAGCTGAGACGACAACTTTTTCTGAAATCTGCCACCGAGAGACCCGGATCTGCAGGTCACACTTTTCAGCCCAAAACTTGCGACTTGGACTGGAGGATGCACTTTTTTGCCTAAAACCTACGACCTGGACTGAAAATAGGTCAGAACTTGCGACCTGCACTTTTTTCTGCGATTTTCTAGCAACTTTTCTGGGTTTGTCTGAAGCTTCTGTCAAGGTTTTCCAGCCTTTGTCTCCACCCATTTAGACCTGTTTCTGATCTGTTTTAATCAAATAAGTGGGAATCTCACCCCTTAGGGCTTTAGTACCCTCCACTTTTTGTGGAAGAGTTTTAGTTGTTTCAGACGTCTGAATTTTCAGGGTTTCAGCCTTGTTCTTTTCAAGTCTGATACCTCATTTTCAGATCCCTTTTAGATCAGCTCTTATCCCTTTCAAATCACCTCATATAGCTTTTTTTGGGATTGCCTCTAGGGTCACCTCCTTTTCCCTTCTACGTTTAGCTGATTTCCTCCTTTGTTGCAGCAACCTTGCCTCTGCCTCTCTTCTATTTTCTGCACCTCTTTTCAGCAGATTTCTCCTTTAGATCCCTGTCCCTCCCGACCTTAGATCTATTGGCCCCTTTTCAATGTGTTTTGACTAGATTTTTTCCCCTATTTTAGACCAGTTTTGAGAGACCCGCCTTCTTGGGTTAGGTCGATGCATTGTTAGCTATTAATTTTCTGTTATTTAAGCCTTATTTATTGTTCTTTGCAGATTTATTTTCAGTTACGCAACACACTTTTTCTTTTCCTCTCAAAATGTCTGGGTTTAAAAATTTAAATTAACACACGCCACACACTGACCCTAAGTGAAGAAGAGCCTGGTTAACACCGCCAGGCAAAGACTTTAAAATCAATTGATACTGCACCTCTCTGCCCTTGTTTCGACATTGACATCACTTGATTCTGCACCTCCCTGCCTTTGTCAGTTATTCTTCTTCCCTTTGTGCCATCATCATTGCACCCCCAAGGCATATATCCTGGAGCCTTCTTGGCCTTCACCCTCAGTTTCCGGTTGGTCGACTTACTCCTTCGTGCTGTCGTCGAGTTAGTCCTCCCCCGAGTCTGCACTCCGACTCTTCTTCTGATTCTTTGGGTTCTCCCCCTACTTCTGGTTCTCCCCTTGTTACCTTGACCATGTCTAGTTCAGGGCCTAATGCTAGCAGCAACCCCGGTCCTACGGCTGGGTCTATTACTAGCGGAACCACCACGGGAACTACCTTGACTATCTTATTTATCCCTTATATGGCAGGTCTCAGTCTCCCCGATTTGAATCAGTTGATCAATGATCCTATCCACCACGATGTTAGTTGGCCTTCTGTGCCAACCAAACTCCCGTCTGACATTCCCAAGTTCAAAGGCCTTACTAGTGAAGATCCCTCCAACCATATCCGATATTTCCAGATGTGGTGTTCATCCAATTCCATTACTGATGATTCCATCCATCTTAGATTGTTCCAACGCATGCTTACAGGTGAAGCTTCTAAATGGTATGTTGATCAGACCGCCTCTTCCCATACCACCTTTGCGACCATTGCCCAAGCCTTCTTATCTTATTTCCAGCTCCCTCTCTGATACGACACTGGTACCAAACTCTTGACTTCTTTCTGTCAATAATCTTCGACCCACCTTTCCGCTCATGTCCAGAAATGGCGGAGAAGAGGGAGCTTATGTCAAGCTCCCACTGTCAAATATTGGGTCTACATGGACTGGTTCCTTTGCTCTCTCTTACCTGCCATCGGCAAAGATGTCGCATCCCAGTTCCCTCAAACCGAAGAAGCTGCCCTCCAAATAACCTTGAAATATGACCTCATCTATGCTCAATCTGGTTATGTTTATACCTTCCTTCCTGACCTCCCCAAACCCAGTGGCGCTAATGCTCTAGGGGCATCTCACTCTGCCGACAGTATCGTTGGAGCTCTTTCGCATACCTACATTCAACCTCCTATGGGTTATGGTTTCCTTCCGGGAGGGGCCAACACCTCCAGCACTTTTCCCCCTCCAGGTAGCACGTATCCAGGATACGACATGCCTCCTCCTTTTTCCCAACCTCCTGCTTACCTCAGTGTTTCCCATCCTAACCATTATCTTTACTCACAGCCTGGTGTCCTAGCTCCTCCAGCATTTGGGCCTTCACCTCCCTTGCCTTCTCAACCCCTGCAAAAACAACTACTACGCCCTCCAGGGCAAGTATTTTCACAGCAGGGCGCGACTAATCCTCCTTATTCTCAAAGAAAGAGGAAAGGCAATAAAAATAAATCTGCCCCTGGTAATCGTGGATCCAATCCTTCAAGTATTGATTCTAACACTGCTAACAAGCAACTGGGCTCTCAGCCCAAGCTGGACAGGCCTCTCCGCACTAATAAGCCTTGTTCGTGTTGCAGTGTTTACGATCATTACACTCACGATTTTCCCCTATTACCATAGATGCGGCAGATGTGGGAGTCTCAGGCTACATTGCGTGGACAGCATGCCTCCCCTACTATTCCCCCCAATGTGGCTACCTCTCAACCAGATGTGTTTACCGATCCTTTCCCTCAGCAAGGATTCGTGGCTACTCAACCACCTCATGCCCCGGTAACCACTCAACCTTCCCCTTCGAGTTCCTTCGATTACCAGATTCTCATGATGACTTCTAACCCACCTCTCACCGTCGACCTTAACCTTCAAACTCGGTCTCGTCAGTACCCCAAGCCTCCCGCTCTGTCTATCCCCGAGTCACCTTCTTCAGGTCCTACAGAGCCTCTTTTGACACCCAATGGTCCTTTGCAAATCCCTCAGCCCAAATTTGAGGTTCCTAAGGGCCCATTATGCCGAAATTTTTCTTATGGTCGAGCTGCCCATTCGTATAGCATATTAGATGACTTGGCGCAGTCTCCTACTGCCATTTCAACACTAGAACTCTTCCAGTCGTATCCTTCTCAAAGGAAGGCTCTACTATCCACCATGGGAGCTGTAGATCCTACTGATGACCAATTGATTATTTTCGACACCCGTAAGTCAGATCATCCTCCCCTTCCTAATTCCGTCGCTTTCCAAATCCCAGTCAAAATCTGGAATGCTAATGTGTCTCGGTGTATTATTGATGAGGTGGCATCTACCTATGTGATGTCTACTTCAGTTTGGAAACAACTTGGATCTCCTGAGCTGGCCCCTTCCATAATCACCCTTCATGCGTGGGATGGCCATGCCTCCCAGCCCATTGGCCTATTCCGTAATTGTCCTATCACCCTTGCGGGCAAGACTGTTTGCGTTGACATTGAATTCATCGACGCCCCTCTTGACTATAACATTCTTTTGGGGCGTAGCTACACCTATGCCATGTCTACTGTCCCATCCGCAGTCCACCACAAGATGTTTTTCCCTCATAATGGAAAGATATTCACCATTGACCAATTGACATATCATGAGCCAAAATGTCAGACCTCCCCTGAGTTGACCATCTCTTCTGTAGCCAATAAGCAAACCGTCGATTCTTTGACCAGTGTTTCCCCAGAAATTTACAAAGACTCCTCCTTGCTTGGAACCTTCCCTAGTCTTCCTCCTCCTCCTGTCTCTGATCCCAACTTAGCGAATGTTTGCATGATGCAATTGTCTCGGGCCGACCATAAGGGGCCCGCTTCCGCTAGTCAGCATCCTCAACCTCGCCTGCCGCAACTTGCTCCTAGCCCTTCACCTCCTCTAGCTGAACCTCTTCCTTCTAGACTTTCTCATCTAGCTAGTACCCATGAGCCTCTCTACCCTCATGGGTCGGTTCCCCCAAGTCTCAACCATCTTGGAGCCATCCCTCCTGGCCATTACCTTGTCGTTCATATACCTTTCCTTGCCCCTCCTTCCAGAGTCTATTCGGTCCCCATCAGGGCCATTCTTTCCCTCCCTAATTTAACCCTGGGAATACCTGTCTGGTGTCTTAACCCTCCAGCCGAGACCCCACTAGGTCACCCCAAACCTTACCTTGCTTTGACATCGGTTCAACCGATTCCCTTAGCTTCTTCCGTCACTACAGTGCCACCAGCACCTCAACAAAACCCTTCTCCTGTTGTGCAAGCTATGGGAAAGAAAGGAAAAGCTCGTAAGGGGGCATCCAAAGACAAGGCCACCCTGACTGACCCTACCCCTCTTACACCCGCCAAGCCTTGTGCCTTGTGTGATGGCATCGGTCATGCCACCCATACTTGTCCTGAGTTGCCCCGTATTAAACCCATGGTTATAGTCGCGTTCCTTGAGTCTACGGTCCCTGAATCCTCTGTTTCTTCTTCGTCCATAGCCAAGAACCCAAATATTTTTTGCACCAACAAACCCTATGCTTTGTGTGGTGTTTATGGCCATTATTCTCACCATTGTCCTCACCTAACGCATTACCGAGCCTCTTTAGAGGTCATTCGTGAGTATGAGGTTGAACAAAATCAATCTGCCTCTCCCATCCTCACGCAGTATGTGTTAGGTCAACTCGAGGATCCCCCTGCTACCATTGACATCCCCCCCCCCCCCTGATGTTGAGATGACGGAACCTGTCGCCCCCATCCTATAGCTATCATCATCCATGCGACCCTTGGAGTACATTCCATCTGAATCCCCTCCATATGTTTTACTTGATCTCCCTTCAGCGACATTCTTGGGCTCTACCTCATTTGACCATATTTTTACTTATTCTTCTGTCATCCCCCCTGACGATTCGTATGTGAGCCTTTATTCCCATGGTGATGATTTAGGTAGCTTTGCAGCATCATGTGGTTTCCCTAACCTTTTCTTTCCCACCCATCACTAGGATGATACCATCCATATATATGATGTTCTCTACAGCATGAGCTCCATCTATTCCTCCCGTAGCCCTCATACATCACCCTCTAGTTGGTCTATGAGTCATAACCATCCTATCCAGACTACTCCCTCCCATAATTGTTGTTTTATGTCTACCCTACACTCACACTACCATCATTTTTCTTCCTCCTCCCATTTCTTGTCTTGTGACACTATTTTGCAGGACCTCCCATCCACACATTATATTGGCTATGCCGATGGGGCAAGTCGCTATTCCTTGGAATCTAGCCTCGATAGCTTGGGCCATATTTACCCCCTTGCATACCCTCGTTCTCTCTAATGGGGTCTACATTGGCAATGCCACAAATAATCAGGCCGAATATGATGTAGTACGTGGCCTCTTAGCCGATGCCCTCTCTCATCACGTCCTACATCTGCACGTTCGTTTAGATTCCCTGCTTCTTTTCTTGCAACTCAATAGTGTCTATCGTGTGCATAATCCTATCCTGTTTAGACGATATTTACGAGTGAAACTTTTGATACGTGAATTTAGATTCGTTACTTTCAATCATGTACCTAGAGGACAAAATCACTACATAGATAGCATTGCAAACCATGTTCTAGATTGGAATTTATCACACACAAGACAATAACATTCAAAATCATCAAAACAATGCATATTCATAATATAAATCATACAACATGTTTTTAAATTCCATCTACTCTGGTACATCTAACATGCCCATAGCATGTTACCACAAACACATCTCAAAACTAGGGGGGCAACACTTGCCCCTCCATACACACTAGGGGGCACCACTTGCCCCACATCTAATCACTCTCTGGAGGATCCCGCACCAATGGCTCTCCTCCCGCAGCTCGTAGATCATGCACAGTCTGACCGGCCATTGCCATGCATCGCATGACACCTTTCCATTCCGAAGGAAGACCAATACATAGCTCTATGTACTGGTCGTCTAAGTCTTGCCATCCCCACTCTGAAACACCGGTAAGAAGCCCCTCACATCTACGATGTAGGTCCTCCAGGAGGGCGGCCATGTCCTCATTCTATGTCATTCTCGATCCACTAGCACCTGCAGTCCCTACTACTGCAGGTCATCCGATATATCTGGCCGGTTTCACCGAAGCTATATCTGCATACCAAAATTATAAGAATCAGTACCATATATACTATTCACAAAATTTAACATGCACATAAATGATTAGTTACTTGTCACTTACCATCAGGCCCCCATACTCGACCAAGCAGAAGTGGCAAGTCTCGATATCCACAATAACTCATCCCACTATAGGGATATTTGTCTATGTACAACGACATCTGATCCCAACGGGAAAAGAACTCCGGTCGGAACTCCCGCCCGACCACCCCTCCTCCTCCTCTACACAGTAAATTCCCCCAATGATGCATCCTGGGTTCTCTCGGACCCCCATCTGGTAGTTGTACATGAGGTCGCAAGGTTGGGATCTTCTCGAAAAAGAAGGAGCACAATACGGTCCCATCTGAGAAATCATGGTTCACTTGCCGCTTGCAAAGCAACAGCTATCGTTTCAACGACACCATCATCATTTGGGCCCACCCATAGTAGGTCCCGCTCAACACTGAATCCACAATCATCATCTGCCCTCCAGTGATGTGATGGAGCGCTTGGCTGCCCAGGATCTACAACACTGTTGCCACCACTGCACGGGTCTCTAACCTCTCTATATCCCCAATCAGTATCCGATTCCCTTTAACTTGGAGGCCTGGTCAACAATGTCGCTCTAAAAACTCCATAATGTTACGCCCCTGCAGTAACACTGGCTGTGTATTTCCCACTATCCCTAATGGTGGGAGACTAGTCAATAAATATAAATCTTGGACTGTCAACTCGATCCTGTGCCCCTGCACTATAAAAACCTCATGATCTAGATCCCAGCAACTGACAATCCGAGCCAACAAGGGCTCCCCAACTCTCATCAGAGGGTTTTCCACAAATTTCAGAACCCCAAACCTGGCTAGTGCACGACAGACACCCTGATCCACTTGGATCTCCGTCCGTAATGAACCCAAGTCTCTCTCTCTCCAGTTGATCCATATATCTGCCATATTTGCACAAAAATATCATATTTTTCAGTCTACAGATATAAAAAACTATATCCAATTACAAAAAACCCAACTCTCAGCCCACAACAGCATTGAAATCACCTTCACCTGACAGGTCACACTTTCTGGCCAAATTCTGGGACAGGTCGCACTTTTTAGGCCAAAACCTGTTTCCTAGGTCGCAGTTTTTGGCCCAAAAAGTGCGACTCGGCCGTAAAGATGAGGGAGGGGCTGTTCCTGAGATTTGGGACCGTAATCTGAACTTTTAATCCATCAAAAACAAAGAGCAGGATTAGGCCTCTTACCCACAACTGAATGATCTCGATTCCAACGGTCGATTTGTCTGCTACGATCACCGCAAGATTTAGGGCCTCCTCTCCTCTCTACATTCACCACAGCTACACAAGCAAATGAATGCATTTGGAGGGAAAATGCCTTATTAGAAGAAAAACCCCTGATTTTTCTTTCGCCCGCTGCGACCAAACCATAGCCCCGTTTGACACACCGTCTGCACCATTGGAAATTTATCACCGAGCAATCAAATGGGTATCTATTAGTTTTTCATGATTTGATACTTCACCACGACACATTTTCTCCACGAAGGGTCTATTCACCTCTCCTTCAAATCGGATTTCCTCACTTACAACACTTGTATTTGGGGCACCACTTTGCCTCCATACTTGTCCTTGTTTGTGTTGATTTTTGTCATGAGCTACCCTCTTGTACTCATATTTTTATGGTCCCCCATTGGAACTTTACTATGTGGCAGCACCATCGAGTCGCCCTTGTTTCTAACATCTGAGTTGAGTCATCATTGCATTCATGGAGTTTGTCCCGAGTCCCTTTGTACCCCGCTATAGTCCTCCATCCTTCATTGCTTGGTCCCTCTCTCATGTTGCATATGATGGCATTCAGTCCACTGTCCCCTATCCCTCTTGATATTGTGTCAGTCGCTGCCAAGTCATCCATGCCCTTTATTCTCTAACAAGTGAAGTCGTCCATCCGCTACTCAGTATCCCCCATTTCATCATCATCATTAGTGTTAGTCTGTCAGTCGCTCTACTATTTTCTCTCGTGCCTTAGTTGAGGATCCCTTTTTTCCTCACCTATGGCGGACCTCCTTCTGTCGACATCAGCTCCTTCACTCCAGAAGACAGGTCTAGAGGGCAGTGTACCTTGGTTCCGGCTTCTCCACTTGTTTGGTGCCTCGGATCAGGCAAAGGGATTTCTCATTACCCTTTGACTTGATTGTTTCTCCACTCCAGCTCCTTCTAGCATGATCGAGATCTGTATACTTGATGGTCCAGTGATGCAGCAGCATCTATTGGTGATTCCCGGGTGTGTGTGAGATGTCTCAACCCTCATGAGGGGGTGGCCCTGGAGGTAGCCCCCCACATGCCCAGATGGCCTCTTCATTGCAGCCTTCGATGCAGCTCCATATATTTGATGATGTTGGCCTTAGCCACTTGCAGCACCTCTTTTATTTGCATGTATCAGTAAGATTTTGCGAGCCCTTCCCTATTTATAGGGGGCATTTGGGTTGTATTTGTATCTCATGTACTCAGATATTATTGTATAAGTCCTGGCTGTTATCCCAGGCACAACATGTATGTGGGATTCCTCATTATATTTTTTATCTAGCTCATGTTTACGCTAGCATGTAATTTATAGTTCGGTCCCTTTTTTACTAGACGCACTATTCTTTTGTACTTTGTCTTGGTGGGCATAGGTATGCCTCCCCCGCCGCCTCTAGCACAGGTACCCTCTCATAAAACGAGACTTGTTGCGCCTACAAGTCTCATCTCCTTAGGGTCTAGTTCTTTAACACTTTAGACTACCTTACATTTCTCTCTTTGACTTCCCTTCTGATGTCTGGTGATTGAGTTCTTACAACGTACTTCGGTCATACGATTTGCTCCTAACACTCGCACGCTGGGGGGCAATCTGTTACACCATTTTTTGGTCATCTAACCTATTATCATTAGATGGACCCAAGTACACCATGTAAGACCAATTTTACCCTAAGTAAAATTGCTTTCGCTATGTAAAATAACTTAATAAAACACATTTATTAAGTTGTTTATGGTCGAAATAGGAAACCCCAAAAGGAAATATTAAACAAATCTTTATTTGTTTGATTTTCCTCATGGAATAATCAATTAAACAATAATTTAATTATTATTCCAAGTTATATTTAACCCAAAACAAGGAAATTAATTAGATAAATCCTTATTTATGTTATTATTTTCTAGGAATAATTATTTAAATCTTATTTAAATAATATTCCTTGTTAAATATGACTAAATCATTTATAAATAATTAAATAAATCATTATTTATTTAACTATCATTCAACCACTTCCTTAAAATAATAAATAAATCATTTATTTATTTATTATTTACAAATAAAGGGATTTGACCCAAGTCAAATACCTTTTCCCTCCAACAAATATAATAAAATATTCCTAAAAGGTGGTTCTAGAATTTGGTTAATAATATTTTATTCATGCACCAAGTCCTAGACTACCTTAATATTTTGTTATAAATAGAAGGGTTTTCCCATTCATTTGTCACCTTTCATTGCATATTAGATCACTCTAGACCTATACTCCTGGTCTGACTTTGAACCATTATCAATGTCACATTCTCTATTATTTGCTTTGTGACCTCCCTTTGAGTTCTATGATTGTCTTGGTTTTCTACACCAACAAGAGAGAAATTTTAGATCTGAAATGCCGAGGACTTTCAAGAACCCATCCGATTGAGGAGAATTGGAAACACCTTTCTTGTTTTCCTCTCAGGTGCCCTTTAATATAAAAAATTCTTTCAAAAATATTGTTCTTGTCTTTTCTATTGGATGCATGGAGCAAAACTTCATTTTTACTGCTTAATGTCTTTTTATGCATAGATCTGGATTTGTGCAGCTTTGTTTGGATCGACTAACTTCAGATTCGAAGATATTGGCAGCCATAATTGATGTTAGGGCTATTTGTTATGCGTAGATAAAGTGGTCTTTTTCTGACAAAAGATTCATACTAACAAAGCACATGAAGAAAAAGGTAAGCATACCAAATTTCAAAAAATGTGGCTTGGACCATTTCAGATTGCTGAAAAGATAGGCTCATATGCATTCATACTCTAAGATTTAACTAGAAAGAGATAATCTCTTCCTGTAAATGGGCTTGTCTTAAAGAAATTATTTTCATAAGGAGGTAACCCCTTCTTACTTTTACATATTCCTTTCTGCAATTTTTATTCTTTTTTATAAATAGAGGTTGTTAATAAGTCTCTAATTGACTTTTTACTATTGGAAAATCTCTTAGGAAGAACGTTATAAATACTTATTGTGTGTAAATAAGAATTTTTAGGGAAATGATTACAGTTTTGGATAGTTTAAAATAAAATGTTAAACTTTTAAAATTTGTTCAAAACATTTGCATGATCTTTTGAAAACATGAGGAAAATGTAAATCATTATAAGTTTATTAAGCAAAGAAATGTTATCTTTAAAAATTAAAGACTTTTTCAAGCTTTAGCACTCAAAAAACTCTGAAAATTGTCATCCATTGATTCTTAAGGATAAAACTATTTCACCCCATCCATTTAGGTTGTGATTTTTTAGAATGTAATTCTAAGAAATTATATGGAAAAATTTAAGAGATAAGAGGTCTCATCACGAGCCTGCTTACCATGATCATAAGAAGTAATAAAACTGACATTACCAACACTGCATACCAAAACAGAGTAATGGCTTATAAATGTAAGACAAGGGGTCTCATCACGAGCCAACTTGTTCAGTTTAATTAGAACTAGTGAATGGCATTGTTACTAACTGGCTACCAAACCAGAACAATGGCTCTTAAACTAAAAAATAAGTAAAAGACAAAAAAAAAAAAAAACATGAGATAATATGTCTTGTGAATTTATTTTTAAAGATTCATAATCTTAGTTGGATGGGACAATGAAATGGTTAATGCTTAAAAGGTAACCCTATCGAAACTATGAACGTTTGCTGGCAGCAGAGGCAATGCCTATGACAATAGAGTATATTACAAAAGCTAAACTTGGGAAGGCCCCTTACTTCATTATTATCAACCAATCAAGGCTTCAGAAAAACAAAAAATGCTTTTATCTTTGAGGAATTAGAAAGAAATTTTAAGTGATTTTTTATTCTTTTTCAGAGTTAGATTTTATTTAAAAAATTCTCTAAGATAGTTTTCATTATCTTTAAAAAAAAATTACTTACTAGAAATATAGTATTCACTTTATTTTTTCAGAGATAACTGTTTCTGCCCGTAAATCACCAATTGTTGTATGATACAACAACCCTCCCCATTTCAAATTTTTAGAATAAATTTCATTTAGAAATAGGTCCCTTTTTATTTTTAGATAGGAATAAAAGACTTAGAGGAAATCTAATCATTTTTTAAATAAAACCATAAAGATTCATTGTTAAAATGGCATATATTGCACATCCTTAATAGCAAGTGTATATAAACAAAATGCAACATTGAAAAATTCCGATCCGATAAGATATAAAGACATTATCACATTAACATAATAACTAAAAATATTCAATTGGAACAAAGCCCGATGTGATAAAACAATCGCAATCGCAAATCGCAGATATCTTTAAGTTGTATATTTGTTTTATAAAAACTCTGATGCGACGAGCCCCATCGTAATCACAAATCGCAAAACTAAAATGCAAACTCTTCTTTCAGACATTTTCAAAACTCCAGTGCGATGCGATTTATCGTAATTGCATTTCGAAAGAAGAAACATTATATTCACTCATGATACTAAATCTCTGATGTGATGGACCTCACTATAATCACAATTGCAAATCGGAAAATATCATTTGCAACTCATTTCTTTTGAAAAGAGCTGATGCGATATACCATCATCGCAATCAGAAATCGGCGGAGATCATAATATGTTATTTGTTTTCCCTTTGAAAATCCCTAATCTGATCAATACTTAGTCTTTTTGTTTATTTTTACATTGTGCATACACTATTTATTCATCGCAATCGTAAGAATTCAAAAGGGAAGTTTTATATTCTTATTTCAAAAATCCTGATCTCCGATTGTACGTTTACCATTAATAAAAAATCAAATGAATAATCATGATTGATTTTGTTTTGAATGCATGAGTGTGACTTGTATAGAAGGCATTTAAGTTTTAAAACAGAGTTAATAAATTGAAGACAATGAATAAATCCTTTTGTATAGTTGTTCTCCTTATTGCATTTTCACCACGTCTCAAAGCTTTTCTCCATTGCAGAACTCCAGAAAATCCAATCCTTTCAATCCCCGGGCAAGAGAAACACTACCAGACAATGAAATGTCTAAGAGATCAAGGAAAACAAAGGCCATTATCGCTGAAAAGACCCCTATGTTCACCATGGTACCTAAAGAGAAACCAGCCATAATTAAGCTGGTTACAGACACATCATGTCAAGGTCTTGGAAAACTATCTTGGGAAGAGGTATATAACCTCATTGAAAGGGAAAAACATAAGGTCACTATGGCTAAGGCAACAGTTCCTGACGAGGATGACTTAGAGTTTGATTCAGAAACTTCTCTTCAAGCACTTGCTAATTCATTCCTGCACCGAATTGCAGCTCAAGCAAACATTTTCCCTTATTATGATGTTATCCGGTGGGTGATAGATAATGTCACCATCCAGAACAGGACGTTTGTTTCAACTGCTGGGACAACATTTGGTTCATTTAAAGTAGAGGATATTAAAGCAATGTACCACCTTTCGGACCCGCAGAAAATCTACAACAAAGCCTTCATCAAGGAATTTGCTGCAAATAATGAAAATCAGTCGGAGCCAATCAGAGAGTGGAGAAGAGCTCCAGAGAAGCACAAAAATGAGGCATCAGGTATGTATTCTGTGGAGTCCCTTTCACCTCCATACTGTTATGGCACCGTAATGATGTGCCGACTATTTGGGAATGATAATTCAGCTAGGTTTTCAATATAAATGGTGCCTTTAATCCATTCTGCTGTAAATTTTGAAATCATGGACTAGGTTGTCATTCTTTCAGATAAGATAGCCAATAGGATTCTTGAGTATAGAAAGGAAAAGGAAACATGAAACACAACCCCATTCTACTTTTGTGCCTATATTCTAGATGCCCTATGTTTCAACTCTGAATTTCCCATGTTAGGATGGAAATGGACCCCCAAAGATCCTAATCCTATTCATATATATCATAAATTCTTGTGGAAAGTTAATTTTAAAAAGAATGTTTATAGGATTTTTCATGGTTTCCTCATCCCTGTTTATCAAATATTTTTAACTGATTCCCTCCCAGGATTTCTGAAAAGGCTAAAACCGATATATCCTTGATTGGGGATTGGTTCGGAGAAGAAAGATTTACTTATATCAGAGTCTTCGGGAGCATTGTATAACCCCATATTATTCCTCTGTATGTTCCCGATAAACTGTTAACACAAGATATTTTGTATCAGTTAATAGTAGAAGGCATGTCTAGGTCTTTAAAGAATAATAAAAAGTTGATGTGGCCTACTTTTCCCTTCCATTGTGGAGATTTTACTCTTAATAACTTCACACGTGCTAAGAAAGAGGTTATCAAAATCAGAGATCTTAAACTCTCTATAGTCCAAGTTAGGAAATATGACCCAAAGAAGGTGGCATTTGATTTTACTACTTCAGTTTCAATTGCTCGATTTGAGCATGAACCAGATGAGTTCGATGATTTGTTTGTTTCTGCTGATTTTACTCTTAATAACTTCACAAATGCTGAGAAAGAGGTTATCAAAATCAGAGATCTTAAACTCTCTACAGTCCAAGGTAGGAAATATGACCCAAAGAAAGTGGCATTTGATTTTACTACTTCAGTTTCAATTGCTCAATTTGAGCATGAACCAGATGAGTTCGATGATTTGTTTGTTTCTACTGATAATTTTTCCCAAGTTTATGACTTAGCTAAGTCTAAATTTCAGACTGAAGAGATGAATAAATTCATGTTATTTAGAAGCCAAAGACTGCTCAAAGCTCATCTAGATTAATTACGAATTCCTGTGTATGAATCTGAAACACGGCAAAAGGAAAAAGAGGGTGCATCTGATAAAGCAGCCAAAGAAACATATCCCAGTGGGGCCAATGTACAAACACAGAAGGAAGTCACAGGAACTAATCCTGTTGTGCAGAAATAGAACACTAATGACAAACTCAATGTACATATTGATCATAAATCTACAGCTCAGACAGGAAAGGAAGGCACAGGTACTGAGACCGATGTGCATACTGAGAAAGGAGATATAAGCAATAATCCAAATTCTCAACTTGGAAGAGAAGAAACTATTGAAAAATTAGTGGAATCTGCTGAACTCATAGTTTCTCCCCATTTGCTGAGCCAATATGAGCAATTTGCCTAGCAAATAGGACAACAAAATAATCCCCAAGTTAATGTTCTGAAAGATCAAGATATGGAAGTTATTCCTGAACATCCTACAGGTGAAATTATGTTGAAATTAGAAGAGATTCCTCCTCTTGACATATTTTACAGTCCTAAGCATAGGGTTGTTGTTAGAAAACAGAAGAAGAGGAGAAGAACTGACCAGGATCCACTTTCAACATCACAAGTGGAATTTATGAATATTGTTTATAAAAATTCTGAGGTGAATCCGTCGAAGGATCTCACCAAATTATCTCAATGCGCAGGTGCCTATAGTGTTGCAACTATAGACAAAGCTTCTAAAGTCTCCCAGCTGATGAAACAAAAAGACTTACAAATAGCTATGTTAGAAGAACAGGCCACAGAGAATCAGCAAAATCTTGTTCAGCTAGAAAAACAATTGCAAGATGAGGGGCTCAGATCTAAACAACTAGAAGAGAAGCTTAGCATTGAAAAGAAGAAGATTGATGAACAAGCCTTGAACAAACAGCAACAGTTGAGTCAAGAGGTAGAAAATTTTCAAAATCTTCTGCAAAGTGAGAAGAATGCAAATATTGAACAAGAGAAAAGATTCCATTCATCATTGGACAAGTTCAAGGATTACCCTAAGTTAGCTCAATTCAAAATTGAAGCTCTTGAAATAAACAAAAAACTATCTCAACAGTTAAAAATTTTTTGTCTAAAGTTGGCACAAGTTGAGCCCTTGTGCGAAATAACATCATCTTTGATAGATGAAGTAGTCACTCTCAGGCAAGAAATTGATGATACTGATGATAAAATTTCTATATTCCTTTCATGGCAGGATACAAAGCAAGGAAGAAAAACTATTCTTCCCAGAATTGAGGAGAGACACAAGGAAATTTTATTTGCGGAATGGGAACAACAGTTGATGAAATCAAAAAGAGCCATATCAAGAGCTAAAAGTTTGATGAATAATACAACACAGTTGGTTAATGACAGCTTGTATGCCACTAATTTGATCTCAGATTGTACCCCAGGCAAATTACCGAAAGTAAAAGAAGCTGATTCAAGGTGGAAAGAAGAGATAATCAATCAAAATCAACAGATTAGCAAGCTTCTAGGAATTTCATGGGATATTATGTGGACTTATCTGATCAAGCCACATAGTCAACAAATGCCCATCAAATTCCTTTCAAATTTCATTCAGTGTATCATTCCTTAATTCTCTGATGCTACGTATACTGGGCAGTTACATTCAAGGCTAAGTCATCCAACAGAAGTGAAAGATATGCTCAAAATCTGCCATCTTAGCAGATTAAACGCAGGAGATAATCAATGAATTGGTTTCACTTCAAGATTGCAATTATGTTTCTAGATTTCTGATTAGATAGATTGTAGGAACAGTTTTAGTTATTTTTTTTTACTAAGTACCTATTTAAACCCCTTTCATGGATTTAGAAAGGGGTCCTGAATTTGTAATATTTTGACCTGGAGACTACATTTCTATACTCCATTGACTCTTATATTTTTATAAAGGTTCACATCTGGTGGTTCCATGGAAAATTTCCTTTAAGAATCGCATTTCTGTATCTTGGAGTCTGTTTTACATTGAAGTGTTGGATTTGGATATCGAATTGCATCGAGAAAGTATCAAGATGGATATGGTATTTCTATCTATTCACTTTTAATTTCTTATGCTGTGAGATATTCTCTTTAAAAATTGCTATAATTTATATGTACACGTTTTACAATATTTCTTTATACATATCATTTTTGAGTGTGTAGAAATATTTCATCTTTCATAAGTGTATATAAATGGTATACTAAATGATGAATACAATGTGTTATTATAACTCTATTTAAATTCTTAAACAGATTTATCATTATCTGATATTGCATATTTCAGTTAAATTATAATACATTTTCATGGTTATTGGTTTGATTGAAACAATTTTGAAGTTGTGTTCATATTTAATACACGGGTTAGTTTTAGAATTATTTATCAGTTATAGATTAAATTAGATATATTGTTTAAGTTCTTTTAGTCCCATTTCCCATTCATCCAATCATTCCATCACCAACCCATTTAAGTTATTAGGAAATTGGTCCTATCAATCTAGTCGGAGCCACCACAGCAAACGGAAAAGGAGTTGTCCTAAGGTCCCGACCGGGTGGTTATCCCCTAATGTTTGAAGCAACTATTTTCGAGGCTTCAACACAACCCAATCTGAGTATCTCAATGGAATGATGATTTTGGCATCCAAAAGCTTCTTCACTTCCTTCTCCATCACTCGTAACAGTAGTGGATTGATTTGTCTTAACCTTTGTCGGAAAGGCTTAGTACCATCCTGCAATGGTATTCTATGCTCAATGATAGATGTATCATATGCCTTAAGATCCTCATATTTCTAGGCAAAAACATCAACAAATTCACAGAACAACTTATGGTATTCAACCTTTATTTCTTATGATAATGCTTTTGAAAACTTAACATACCTTGGTTCTTTCTCTGTACCCAAATTGAAATATTCCAATCCTTCTTCTGTTTCAGCCAACTATGGTTTCTCTGTACCACTTGGGAATGTGATTGGTAGGTAGTTGAATGATAGGTTGATCAACAATGTGTTTTTGCAGATTTTTGGTGTCTTGAAAATCACCATCATCCTTCATGAGATCTTCATCTTGATCAATGTTTAGGACAACAAACCCTTCAACAGCTTCAATGAATCTTATATAATCTCCTGATCATCTTCAAAAACTTTCCAATTCTTGAAATTATTAGGAATGTTAGGTCTGAACCTAACTTCCACTTCATATTTCAGCTTTATAGGTATTGGAATCTTGAATGAGCTCGTTGAAATAGAAAGTGAATCAGCCAAAATATTACCTTCTCTTGGAGCAAAATAAATGTTAAAGGCTAGGAATGAGTCTTCTACAATGATCCATACTGCATTCAAGTAATCTTTGATTCTAGAATGCTTAGTTTTATAAACATTTATGATTTACTGAATAATAAGTTCAGCATCTCCAAAAACAATCTTTTTTGAAATATTCATATATTTTTTTGTTTTTAAACCAATCATCAGAGCTTCATACTCAACCACATTGTTAGTTACTTCCAATTCAAGTTTTAAATAGAAATTGGAACTCTCTTTCAAAGGAGAAATGAGAAATATTCCTGCACCAGCTCCTTGTTTAGAACATGAGCCATCAAAATACATTTTCCATAGCTGGGAACCTTCATGACTGATCTGTTTTTCAGCAGTCTTCAAAATATTAAAAAAAATTGCAGATAGGACAACATTATCCATGTGTAAAATTATTGAACCAACATCAATTGTTCTATCATAAATTGGATGATTAGTGGGGTATTTTCTGTCACTAATGATATATGCCAGCTGAGCTTCTCTATAAATTCTTCTTTGTTCTCCTCCAAAAATAGGGACAGTAGCATAAGTGAGATCCATTTGTAATTTTCCTCCTAACCTTCTAATCCATGACCTAGAAAGTAACATGCAAAATCTAGGAGGAATATATGCTACAACAATATCCATCACCATCCCTCTCATAGGGTAATTGAAAAAGGCTCACTGCAAGGTCTTTGATGACACTAAGGCATTGAACTTTCCAGGAATCAAAGGAGTAGAGATCTTGTTATTCTCTAGTTACTTCAAGACCTAGTTCATTCATGACCACCTTGGGCATTAAATTATGAGAGGCTCCAAGTTCCATTAAGGAATTATGAAATTTCTTATCATGAATATTCAGAGATAGATAGAAAGGAGGGGTAGAGTCATATTTTTCTTCTAAAAATGGACCTAAAATAACATTGAGCTTGACAGCTTGAAGGTTAACAAAATCAGAAGCTACTTCGGTAGGTGGAGGTTGAAGAGATTTCATAAAGGTCTTTTTGAAATCATCATTTTTCATGAGCTCTACAAGAGGAACATGAATATTTATCTTTTGTATCTCATTCCCAAAATTGAAAATAGGGGGCAGTTCGTGAGAAATTTTTACATCAAGTGAAGGAGTATTAACTGCTACCGGAATTTCCAGTTTGCTTGGTTCAACAATTTTTTTTATGTCGGAATTTTAACTGCATCCTTATTCTTCTTGGGTTGTGAAAAAAGCTTTGGATTATCATCAATATTCTTTGATTTGAGATTATATCTTCTTTGATGATTAGCTACAATCATGGAATGATCAGGAATCACTTTGTTATTCTGAGTATATGACATGAAGTCTTCATACTCTAATTGTGGAAGATGGATCATGCCTTCTTTATCTCTTCCACAATTGATAGTAGCAGCTTCAGAAACCTTTCAACTTCTTATTCATCTTCAAATATAGCATTCTGCAAAGGAGGCTAAACTTTTTTTTCATCAACATCTCTACTTTCTCGCTGCAAAATTTGAGGAGCAATAAGTCTTCTAAATTGTTTCCTATTAGGCTAATCAAATGAAAAATTTCTAGTAGTAGCTAGTCTTTCTTTCATCTTGAGTTTGGACATCTCAGTAGTCAATTACTTGACCATCTTGGTCAGCTCATCTAACTTAGGATCTATTTCTGAAGTTCCTGAAGTTGAAACTTCAAATTTTCGCTTTCTTTTTTCTCCGTCAATCCCTCCTCTGAGCCTATCAGCTGCTAACACATTAGATTCTATATCCAGTGCATTGTCCTTCATTTGTGTTAGTTTTGTAGATCATTTTCTCTCAATAATTAAAAAAAATCAGGATCAAAGGCACCAGCATAAGTGATTTTGGCTGAAGCTTCAGTAGGCTTGATTTCAGTAGGTATTTTTCTATACATCTTATTGAATCTCTTAGAAAAATCAGAAATTTATTCTCCTTCTTTTCTTTTTATTGCACCAAATTCAATGATATGATACGAAGAAATATTTCTTATCACCCCATTTTCTTAAAATTGTATCATCTAGGTTTTCAATTCCAGTGATGCTACCAGCTCTTAAAGATCAGAACCATTTCCTAACATCACCCTCAAGACTCTGAACAAAAACTCTCATCCAGACATATTCATGCTCAATATTCAGATTTTCAGCATAGGCATAAAAATTAGCAAGGTGTTCTTCAGTTGTTACCTCTCCCTCATCACTAAACTTAGGCATGTATTTGAGATAATCACCTACAGATAATGCATCCATAGGCTAAGGTAAAACCAAAGGGGAATACCTAGCAGCAACAATTTCATCCCTTCGGTTTGGGGGTGGGTTTGGACCTGCCATGGTGTGAGTTGTTGGGATCTATGGAATAACAATTGGTGGATTGTGAACAACATATGATGAAGCAAAAACTTGTGATGTAGAGATTATTTGTTGGTTGGAAAAAAAGCGAGGTGCAAATTTTTTTCAAAATCAGGGGATAAAGTTTGTAGTACTTATTTAGGGACAACCTTTGAGAAAATAGTAGTAGAGGCAACAAAATTTCATTTACTCTTTTTTTTATTAGCTTTTAGGGTCAAAAACTGGGATTCTCAAAGGGGAATATGGGTTAGCCCTAGTTCTAGTCCTTCTAGGAGCCATAACTTCAACAATTGAGTCACCAGGTGTAAAGAAGTCTAAAAGACAGCTGGAATTGTACACCCCAAAAACAGACTTATAAATTTTTCATTCACCTAGGTATAAACTTCAATTCACCTCCTCGACAACGACGCCAAATATTTTAGCGCAAGGAGTCACTCCTTGACTACAAAAGGAGTAAGCCTTTCACATCATAGTTCATTTAAAATTTTAAAGGGTTTTTGAGTGGTGGGATGGCTTATCAAAGATTTTGAAATTATTTTTATGTTATTTAATACTTTCATGCATTTGTAAAGCTGTGGAAAGTATAAATTGTATGGGTAAATTGGTAATATAAGGAGAAGGGTGTAACAAATGAAGAATATGGATAGCTGGTACTTATTCTAGGAAATATTCCTATCCTAAATGAGTCACACAACTATGATGATGGCTCTTTACACAAACTCTATTTATGCAACATAAACAACATTTAGAAAGTAGATTGCATGTATAAAGTATTCCACAAATCCTTTATGAAATCTTCACTAACATGTTCTACAACACATATATGATTTGCAGAAATCTGAAAGAAGATAATTTACTATTAAATTCTTCAACAATTTCTCACTCACACCTTACTAACTGTTGCAATCCATAAGTAGAAGAAATTAATAAAGAAAGAAGATACACTATATATTAGATGGTTCTTGAGTCACAAAATCCTCCAGTATGAATTAAAAAGGCTTTCTTTTATTATATTCATTCTTCAAGTAGACCAACATCCAACTTGGAAATGGTATTTACAAATGGTATATATAGAAAGAGAGGCACCAACTCCATCTCTTCTAAAAATAAGGAAACACTACTCATAGCATTACATTGGT
Organism: Pinus albicaulis; assembly: GCA_034641835.2. Taxonomy (NCBI): domain Eukaryota; kingdom Viridiplantae; phylum Streptophyta; class Pinopsida; order Pinales; family Pinaceae; genus Pinus; species Pinus albicaulis. The sequence goes on along the minus strand of CM076580.1, from coordinate 963,200,063 downwards.
GTCATAGGACATTACAACGATATCCCATCGAAATCTAATTGAAAGGACAGATGTAGATGAAATAAAAGAAGAAATATATGCTGAACTACTGAGTATGTTAACATGATGCCCCTTTTTCTGCTAATTTGTCTCCTTATGATTTTGGTTTTTAAATAACCGTATATATTCATTTAATATGACCTCCAACAACCTCATAATCACTTATCACCATCACTTTTTACATCCATTTGGTTATTGGTCCTTATCCTTCCTTAACTGGCTCGGAAAATTTGCTGACAGGTGTCAAAATACAGTTAAAACAGGCGCTACCGGAAATTCCAATAAAAAACTGTAACTATGCAAAAATTGTAATTCTACTAGAATTTCCAATAGTGCTCTGTTTATTTTTCAAAGTGCACAGAAAATGCTGAAAAACTTGTGCAGACTTATATTCTTTGACATCTAAGCTGTTGTTCAAAATTGTGATTGATAAGAAAAAAAGTATCTGTATCAAAAAATATTTTTACCTTCCTTCCATGTGGGTTGCAGCTTTAGAAAGACTATCCAAGTCTATCTTGATGTCAACAACTGATTTTGATTTGGTTGTTCTTATGGCTAATTCCTTAACAGTGGCCTTCTCCTCCTTAGAACCCCTTTGGACCTTTCTTCTTTTTTAGGGTTCTTAGTGCTCCTCTGGAGGGGTTTTGTTTTTGTTTTTCTTCATGGATTTTTCTATCTTTGACCCTTTAAACCTTCCTTCTATAGCAATGACCTCTGTCATTAAACTTGGATTGTGTAGAGCCTTGGACTTAAGGCTAAAATTTTTGTTGTCTCTGGTATGCCTTTCTCGGGTATCAACAACAGGTTTGGCCTCTTCTTTCTTCTTCTTACTATTGATCTCATATCCAACATCTTTGAGGAGTTATTCATCATATTTTTTTAGCTAATATTATTTCTGCATATTTTGCTGAATATCTGCTTCCAGAATTTCCGGTAGCATCTGCACTTTAGATTTCTCTACAGTTGCAAACCTTCCTCTTCGAGCTCTGGTGTAGACATTAGGAAAAGGAGGAATGAGGGGAACCATTTTCATAGACTTGGGTTTATATGCTGAGGAGCTCTCTCCTTTTCCCAACTTTCTCTCAGCCTTGACTGCAGAAACCTTTTATTTCCTACTCTTGGTCGTATGGATGTTTTCCTTCTTGTCCTTCCTCTTGGTTCTTTTTGCAGGCTGAGGGTGTTGTTGTGAAACTGGAGGTGTAGGAGTAGGTTGGCCTACCCTATAAAACAAGAAATGGTCCCAGGTTTTATTTATTTTCCTTAACTCTTCTTCAACTATAACCTTGATGAGAGTTTGATGATACAAGCTATATTCTAAAGTAGCACTGTGAGTTTGGATCCTTGCTGACATATTTTTCAGACTCTTTGGCAAGAATTATGGCAGATTTAAGGTCTTCATACCTACAACATGAAAAAGAAATCTCATATGATTAAAATAAAATAAAAAAATTGTATACCTCTTTTCATAAGTGAGGTATATCTTGATGTGTTTAACAGCTTCTGCCTAGTCATTTTTGAGATAGCTGCATGGAATTCCCTTGGCCCAATTTGGATCTCTGTGTGCATCCCTTAGGAAACTATTGAGATCTACTACAATGATAACCTGACCTTTAAACCACCTCTCTCCTTCATGTGGAAGGTTAAATGCCTCAACAATTTAGTCTGTCGAAACCTGAAATGTAAGACCATAGACTGTGGCTTATTTTCCATTAAAAAAGTTTGCAAACTCTTGAGCTACTCCTAAGTGAGATCTTCCTAACTTGGTGCACAAAGAATACAACCCTGTCTGGATAAACAAGTTTCTCACCTTCGAATTTTCATTCACTAGGTTAACACCTTGTGGCTCAGTTCATTTTATTTTTCCTACTCTTTTAGCCATATTCATAAATGAATGACTCTGTCTCTTGAAACTGATAGGTGGCATAGCTAGAAGAGCTTCACCTTACAAGTGTTTCTTGTGTTTTCCTCTAAAATCCTGTCTGAAATCTAGACTCCTCCTCAAACTGCAACAGTATGAAATATGATCTCCAACAGTTAGACTCTCAACTAATAATGCTCTTTATTTTTTGGTGGTTTTAAAACAACAACCATGGTTCATCACCCCATGCAAATCAATTTTCATTATGGCAAATATTCTTGACCGTAGTGTGCACCATGTGATGGCCATCATCATCTTAAGTTGGTTGCTTACTTCGTATGGAACACTACAGATGGCTTGAGGCAAACGAATCTGTGACTGGCAGTCAGCTCTGCTGTCTTGGTAATTATTGGCCTAAATTTCTCGCAGTGCTGCTATGCGACCAACCAAACGGTCATTGCATTAATTTTGATGATCCACAATCTCCTCCGTTCGAAAAACATGTACTTTGACATGAGATTAACTGACCTGGCTGACAGATAGGACTCGATTAACGGTTGGGTATATTATTGTGGGTTGACACCTAAGCATTACACATATACTATGACTTGACTTAAACATAACTGACCACCTACGACTCCTATCACATGATATAAAACATTAAAAAAAATATTTGAAATGTATTTACATCATAAAACGTGGCTTGACAAAAGCAGATGCGCTTTTTCGTTTATTTTTAAAAAATAGAGGATGTTACTGGAATTTCCGAAAGCATCGGAATAAAAGAAAAAAAGACAGAAACATGATTATAACAGACTGTCCAAAAAGGCTAAAACAGGTGCTACCAAAAATTTCGGTAGTGACCAATTTGTTTTTCGAAATTTTCAAGGTCTAATCCTAAAAACAAAAAATTTAAAATAGACTCATGACTTAGCAAATAATTGTGCTAACAGATGGAGTGTCTGAATTTATTAAGGCCTTTCCTGCATGGATCAAGCACTTAGCTATAGTCATGACATCAACCATCCTAGCTCATTTCAAATTAACTCCAAAACTTAAAGTTCCCTTTAAAATGTCACTAAGGGAGTGATGCGATGTCTTTTTCATATGATTGATTAAATTCATTATCTAAGACATTGTATAGTTTTCCAATATTTGATGACATTGATTTCCATTTAACTCATGCTGAGGAAGCAAGCTAGATTTTCTTGACAATATCTTTTCGAATTTTGGCCTCTGTAAATATGAAAAAGATACTTTGAGATAAAGTGTTCCAAAGCAAGATTTATTCTTTTGGGGAGGAACTTGAGGTGATTATCATTTGGAGAGGAGTCAATATTCAAATGTTGTATTGGAATCATAGAATCTTCCGGAATTATTAGCTTGGGAATTCTCAATCCTTGGGACACAGATATGGTTAATAGTAGACCATACATTTCCACTTTGTTATTGGCTTTCTTGTCCAAACCCTAGAAGTAATTGGACACGATTTTTCCTTTGGGATTAGTGATAATTTCTCCCCCTCATACCACCCTTTTGTACTAGAAAATTTTAACAAATTTTTTATGTAATAAAATATAGAAACAATACAATTTAAACTTACATGTATGTAATTGTTGGTCAACGCTAACAATGTTATTGAAGGTATTATTATTATTTAAGCTTTGTTTTTTTTTTATGAATTCTATGTTGCTTCCTCTTATCTCAATTTGTCTTGGTTTGGAGATTTTGGTTGCTCTAGAATCACATCTTCTTCTACGTAATTCACCCAACTCACCTTAGTCTAAGGGTCTACTTCTTAAATTAATTCCTTTGGAATAACATATTCCTCTTCTAATGTATTCTATGGTACAACATCATGCTCTTTTAATAGGGTGTCCTTATTTCTTTTGGTTTCACTTTTGGCTCATTAGTGGGTATGTCCAAGTGAGCTAGCCCATCCTTGCTAATCACCTAATGTTATAAATTTGTGCCTACCCACGAAGTTGATTTTCGATGATACTCCCTAGCGTGCCTTGAACCTTTTGCACAATGTGCTACCAAATGTCATATTTTAAAACAAATTTTATAGTGAAAACATACATTTCATAATCGAGTCTTGTATCCAATAAAAGTTTTCACTACTAAAATTTATTTTTATTATAAAATATTTGCTCCATTCAAGCATTCAAACATATATTGTGATACTATGGTTGTTTGTTTCATCACTCTTATACTCAAATTCTTTAAGCACATTTCCTATAGTTGGTAGAGAGGGTAAACCTCAAAAATAAGAAGGTAGATTTGGAAATTTAACCCACATATGTATCAAGGATAAAGTATTAATTTTCCACGGTACTCCCCAGCGTGCCTTGAACCTTTCGCACAATGTGCTACCAAATGTCAGATTTTAAAACAAATTTTATAGTGAAAACATACATTTCATAATCGAGTCTTATATCCAATAAAAGTTTTCACTACTATAATTTATTTTTATTATAAAATATTTGCTAAAGTCCATTCTACACATTCAAGCATATATTGTGATACTATGTTTGTTTGTTTCATCACTCTTATACTCAAATTCTTTAAGCACATTTCCTATAGTTGGTAGAGAGGGTGAAGCTAAAAAATAAGAAGGTAGATTTGGAAATTTAACCCACATATGTATTAAGGATAAAGTATTCATCTTTAAATCAAAATATGGAGTGGAGTCTAGAATTTCATATATAATAAAAAAATCCCTTTTATACAAGAATAAATAAAAGCTTTTATTATCATATTATTCCTTCCCATAATAGTACTGTACTAATATACTTGCTTGTTGATCATAGGTAGTTTAGTATTGCCTAATACAACTCATTATAATGTTTAACTTTGAAAAATAAATATTTATTTTTGAATATTATTAAAAAATAATTCAAACATTTCATTGGACCATAAAATCTTAAACTTTCCTTTACATTATATAATATTATGTGAACCATATAATATTATGTGAATAATAACATCACATATTCAATTTTATACTTTAACTCACCATAATTATGGATATAATTACAATATACATAATTTAACTCAAAAATGGAAATTGATAAGTCTTCACCAGGTAAGTGCCTAGAACAGTTGAGGAAGACTGACGGGAAAATCAACAACAATAGGGGATGAAACAGCTGCCACCGAGAGCGAGTTTCTGAACTCTGAATCAAGAGAGAGCAGGTCGCCCATGCGAATAGACCACCGAGAAAAATTAAGAGAATCTTAGCCATCACTTCGATTTTAACTGGCCATTTTTATCTCAATCACAAAATTTGAGAATATTTTGGAATGTAAGAGAGGGGAGTTTAATTGCTTGGCCTTCATTTTAAAATATTCTTAAATATTCTTATGATTAAAATAAGTTTTACAATTATATAGTGATGTGTGGTTTGACGGATAGTTTTTTTAGGGTTCAAATCTTACTGAGTATGTGGTTTGCTATGATCTTGGCTCAAGAAGTAGGCTCTCCCTTCTCCTAGAGGTCTCAACTCTTACTAAATCATAAGATCTGGTATATCTGACTTGCAAGCCAATTCATCATGAATTAAAAAAAAAAACAACAAATTTCACATGTGAAATCAAAAAGAAAATTTTCTATTTTTATAATGTTAATAATTTAATATTGAAAATTCCGTCCGATTAAACTAAACTCAAAAGATTCAAAATAAAATATTCCAATTCACTTTCTTATAATTCTAATCTACCACCGAAAATATTCCAATTCACTTTCTTATAATTCTAGTCTACCACCGAAAGTTAGATGGCACATGCTTAATTTCCTTTCTTATAAATAATGCTTAGCCCACGTCTTTCCAAATTTCTTCCCTCATTTCTACAAGTGAACTTTATTTAGACGCGTTCTTTGACAGAGTATAAACATTGCTTTAGATTATGGTGGTCTCTACGTGTCATTTCAAGATTTTGTTTGGAATTTCATGTGGTGCAGAACAGGGATTTTGTCCGGAATTTTATGTGGTGGAGAACAAAATGCGGATTTTGTTCGGAATTTTATGTGGTGGAGAACAAAATGCTATGAATTGTGACACATTTACACGCGTCCCTTTACCGACTTCAGTGGAGGTTGGCAAATAAATAAAGTCCATGACTTGGTATTTGCTGGATTACAGAGACCACGTGTAAAGGAAGCAGTGGAAAAGCCGTGTTATCCCATTCTTTTTTTCTCAAATGAAAAATGGACAACCAAAAATACTTACATGTTGCGCAAGTACCCAACAATTCTGCCGGTGCCTTTGTCCCAGAAAAAATCATGTTATATGCAGAATCCATGGCGGTCATCATGGAAAATCCCCAAGAGTCAAATATTTAGGGGACGCATTTTCATATTGCTGTGGGAAGACAGGGAAAACGACTAACTGTTGTGTTTGGTTACGCTGTCTTATAGATATTCTCTGTGCAGTCTCTGCGCCAGATGGTGTAAAGATTTAAATACTATTTGTTTTGCACAGTTTGAAGAACTGGTATTGGCAACAGAGGTGGGAAAGGTAGTAGAGTTGCAGCTGGAAGATTTCTGGAGGCAAATTTTAGCAAATGGGTTCTCAATATACGAGCATTGATATAGCAGCAGCCTCTCCAAAATGGGAGGATTTGTCCGGCAACAGGATAAAGTTGCTGTGCAGTTATGGAGGTCAGTTTCTGCCAAGGCCATCCGATGGTCAGCTTCGCTACGTTGGAGGAGATACCAGACTTGTAACAGTTGAGAGAAGCATCACTTTCCAAGGTTTGCTTTTCATTTTTTTATAGGTTTAGATAGATGTATAATTATATAAATTATATGACTGATAAGATAAATGTTGTAGACAGTAATTAAAATTAAAATGTTTGTGTTATTTGTAATGTTGTTTGTGTTATTTGTAATGTTGAGAATTTGTAAAGATATATTGAAAAATAATAAAAACTTGAAAAATTATTAAAAAAATTTAAATTCATTCATATAATTACAAATATTTTCATATTATTAAATTTATATATTTATAATTTTTTTATATTTAAAAAAATTAAAATTATGAAAATTCTGTACTAACAAATACTAAGCTTATTTTTATAGATATAGACAGATGAACAACCATAAAGACAGATTTCCTTCTTTTATTTTGTTCATGTCATTAATATTTGAGAAATTTCTGCATGAGTAAGCAGTTATAGATTCTTTTATTTTAGAGAATGGACATTTCCACAATCATAAATATAATGTTGAGAACTTATAGAGAACTATATATATTGCTTATATATATTGCTCTTTATTCTTTTGTTTTGTTCATATTACTAATATTTGTATACTGTCTGCATGAAGAAGCTGTAAATTTATATAGACTCTGTTTAGATATATTGTGTGCATGAATAAGCTGTAAATTCATATAGACTCTGTTCAGATATTTCGCTGGCTAAGTTGGTTGGCTGGGCTCGTTTTGCAAATTGTTCCATTTTGTTTAGTATTGCTTTAATTTTCATGATTAGATTTGGTCTTTTCAGTGCTTCTTTTTCTAATGATGTAACTAGAGTGAATTGTAATTTTTAGATTTTAATTGACACTGGACCTCCACCATTACTTTATAATTGAGACCTTCTAATTTTCATAGTCAAAATTGGTCTTTTCAATGCTTCCTTTTTTAATGAGGTAACTACAGTGAATTGTAATCTTATATGAGAATTTGTATCTACCTGGTTGTGATAGTTCTTTTTAATGCACGCTGGACCTCTTCCATTACTTTATAATGGAGGTTTTCTATATATTTTGAGTAATAATACTTTTATACCCAGCATATTATGAACTACTGAAACTTTATGGGTTATTTAGTTTGGTTTGATTTGACTACTTTAGACTGAATTACAGTTATTTGTATGATTGTTAATTTTTTTTTATTATGTAAAATTAATTTGTTATAGGAGTTGTTTTTAGTGCAATTTTTTGGAGTTCTCAGTGCGGATCTTGATTTCTGTTATTTAAGGTGTTTTTTTTCTATATATGGATTAGGCACCTTAAAAACCTTTAAGATATTTCGATTGAGTAAGTTTACCCATCAAATTTCTGTTTTCAATAAATTCCTAACAAATTTTAAAATAATTAAATTGAAAAATCCAAAAAAAAAAAACTCATTTATTATATACAATTTTATTAATTTAATATTTGACTTGGTTAGAAACTTATATACCCAAAATAAACTTAAAATTAAATTATTATTATTATCATTATACACCGTTCACTCAAATTTTATTGTCCAGATTTTATGAAAAAGCTGGAGGATGTATTTGACACCATGAGCGTGATTATAAAATACCAGTTGCCAATGCTGGATGTGGACGTCTTGATATCAGTAATGTGCGATGAGGATTTACAGAACATGATGGATGAATACGAAAGATACGACAGCCCCCGTTCTCGCCTCAAAGCCTTCCTGTTTCCTCAAACAACACCACTACCATCGGTAGAAAACCAGGTGAACCCAAAGCAGAGGTATATAGATGCGGTAAATGGAGTAGCCCCAATTTTAGTGAAACAAAAATTCCCCTCATCGCTAGTATTGAATGTTCCAGACTACTCTTCCGATCCGGAATGCAATGGACCAACAGAGATCGATTGCCAATCCCCAATGGCCCCCTGGATGGAGGATCCGCCATTAACGTCTTGCCCTTCTTCCCCTTACGACCAAAATATGAGGAAAATTCCCTCCGAGGGAGCCGTAATCAATTCTCCTTCCAATATGGAAATCGACCTGCACAGAGTCCAGAGCTCTCCCAATCTGATTCGACCTGAGCAGTCCAACATCGTTCCAGTCTCAATTTACAATATTGTTCCCAACAGGCAAGTACTCATGGGTAATAATTGCCATGGCCGACCTGCAATTATGAACAGAGGAGGAGGATCATGCACAATAACAGCTGAAGGATCAGTGCAGCATGCAACTCATGGTGCTCCTAAGGTTAAAAGAGTAGCATACGCTTCCAATCGAACAGGCAGCCCTCTCAGGTACATGACGGATCACATGAATGCTAACAGGCCATGATTGTATAGAGTTCCATATTTCGACCATTATGTTCAAAGTCGAGTAGAGTTCAGTTCAAAGTTCAAAATTGGATTCCATGGTTACCAGGGTTGTTTCAACACTGTTTATAAATACAAGAGGGACCTTCGGCATCTACAAATGCCACGAGCTTCCGTTGGCATTTTCGTGAAACATTTCTGACAACATCTCATCAGTTTGCCTATCAGTCAAAGACTCATTCGATGTTACAGTTTGTGAATATTTCACTACAGTCAAATGCATTTTAATGGAGAGAGACTATGCATTTTAGTATAGCAAGATTGAGTATATATATAAATCATTTCAATTGGGCATTATCTATTTTTTTTAGGTTTGGGTTCTTTTCAGGTTTTGGTTTTTTTTGGTTCTGTTGATTACAATTTTGGATATAAGTTTGGAGATTATGCTATTTATTGAGTTAAAATGAATTTTTGAATGTATAAATTTTACTAATACTTGAATGGTAAAAACTATACAAATAATTATTTTAATAAAAAAAATTTGTGTATTTTAAAAAAGATAACTTTAAATTGAATTGATATCTATAATATAATTTTAGAAATTATAATTTTTATTGACTTTTGAATGTACAAATCTTTCAAATACTTAAATGATAAAGACTACACAAATCACTATCCCAAAACCAGAATATATCCCAAAAGACGATAACTTTAAATTGGGTTCATACCTGGAGAGGCATTCATATATCATATCTATTGCAGATTTAATAATTGGATTGATATCCCAAAAGACAATAACTTTAAATTGGGTTCATATCTGCAGAGGCATTCTTATATCATGTCTATTGCAGATTTAATAATTGGATTCATTTCTGCGGGGGCATTCTTATATCATGTCTATTGCAGATTTTATAATCGGGTTCATATCTGCAGGGGCATTCTTAAATCATGCCTATTGCAGATTTAATAAACATTAAATTCATATTTTTTAAATGTTACTTTGCTACACATAAATTACATATTAAAATCTACAATCAACCTAAATTAAAACATTGTAAATAAAAATGCCAAATCCTTGATTTTTGTTCCTATAAAATGGATTGGTCTACTACATCCCCATATCTGTTTGGTAGATTAATGATTCCTTTTACATAACCTCTGTCATCGTCCAGGCTATTGCATGGCTTATAACATCAATAATTCATTTTATACCATGTCTGCAATCGTCCAGGCCCTTGCCCTTGCATGGCTTATAATCTCACAGGGAATTTGTTTGGAAATAAATCTTTTACCCTTTGGTCATTCAACCATCAGTTGGGTACAGATACACCCACCTTTGCTGGTGTAATGCATATTCTCTTCCAAATCCGTGCTCATTTCAAGATGATTTATACATTGTAAATCTACCAAGAGATTCCAACAACCTAATAAGATTATCTCACACTCAAAATGTATCCAACTTATTTTTTTTTGAAAATAATGACTCAATTTTAATTTATGAAAGCACAGTTGCATCCTTTATGCACTCCAATAATCAGCATTAACATAGCCGAGAGAGAAATCTAGATTTTCCATTTTTTTTATCACAAAATGTTTTAAGGGATTTCCTAAACAAATTTAGATTCAACACAAGCATATATAATTTTTTTGTATCAAGGCTAGGGTTCTAACCCCCAAATTTGCATGTTTAAAGTTTTAGGGACTTCGCTACGATAAATAAATATTCTTAAAAAGTTTATGATTGGAAAATAAAATCCATGTGTCATTGTATCCAATTTGATATAGATGGCCATATTAGCTTGAAATACCTTCCCAGGGCTTAAGGTTAAAAAGAAAAAAAATAATGTGATGAAAAATAACAATTATGTGATGAAGATAAATAAAATATGTATTTTTTGTTTTTGGGTTTTAAGGGTTGAGATCTAAGTATCCAATTCAACCTACTTAAAAAGAATGATGGTGAGTAGGTTTGAGATTGAAGCGTTCAATATGATGTACTTGAAAGAAAACCATAATGACTATTGTTTAGAATTATGTATTGTTTTAGGATTATGTTTCTAATAGCATAATTTTATTATATGTTAAAGGAAAGTATTAATTAATATATGTTATTTTATTGTTATATGTTTGGGTAAATTTATTGAAAACAAATTTAAAATAAAATTATATAACAATGAGCAATATAGATTTTCATGGTTTTTCATGGAAGTTTATTGATACATTATTATTTTAAATGCATTGATGCCTATTAGATATTATAAAAAGCCAATATGTTGTGTCTTGTTAATCATTCATGCACTTTGTCCACCATGAAACCCTCAAAGCAAATGACAACAATTATAATGTATCTAGTCCCTTAAGCTTTCATTAAGGTTGTGAGGTATCCAGACTCAAATTCCAAGGTTAACCACCTCAAAGCTTATTTCTAAGACCATCATTGTCCTCTACTCATTAAGATCTTTCCATTCATATAAAATTAATCCAAATTCAAGTTTTGGACACAAAGTTATGGCCATTGGAAGGTTTTTCATCCAAATTCCACATAAATATTTGTACCATGCCATTTGGAAAACACATGGTAGTCCTTTCTCTCATGTGTCATCATCATTCAATGCCATGTCAACTACCACATTGGCTTACCTAGTCCATGTCAAAATATTGTCAGGGTGTATTAGTATTAGGAGGAAGCCCTGATAGATAGCATTGTGACCTCTACATACCCATTGAGCCAAAAACCCGACACAAAAAAGTTAATAATGTGTAGCCAATTAAGAGATATTTCTCCAACAAGTAATAAAATTTTCGAGATCTATTACTATTAATAGCATACACACCCATTCGTTGATCTCCTAATACTCGATGTCCTAGCACTAAACATTCAGTAACCCAATATCATGAAGTCCATATCACCTCCATCTCGGTTGTCACCTAGCTACCACCTTAGTGATTTTGCACACTTTAGTCATGACAACTTGCCATATTGACATGCCACATCAACACCAAGTCAACTATCTCTTCCATTAAAATCTTTCTGTTTGTGCCCCATCAACATGCTACATCTACATTTTATCAAGTTTTTTCAGTATCATGAGGAACCTCGATAGCTAGTGTCCCAACCTCCCAATACCTAATAGTCGAAGGCCCAATAAGCCGATAATGGATCGTTAACTAATGGACCTACCTTTTTGTCTATTGATTAGGATCCACTAGAATTATAGGTTGCAATGGGAGGTGATGTGATGTATCACTCAATATATTGAAACTCTTTTCTCTGGTAACAGACCATTAATTGTTATTTATTGTTAACTAACAATCATTTAGGATATATCTGTATCATGAGTTTGCATTTGCAAGTTGTTCAATATTTTCCCAAAACCCAACACCCAATAGCACAATCTCTCATCCTCCAAGGAATTAAGCCCCTTCTAGCTAGCTCTTATTGATAAATGATCCAGGCAGCTCCAGAGACACACACAAGACAAAGAGGGCTTATGGAAGCTCAAAATTCAAAGTGATCAGAATGCTTTCGAACCATGGCCAGAGCGTGGATCTCGTCATCCTGATCACAACGGTGTGAACGGTTTGTCAAAATGAGCTTGTATGCGAAAGTTATAAGCAATCAAATTTATGGGTTGACTTGATGATATGGCAGGCTTAAGGGGGACACAATTTCGTAGAAATCTGGCCACCGAATTCCCGCCAAATCCAGTAGGATTCTGAGCGAAATTGTGAGACACTTAAAATGTCTCCTTTGGCCTAAAAAACTGAATTTTTAAAAATGAGTGGTTGGTTATATAAAAATAAAAAATAAAAAAATATTAAAATAAGGGCGGGCCATAACCCCCACCCTTACTCCCATCCACACATAATAAAATATTAAAATATTGTTGGGGGGCAGGTAGTCGACCCTGCCACCCCGCGAACCCAACCAAACAACGTGTTAAGAATGGTCCGACGGGCCGTGACCCCCATGGACCCTATACCCTCTCTGCCACCCAAACCACTCCCACACTACATATAAATGCGATGCCACAGAGTTGGGTGGGCGGGCCGCCCGATGCAGGTTTGACCCCCCAATTAAATGCAACGTTTGGTTTTTAAAAACAATGACACACCAATAAAATATGTGTTATGGATTCTATGGGGAGGCGGGATTTGATCCCCCGACCTCCCCTTAACCATTTTCCTATTTTTCCACTACACCAACGGGCTCCATTGTAAACTCTACCCCACGAAATTTTATATAAACTCATTTTTGCACAGTGTGGCTAGGCGAAGGAAAAGCGAAGAAACACGCATTTTGATATTTAATATTATTTTATTGCAGGCAAGTGCACAACCATGAGCGCAGACAACAAGGAACAGAACCATGATTGAGCTCAAACTTCAGGAGGACGAATTTTTTCCAACGTCTAAATTGGACAAACTTTATGTTGATTTTGCACTATTCGACGCCACGAATCTGATGGTGTATTCATATTTTCCATTTTATCATTCAAATTTCTAGCCACTTTTCAAAGTGGAGTGCAGGTGTCAACATTCAATGTGTAAACAATCATTTTCATGATCTTCGAAGCCACGAGATTGATGGTACAACCAGATCCAGCAGTTTGTCATCGTTTTCTTCAGATAGCTCCAGGATGTGAGGTATATGCAGTGTGATCATGTACTTATTTGTCTCTTTTTTGTGAGATCCATTGTGCTGTATAGATCCCTGTTTGATGTTTGATGTGGGATCTTGTTTTTTTTGTTCTTTAGGTGAGATGTAAATTCTATCATGGATTTGTTTTATGTTGTTTGAGATCCCTTTGTTGCCATGTTGGCAGGATGCTCATTATCACCATGTATGTTTGATTGATATCCCTTTGTTTCCATGTTCGGTGGGATACTCATAGTCATCATCCATTTGAAATTGTCATGATGATAGGAGTCCTTTTTGTGAATGAGAGTTGTTGTATTGGAACATCTCGTGGAGAGGCCTAACCACTCCTACGTGAGGGAATTTTCCTTGTATGACAGAGAAAATTCCATCCATGTATGTCATCGCTCTTTTCAGCACTTAATGAAACAACCTACACCATCTTGACACCGAGGCCCAGAGACGTAGTCTCTCCTAGACGAATTTCGTTATCAATATCTTATGTTGCTCTTATTTAATGCATGCAGACATGTTCATTTATGTTCATTAATGCTTTAATGCAATTCTGACACATGAGCCGAAGTAAAAAGGTCTTGGTTTAAAGGGTAGCGAAATTTATCTGGATCAATAAACCCCTTACTGGCCCACATAACCAAATACTAGGACGAAAGCCTTCATACCCCAAAATTTATATAATGTTTATTATACAACATGCACCTATTCTGATTTATGGACCTCAACAATTAAACATATGTCCAATGGTAGATAGAAATTTTAGATCTATCAATATTAGGGAATTGATGATAATTTTGTTGTATTCCCCAACACCCAATGCCTCATACTCTTACACCTGATAAACGACCACCCAATAGCATACATCAACTACCATAACTCTCCTTTTCTATCAACCAACCTCTTTATAAAGACCCCATCAAAACCCTTGGCTTGATTCAATAATGGGAATCAAATAATACTATTGTACCCCCCATATTGTTATTTTTGTGGCCCATAAAACCCACTAATATTATTGTAAAACCCTTACATTATTATTGTTATGTAGGCCCTAATTATATTTTGATCCTTTAAACTCATATATATATTAAGGAGGTCTTTTCATTTGAATCATCCTGGATTTGTTCATTTATGTATGTAAAAGGAGGTTACCCCCTCGAAGAGTCTTATTTTCAAGTTGTTGAACTATCTTTTCTTATGTTTTTACGATTTGGTTGCATAACACATTCACCATATATCAATATCATGAGTTTTCATTTTCAAGTTATTTAATTTATTTCTGACACCCAACACCCATTAACCTAATCTCCCATCCTCCTAGGAATTAAACCCCTTCTAGCTAGCTTTTAGTGATAAACCCTTTACTGGCCCAAATAACCAAAGGCTAGGGTCAGATCCTTCGTATCTTAAAAGTTATATAACTTCTATTATCCAACATGCACCTAGTATAATTGATAGACATAAAAAATTAAGCATATCTCCATTGGTAGATATAAATTTGAGATCTATGAGTATCGGGGAATTTATGATAACATGTATTTGTTGTATTCCCCAACACCCAATGCCTAATACTCTTACACCTAATAAACTGATACCCAATAGAAGACATCAACTACCATAACTCTCCATTTTCCATCAACTAACCTCTCTATAAATACCCCGTCACAACCCTTGGCTCGATCCAATAATGGGCATCAAATAATGGAATTGATGTTGTTTGTTGAAAAATGCATTGGGATTTGTCATTATGGGGGAATAGAGAGGGTTTTCATTTGGTATGTTGTCAACAGTACACCTGAAACCCTAATAGTGCAATTCCCATCCTTTCAAACTTGAATCCTTTTGAGTAATATCCTTCTAATATCCCCCTACTATACCATATTAATATCTAAAACTACAATTGTCTTCCTAAGGAAACTATAACATCTCGCATTTAGTTTTTCGAACTAGTGATCATCTTGCTATTTCAAGGTTGTTTGAAAAATATATGTAGGTAAGAGATGTTTTCTAACACTGGTTGAAAAATGGTCATGTAGTTGAGAAATTAAGACATACAGATTCAATACATTGGAAAAATTAAAGATACGAACTTGAAATGATTCAATACAAGCATCCAAGTCTGAATCAATCAAAAGTTTCACGCCAAAAAAAAGAACAATGTAATTACCACACAAAAATCCAAGCCATATTTTATTAAATTAATCTTCTACAAGTAACAACTAAACTGTAAACCATCACCGAATAATTATGAGAGTAACATGAGTGAGTAATCAATGCTAACTTAATCATACAAGAAAAAAAAATCATTAATGAATCATGAGCTAGAAAGTGCTACAAGTGATGAGAAACAACCTTATTAGAAACATGAAATAAGCAAGTTGTATTTTAAACACTCAACAAGTATAAAAAATGAATCACACTATCAAAATAATCCATAGTCTCCTCTTAGCAACAATCATATATACCAATTGTTGTAAATGGAAACAATTCATACAATCAAGACATAAAAAAACTACAATATTCTTTAATTAATCTAACTAATAACAAAGTTGCAAAACCTGATTAGTGAAGGGGGCCCTTCCTTCACCATTCAGGGCCGCGAAGACTATTCACATGACTAAAATTCATGAAGGAAGATATTGCATAATATATTATATAAAAATTAGTACAAAAACCTACTTATACAATCCCTTGCCTCTGGAAAATATTCAACAACAACAACCTCAAAGGTGCCTGAATTTATACAAGTCAGATGGGTAACAACCCAATTGAATATCAAAACTAATCAGTATATATTAAGACAACAATGTGTACACATATCATGTGTTGTTACATTAATAATTCAAACTAAGGTATCTCATTACAATATTCTCCTAATTATCATGACAACTTTATATCCTATCTATTGTTAGGTTGGCCCTTTGTCACTTTTCTGCTTGAGCATCGATCGAAGACCAAATTCTCAAGCTCCAATGACGTGATAAAAGTGATATGTTGTGGTCTTACAAGTAACAACATTAGGAGTAAAAACATATTAAAATTCATGTAATGAATTGCGCTCTTCGAGTATCTGCAAACAATCAAACATACTTTCTTCAAACCAACACATAAGCAACCCAAAACTAGATATAGACTGCTTAACAATATAAATTATCACTTGAATAACATGGTGTGCTGCCATTTCTTAATCAACACATGATAATGAACATGGTATTTTTATAAAAGGGGAAACATAGAGTGGTTAAGATAATCTCAAGTTGGGAGAAGGGGATAACAAAAGGAACAAAATTAGGGCTCAATATCTCCCCCCAACTTACTTCATTGCATGTCCCGATTTAGCCAACTTCAGTTGAGGTCCTTATTTTCCCATGAATATGTCTCATTCATAATGCTAAGTTGATAACCTTCTTATGTCTCCTCTCTAGGTGCCCAGAAACTAGTTGCCACTTTGACTTTTGTTGCCCAAAACTTCTCCACTTGTGTTAATTCATACATTGGATTATATTTATCCAAGGGTAGACAAACCAAAGGGAAGTAAAAACCAAAACTTATCCAATGGGATCTCCTCTTCTCTATATATTAAAAATACATATTCAATTTTTTAGTTCCCTATATTACTAGTATAGTCCCTTATTGTTGTTAGTGTAACCCCCTTATTGTTATTGTTGCACCCCTGTAAACCCCATATTGTTATTATTGTGCCCTTCAATTATTATTGTTAGGTCGGCTAGGATTACATCGTGGCCCCACTAGGATTACATTATGGCCCCATGGACTGCTATATATAGAAAGGAGTTTTTGTCATTTGTATCATCTAAGAATTGTTCATTGATGTAATGTATTGGAGGTTTCCCCCTCGAAGTGGCTTATTTCTAAGGCGTTGATATATCTTTTCTTCTATTTTTGGAGCTAGTTTCTCAACATTTGGTATCAAAGCTTTGGATTCTAGGGTTTCGCTGCTCCAAACCTGTCATTGTGAAATTTTCGCTATAACGTTTTTTCTAAGAAGGTTAAGAAGCTAAAATTTTTGGAGTGAAAAGCTGAAATCCTGAGGAACATCTTCACAAAATTTCAGATCTTGGTTCACAATATTTTCGGAGATATGGTCTGTGGAAGTAAGGTCTTTTGCAGGCTCCCAAATTTCATCTCAAAGAGGTGATTGTGGGAAAATATTCATAACTCTCTCTCTGAGCATTAGATTGGAATTCTGTAAAAGGTAACCGAAAGTACACGGACTGTAGTTTCCTGTCTATAAATTTCAGAGCCGAAGGAGGAAACAGTGACATGTGTCAAGTCGTACAAGTTCGCTCTACTAAACCAGTCCATAATTAGGTCATCGTAGGATATTGGGCACAACTTTGTCTTCAAGAATCAAAATCAAGTCAGACCTATGGCATTCGAAAGAGAATTCAGAGGGCTAGCCCAGTGCCAAATTTCAGCTATTGAAGATCCGAAATCACAGAGATAATTTAGTTCAATATCAAGCTCCTCAAAAGCAGGAAAAAGGTGTGTATTGTTTTTCCAAATTGCATAAGTCTTGTGTAAAAAAAAATCAGTTTGAAGTGATTCCAAGGGTCTATTGAGCATATATTTCAGTATTGGTTTCTGAAATTCCTCCTAAAAAGCATTCAACACCCATTAAGCCCTAAGAGTACTCTACTATGACTCATGAAGATGAAGAATTTCAACATGATCTATCAAAATTACAAGAGAATGTGCACCAAATTCCGCATTCACAAAGAGCAACAAAAAATGAAATGGAAGTTTTGAAGAAAGGCATGGAAGCGAAGATGGATGGTTTGAAGAATAATATGGATGGCTTTAAGAAAGTCATAGAAGCTAAGATGGATGGCATGGAAGCTGACATGGAAGCTAATATGGGATAATATGGAAGAAAAAATGAAAGACAACATGGAAAACATGAAGAATAATCTAAAAGCAGACATGGAAGGTTTGTCAAAGTTGATACAAGAAATGTTTCCTAATGGCGAAAATATAGTATTGGAAACTCATGATGAGAACAAAATCAATGTTAATTGTGATTTCATAAACTATAATGTTGGATGGAAGAACCACCATATTCCAAAGATGAATATGAGGAAGTTTTATGGCAAGGATCCCATAACATGGATACTACAGATGGATCAATATTTTGATCTCAATAATGTGCAAAACACACAAAAGGTATGCATTGCAACTTTACATTTAGAACAAAATACATTTGTATGGTATCGATGACTTTTCTCTCGTAAAAAAATTGTCACTTGGTCAATTTTTACAGAGGAAATGATAGCACATTATGAGGATACAAAGAGAAACACCTTCTTTAGCCAATTGATAAATCTCAAACAAAAGGGTTCAATGCCATAGCACATTGAGGACTTCCAAAAATTTAATATAAGGGTAACTGATATTCCAGAGGAACATAGGATTGATGTCTTCATAGGTACTTTAAAGGATAACATCCAACATGAAGTGCGTGTTTGGGAACCTAATTCATTGGAGAAGGCATTCAGGTTGGAGAGAAAAATTGAATGTAAAATTATGGCGACAAGGAAGCCTACCACTCACATCTATAAAGATGGAAGTGTTACTACTCCTAGACTTCCACAACCTACAAGGTTGAAACCACAACAATTGGAAGAAAAAAGGGAAAAAGGGCTTTGCTACATTTGTGATAGCAAATACACTAAAGGTCATAAGTGTGTTGAGAAGAAATTATTTTACATAGATTGTGAAGAGGAGGAAGAAAATGAAGAAGAAACTTCAAAAGTAGAGGATATACACTAGGAAGAAACCCTAGAAGAAGAAGAAATGAGTCCGACCATATCATGTAATGCATTGGTAGGAATTACCACTCCTCAAACTCTCAAGATATAAGGACACATCAAGAAGAAAAAAGGTAATAGTGTTGATTGATTCGGGTAGTACCCATAAATTTATTCATTGTAAGGTAGCCAAGGAATTGAATTGTTTCCTATACCCTGTTAGGGTCCCGTGATTTGGCTGATTGGCAAGCCAAATGACAGTGTAACATCAAACCAAGCTTTGAAGCCCAAGGACCTAGCCTTCCTGGACTCAGAGAGGGCTCTCTCTATATGTGTAAGGGATATCTGTGTGTTTGCTTATTGCATTTTGATTTTAGGCTAGTTATGAAGTAGGTTTTTTGGTTTTAGTTTTTTAAGTTGCGAGGGATGAAACTGATCAAAGATATAAGATAGGTAAAAAGATGTCAGATCAACTGGGCTATGGGGTCGAAAAGGTCAAGAAAGCTATCAGACGGTGATACAAGGCTGTTGAAGGGCCGATTTGATTCAAGATAGAAAGGATCTTTGGGCAAAATGGAGTAAATGGACATCAAGTTTGTGAAAAACAAAGAGTTTCAAGCATAACTAGTTTAATAGATAACATAAACATGGTAGGGCAAACCATTAATCATGCAAAACGTAACTATAAGCTAATCAATACATAGAAATAAACATTCCAGCCATGCATAGAGGTATATGACCCTCTAACTTTGGGAAATGGCTTTCAGACTTTGGGGAAAACACTTAAGAAAGACAAACAACTTAAACTTACTATGCCAGAACGCCTAAACATAGTACTTCAAGTTATTGGGCACTTTGAAAACAAGATTTGCATAGTCTTAGACAAAGGGCTAGATCGGAACTAGGCCTCCTTGGTTCAACAAAATGATAATATAATCAGTCAAAGAGAAATTTCATGGATGGAACTATAGCTAGCCATAGGTAAGCAGGGCGTACCGTAAGTCATACTTAGCATGTATAAAACCATGAATGAAACAAGCAACAATATCCTAAATTATTAAAAAGAAGTCAAGAATTCTTTAATGTTACTTAGGAAGAGGAAAACAAAGAAGCTATGAAGAAATAGGAAATTTGAGGTGCCTCCGTGGGCATGTCTCAAATTTGTTCTCTACTGATCTATAGCAAGCAAGAAACATGTATTCATGAATGAAAACTAGAATACAAAACAAAGAAAGAGACACTATACCATTCTACCAAGTCATGGAATCCAACAACAATCCTCTATTCATCATCCAAGAACATCCAAGAGGAAATCCAAAAGTATGAGACAAGTATTTCTTCCAAAGCTTATATGACCATATATTGCTTCTATCATCAATTTCAGCCTCGTTTTACAATGAAAGCCTTTGGAATATATAGGCCAAAGTGAGGAAAACCTCATGGTTCAACTTGCCATCCTATTGGCCTAATCAAAATATCTAAACTTGTCCTTGAGGCTTTGCAAAGCCCAAGGAACAAAAATATCTCATAAAATATCTAAAAAATGCTAAAAAAGGGAAATAACTTGACTTTTCCTTACTTCTCATGTGCAAAAATAGCTAAACGCACATGAGGAAATATCAGTTTTTAAAGGTTCAAAATTTACAAAAATATTCAAAATTTACATCAGCAAAAGGTCCCCTGACTTGCCGGCAACATTTTGCTACCTTCCCAATGTCTAAACGAGGCTCATGATAGCTCGTTGGAAATATATGAGTGTCTAATTTCTGGAACAACTAAAATTTTTCCAATCTGATGCATAGAAGTCCTCCAAAAATAGGACTGTGTGTAAAAAACTAGAAAATAAACCTTGCTGATAGACGGGGCAGAATGTTGAAAAAGTGAGTGTTTTTTGTATCTTTGGGGGACCAAAACAACTTCAAATGCTCTGAAAATTTCTGAGTATATGATCCTAAATTTAATACATCCAATGGTACCACTCTCAAGAGTTGAGGATGCTCCAAAATGAAATGGCGGCGCCCATGATTTTATGTAATTAGGCTCAAAAATGTCGAAAAACAAGAACATGTAAAAATTTTCTCAATTTTGGTGAGCAAGTCCCTCAAGGCTTTTTAGAAACATGTCTAGAATATTGGGCCAAAAATCCAAGCATAGAGGTGTCTTTCTCCTTTTTTCTCACCGAACTCCCTCTTTGGGCAGTTTGAGTTTTTCTCGGTTTTCTTCTTTGTTGTTTGGCATTCTAGCTTTGGTGGAGAAGTCATGGCCCCTTGCCTAGGAGAGGCAGCTAGCACATGCTTTGGAGAATGCCCTTCATGATATTTATGCTGCTGTTCTATCTCATAAGGCTGCCCCTTTTTCCTGTACTTGCTCATCACTGTCATGCTACTCCTGCCAACTTGCCTGGGAGGCATCTTGTTTTAGATGCTCTCTGCAAAACTCAAACTGCCTCAAAAGTTATTGAAATGTGTTTTTCAAACAAAACTCTATCTCAGCCTGTAAACTTACTGTTTGATCCGGATAAAATTGGTTTTGAATGCTGTGTAAAATGTCTCCTTTGATATAAGATCCCTGCTATCCAAAACACTGTCCTCTTTTTGTATGCCAAACAACAAGCAGTTTCAAGAATAAACATACTGTCAACACAGTCAAATGATTTTCTGAGTTTATGGTAAGATCATCTAGCTTTTAGTACTTTGGAGGACATAGGACAACCTTGTTTTTTTGGATAAAGTAAAAACAAAAACCTTCTTAATTTACAACACTGCTATCTTCTGTGTATGCCTCTCAACAAGTATATTCAACACCATTACACAGTCAAACAAAGTGTATACACAGTCAAAGGTCGCTGTGTAATAGGATAAGGTGACAGAGCTTATTTTGTTTAGTGTGAGCTCAAAAACCTGTAGGAGTTAAACAAAAAAACTCTCCTTTAATCAAAACAAAACTGCCCTCCTTATACTTCAATGTTCATCATACCCAGTTTTTCCCTACACACCTGTAGACTTGTTTTAACCATTTTACTCATTTGAGGTTTACTTTGTAGAGTAGAGAAGAAAACACCAGTTTTTTTCCCTTTTCACCATACAGTGGATATCCCTGAAAAGACAAGGATCCTTACACCATGATCACTGTTATTAGAAAACAGACCCTCTGTCCCATTTGTTCAAATATTATGTTTTCTGCCTTTAAACAGTGCTTCTATCTTTCATCATAGTTTTGAGGGCAGTTACAATGGATTTTCACATCAATGCAAATTCAACACTCTTATTTTTTTACTTCTAGCAAGGATGAAACACAATCAAGTCTTGATTTTTAAGACAAAACTATCCACCCTCCCAAAACTGCTTTCTTCAATGCATCAGGCTGACAGAGGTTATGGTTATAACTTAGCTTTGATGGCAGCTCTAAGTTCCTTGAAACTATTTGAATCACTCTTCTAACCTCCCTCAGTGACAATTTTTTTCAAAATATTTAATACACCTCCTTGATTCATACCACAGCCTTTACTGCTTCAAAACTCTGTTTAGTAATTTGAATTCAAGGGGGGCAAAGCAAAAATACCTCAAAATACGTTTGCAACCTTTGCTTGAGAGTTAGAACTGCTTTGAAAACATGTTGGAGGTGTTTTGGAGGCTGGTTATAAGCGCGACGCGTTTAAAAGAGAGAGTTCCGCGCAGTATGGGCTGTTGGGTCAACTGTTGGGCCGACAGGACCGACACCTACAGGCGCGCCACACGCTCCTACAAGCGCACTACATGATAGTTCAACGCTGTGTAAAAAATCGGCCTGAACGCGCCGCGCGCTTTTCCAGGCACGCCGCGCAGCCTTAAACTTTCAAAAACTTCTGCACATTGCTCGAAATTCTTCTTTTTGGTCTCGTGGACATCAAAAGGGAGAGTTGCCTTGTGTTTTGAGAGACTTAAAGAGGTTTTCACAGTCAATCAACTCCTTTGAAAGCAAAAAAGCCGAAGTCTTTTTCACACTTGATTGGTGAGGGTTTTTCAAGAGATGTTTGAAAGCGCCTTTGCCTTAACACTTGAAACCTTATCCATTTAAAACATATATTGATACCTTTCATTTGAATAAGTGTCATAGTGGCAATGAGTAGTTCTTTTATGAAATTGGCCCCTTCTTGACATGAAACAACCATTTGAGAATTTAACTTTGACTATTTAATAAAGAGAGAAAAATCTTCCCCTTTGATATCTGCACTGTGAGAGGAAAGACTGTTCTGAGCCATGTGGAGGATTGTAGTGATGCCTTTCAGATGCAACCACCTTTTTGCTAGGAGAAAAAACTTATCTGTAATTTCAGAATCCTTTTCCACCTATTATCTTTGTATTCACTTATCTGCTGTCACTTGTATTATGTGGGGTCCGCTTTGACACCTTGAAGGAGGTAGTTTCACCTGCTTTGAAAACCTCATTTGCCATTGTTTGCTCTTGATGCTTTGGAGGTAATAATGCCCACTGTGAAACTGATTTAACTGTTAGGTGTCCTCTAATCTCATCTTCTGACTGTGGGTGCAAAATTTCAGTTGTATGCACCTAGGTTTTATCATCTTCTGTCTATCAAGAAAGGCACTTCTTCTGAAACCTTCCCTTTGCTCAAAATATACCAGCAAGGTATCTTTGACTTCTGCTATAGGAGTAAGCCTTCTTTGGAAACAGTGGCATGCATCATTATTTTTGAAATTTGTCCCAGAACCTGGTCAAACATGTCATAATACATCCTTTTGAAACACAATCATCATCATTGGCCTGTGTTATGACCCATCTCTCAACCAACAACAAAGTTGTGTTATTTGGGCTTTAGACTGCTTTTTTGAAAGAGACCTTGATAAGAGACAAGTTAAAACTTTTGGATTACAGTGGTTCCCCTGCTTTCCTTCTTTGTTTCTTACATGCTTGCTCTGTTCGGAAACTTCAAACTGTCTTTTGCTAATTTTACCATTTGTCTCTTGATTATTCCAACCCTGAAATCAGTCACTACATTGGCCCTCTGCTTATAGATGAAGGAGGCTCTTCAGTATTCAAACCCTCTGCTTATAGATGAAGGAGGTTTTTTCAGTCATTTCATATCATCAGCCTCTTAACATTGTTGTTTTTCTTTCACTATATTTTTCAGGCTTTGAATGAGGTCCCAAGAGCTTGATGAAAAACTCTTTGCTCTGTAGCTACATCCCAGGCTCAAGATCACATTAAGAAGCAGCTATCTTCTCATGTGGAGCCAAAAATTGTCTTCTGAGATGCTGGTATGTTTTTGTCCTTGAAAGATCCATTAAACACTGTAAAAACACCTAAAATCAGCTTGACTCATAGTCTATGTATTGCTGATACTTATGGGTGTATTAGTGGCGCGAGCTAGGGTTATAACTAGCTTTATTTGCAGAATGGGAGGTTTTTTGTGACTGGTCTGTAGCAAATGGAGGGTCTTTGGGTTTAGGATAGTTTTCCAAGGGAGAAATGCCTAAAGCGCCACTTCCTAACTTAGGGGAGACTTCTTTGGACAGATTTGGATTGTTTCTTTGGAGCTGATGGGCAAACTAGTATGGCTGAGGCTGGATAGGGCTTGATAATGAGGTTTCATCTCGACATGGGTGGACTGAACGGTAAGAAGGCAAAAAATTTCATGGGTGTTTTCCAGCTGGAAAATTTGACAAATTTTTAGATCAGCTGTTAGAAAACTTGGCTGTTACAACTAGTCATCACCAACAAGTGAAAAATACTGATGACTAACAGTGGCTCCATTTGGGGAGGGCAGCTCCTTTTCAAGAGGTGTCCAGAATTTCAGATCTTTGGCTTATGAAGACCAGTGCCTTACCCATTGATGCAAAATTTAATTCTTCCTTGATGCTATTTCTGAAAAGTGACAACATGATTAGCATCAATGATATTTCTACCTACCCCACTACCTTTCCTAACATTTTTTTTTCTTTGGCGCGTTTGGACTAGCAGCCTTTTGACAATGCATATTTTTTCTTTTTTGCAAAATGAACCTATTTAACTCTACACTTATATCTGTCGGGAGTTCAGATTAAACTGATGAACTCCTTCATTACTCTACCTACGCTAGATCAACTGTCAAGATTAAGTTGTTTGACAGGATTTTGTTCTCTAATCTAAAACACGAAATTGAAAAGATGATCAAATCAGGGTTAGACAGTCTGATTTGTCATGTATTTGCGGCATGAAAGACAAGCTGCACACAAATATTATTTTGCATAAAAATGGAAACTAGGAAAAACGGGGCTAAGATGCACAATTTGTTTTTCATTCCCGTTTCCCTCTTTGATTCTTTTTTGGGCGTGTGGAACCAATATCTTTTCCTAATCTACTCTCTTTGATAAGTCAAGCTTACACAATGTTGACCATCTTTTTCACTCACTAACTTATCAGCAAATAAATTTAAACATGTTCAGCTATGATTAGGCTAGATAGTTGAACAAGACTTTTGAGTATTAGTAGTGGCATTTAGACTTGCGCGCTTTCCGAAGGACTATTTTTTGGAACATGGGGCTTTACCATTTCTTTTTAGAAACTGCCCTCTTTTTCTACTTGTTACTGTTTTTGTATTTTCTACTTTTTCACTTTTTCTTCAAACAATCTAAAACTGGAAAGATGCTCACAAGGCTGAGCTTATTTTTAACTACCTACATATCCTAGTCTAAACTATACACAACATACATTCATTTGGTGACCTCTTCTTTCCAATATAGCCAGTCAAGTAGATGATTGCATGGTTGATTCTAGTTTAATTCTTTCATGATGCTGAAGTAATGAAAAGGAAACCTCCATTTGGCTTGTTTTCGGACAATAGTGCTTAAGTTTTTTTTTCATTCTTGGTAGCAACTTGTTCATGATAGAACCCACTACTCCTTTAGATCTCTCAAGGAAAACAAAAAATGGATCTTGGAATAATACCTGATCTAGAGGATGTGATATATAGGCTTTATTCAGGACTACTCTTTCTTCCACTTGGCTATATTTGGGACTTCCCTGGTAAAGCAACTCTTCCCCTTGCTCATGATCACTTGAATTGTCAGGCTCATCATATATGCAGTGTAGCTTTCTTTCCAAGCTGATATGTTCTGATTAAGTGGACTGAAAACTGTGTGAAGGTCATCAGATTGATGAGCAGGGATACACTTTGACAGTAAATTATCTTGAAAGGATAGTGTGACAACTCTCATGTGTTTATCAACCTCTATTTCTTCATCTGCAATTTGTAATTCAATGGAACTTTGTGGCTGCAAATCTAGAGTAAAGGAAGATTCCATGTCCAAAATGATTTCTTCAACCATTTTAGGAAAAGGCTTCTCATTTACAACATGCTCGAGAATTTCAACATCCTCCTCAACCTCATCATCAAAGCTGAAAAACTGTTGATCTCCAATTACATGAATGTTATCTCTGATGGACTGAAGTGAAGTAGAGCAAAGAGTCCGAGACTCTTCACTTACTTCTGAACTCTCAAGGCTCTTCTCATCAGTGTCATAGATGACCTGTAATGGCTGCTCACTTTTCTCAAGTTTATGAAACTGAGCTTCCTCCCGGCAATAAGAAATGGAGTCTTCTGCAAAGTTAGCTTCTGTTTGGAAATCATAATCATCAACATATTGATCAAACATTGGAGAATCATTAACATAAGTAATGTCACCAGCCATGTATATTGGACTATTAGATTGCTTTTCTTCAACTTGATTTACAAATCTATTTTCTGACTTATGATATGCAGGATTAACAGGAGAAAGATCAGAGAAGTTTTGGTTATATGAAGTTTCAGAGGCTGTCTGCATGTTTATAATTTGATCTATTTCCTCTTCAGTTAAAGGAGAAGGTATTTTCTGTTTTATTTGGATTGGGAAACAATTTCTTTCCATTTTTTGTGGAAGTTGATCTTGTGGCTGAATGTCCTCTGGTATTTTACAAGGAAGGGCAGATGGATTGTTATTTGTCTCAACATTTTCGAAGAGCTCTTGTGGATCCTCTCTTACTTTTTGATGGAGTTCATCTAGGATCAACTCTTCTTGGTCATCTCGATGGTTAGCCCGGGTAAGAAAATTATGAACCTCCTCTAAAAAATCCTTAGGATGCCAATTTACGAAGTGTTCTTCAATGCTTACAAGGTGTTGTATGAGGTTTTCAGAGTGATCACAACAATTTTCAGCCAATGATAGAGATGGACAATGCCCTATATAGCGTTTACAAAATACTTTGTGGAAATCCTTCAAAGAAAACAAGGTGCGAGGTTCTAGGTTTTCATACCATTCTCTTGCCTCTTCTTCTAATGTACCCATGAAAATTTTCATGAGGCAGTCCTCATGCCATTCAACCTTTAACTTCCATACATGTATATGAAAATTGATGAGGTGTAACAATGGGTTGTCAACATTTTCATTTCAAAAGAGAGGTATTTTTCCTATCCAATTTACATCTGTAGGCATTTTATGTAGGAATCCAGGGATATGTTCTCTGCTCATCGGAGCATATCTCCTTTGTATCCTCGGATCCATATTTGTTAATCAGAAAGGATCACTGTGTCTTTTCAACCAGACTAAAGTTCTCTACCAGTGGAGTCTTTTGGTCTAATGAAGGTTGTGGAGTCGCCAGGTGGAAGATTTGAACTATGCTATCCACCATCAGCATGATTGGGATTGCTTAATGCATTCCCAGAAGATTTTATAAGGACTAGCAGAGTAATAGGCCTACTGGAGGCTAGTGGAGTCGCCAGGTGGAACTTGGTTGTTTTTGAAGAGATGTAGCTATGGTCCACCACCAGTAACTAGGGAAAAGCCAATCTAGGAATTTTTTGGGGTTTTTCTGAGTTTTTATGTGCAGTCTATGGTTTATTAAAGTATTCTAGACCTGTTTAAACACTTTGTTAGGGTGGTGATAACAAAAATAGTTCACTCTAAATGATTCTACGGACTGCTGGTCTGAATTTAATGTTGAAGGACTAAAGAGTCTATAAGAGTTTGCTAGACTTTCATGTACTCAGTATGTCCCACCGTGATCGCCATTATGTTAGTGAGTAGTGGGATAAGTCAATCAAATAGTATTCTTAAGGCTGCTGGAATGTTTAGGGAATCTAATTTTGTTTATCACTCAGGTTCCCACCGTGATCGCCATTATGTTAGTGAGCGGTGGGATAGGTCGATCAGATAGTAATCTAGAGTTCGGTAAAATAGTAAGGCCTACTGGAGGCTAGTGTAGTTGCCAGGTGGATTTTTAGTTGTTTTGAGGTATATGTGTATGGTCCACCACCAATACTGTCAAAAACCATTCTAAGGGACATTTTTTGGGGTTTTCTGAGTTTTATGTAGTCCTAAGGTTTGGAAGAGTTTCCTATAACTGACTCATCATTTTGCTAAGATGGTGAAGGAGCTATTTTCTACTCTTCGGACAACACTTAAGTTTTCTAAGTTTGAATGAGACTTCGAGAGTTAATAAGGAGTACTTAGATTGTCACTAACTCAGCAGGTCCCACCATGATCTCCATTATGTTAGTGAGCGGTGGGATAAGTTAGTCAGATAGTATTCTCAAAGGTCTCTAAAGATTTTAGGGAAACTAAGTTGTTTAACACTCAGAGTCCCACCGTGATGGCCATTATGTTAGGCTCCCATGATTTGGCTGATTGGAAAGCCAAATGATAGTGTAACATCAAACCAATCTTTGGAGCCCAAGGACCTAGCCTTCCTGGACTCAGAGAGGGCTCTCTCTATATGTGTAAGGGATATATGTGTGTTTGCTTATTGCGTTCTGATTTTAGGCTAGTTATGAAGTAGGTTTTTTGGTTTTAGTTTTTTAAGTTGTGAGGGATGAAACTGATCAAAGATATAAGATAGGTAAAAAGATGTCAGATCAAATGGGCTATGGGGTCGAAAAGGTCAAGAAAGCTATCAGACGGTGATACAAGGCTGTTGAAGGGCCGATTTGATTCAAGATAGAAAGGATCTATGGGAAAAATGGAGTAAATAGACATCAAGTTTGTGAACAACAAAGAGTTTCAAGCATAACTAGTTTAATAGATAACATAAACATGGTAGGGTAAACCATTAATCATGAAAAATGTAACTATAAGATAATCAATACATAGAAATAAACATTCCAACCATGCATAGAGGTATATGACCCTCTAACTTTGGGAAATGGCTTTCAGACTTTGGGGAAAACACTTAAGAAAGACAAAAAACTTAAACTTACTATGTCGGAATGCCTAAACACAGTACTTCAAGTTATTGGGCACTTTGAAAACAAGATTTGCATAGTCTTAGACAAAGG
This sequence comes from Pinus albicaulis, assembly GCA_034641835.2. Lineage (NCBI taxonomy): Eukaryota > Viridiplantae > Streptophyta > Pinopsida > Pinales > Pinaceae > Pinus > Pinus albicaulis. The sequence goes on along the minus strand of CM076580.1, from coordinate 963,170,445 downwards.
GCTAGATCACAACTAGGCCTCCTTGGTTCAACAAAATGATAATCTAATCAGTCAAAGAGAAATTTCATGGATGGAAATATAGCTAACCATAAGTAAGCAGGGCGTACTGTAATTCATACTTAGCATGTATAAAACCATAAATGAAACAAGCAACAATATCCTAAATTATTAAAGAGCAGTCAAGAATTCTTTAATGTTACTTAGGAAGAGGAAAACAAAGAAGCTATGAAGAAACATGAAATTTGAGGTGCCTCCATGGGCATGTCTCAAATTTGTTCTCTACTGATCTATAGCAAGCAAGAAACATGTATTCATGAATAAAAACTAGAAGACAAAACAAAGAAAGAGACACTATACCATTCTACCAAGTCATGGAATCCAACAACAATCCTCTTTCATCATCCAAGAACATCCAAGAGGAAATCCAAAAGCATGAGACAAGTATTTCTTCCAAAGCTTATATGACCATATATTGCTTCTATCATCAATTTTAGCCTTGTTTACAATGAAATCCTTTGGAATATATAGGCCAAAGTGAGGAAAACCTCATGGTTCAACTTGCTATCCCATTGGCCTAATCAAAATATCTAAACTTGTCCTTGAGGCTTTGCAAAGCCCAAGGCACAAAAATATCTCATAAAATATCTAAAAAATGCTAAAAAAGGGAAATAACTTGACTTTTCCTTACTTCTCATGTGCAAAAATAGCTAAACGCACATGAGGAAATATCAGTTTTTAAAGGTTCAAAATTTACATCAGCAAAAGGTCCCCTGACTTCCCGGCAACATTTGGCAGCCTTCCCAATGTCAAAACGAGGCTGATGATAGCTCGTTGGAAAGCTCTGAGTGTCTACTTTCTGGAACAACTAAAATTTTCCCAATCTGATGCATAGAACTCCTCCAAAAATAGGACTGTGTGTAAAAAACCAGAAAATAAACCTTGGGCAGAATGTTGAAAAAGTGAGTGTTTTTTGTATCTTTTGGGGACCAAAACAACTTCAAATGCTCTGAAAATTTCTAAGTAGATTATCCTGAATTTAATACATCCAATGGTACCAGTCTCAAGATTTGAGGATGCTCCAAACTAAAATGGCGGTGCCCATGATTTTATGCAATTAGGCTCAAAAATGTCGAAAAACAAGAACATGTCAAAATTTGCTCAATTTTGGTGAGCAAGTCCCTCAAGGCTTTTTAGAAACATGTCTAGAAGCTTGGGCAAAAAATCCAAGCATAGAGGTGTCTTTCTCCTTTTTTCTCACCGGGTGCCCTCTTTGGGCAGTTTGAGCTTTTCTCGGTTTTCTTCTTTGTTGTTTGGCATTCTAGCTTTGGTGGAGAAGTCATGGCCCCTTGCCTAGGAGAGGCAGCTAGCACATGCTTTGGAGAATGACCTTCATGATATTTATGCTGCTGGTCTGTCTCATAAGGCTGCCCCTTTTTCCTATACTTTCTCATCACTATCATGCTGCTCGTGCCAACTTGCCTGGGAGGCATCTTGTTCTAGATGCTCTTTGCAAAACTCAAACTGCCTCAAAAGTTATTGAAATGTGTTTTTCAAACAAAAATATGTCTCAGCCTATCAACTTACTGTTTGATCAAGATAAAATTGGTTTTGAATGCTGTGTAAAATGTCTCCTTTGATATAAGATCCCTGCTATCCAAAACACTGTCCTCTTTTTGTATGCCAAACAACAAGCAGTTTCAAGAATAAACATACTGTCAACACAGTCAAATGATTTTCTGAGTTTATGGTAAGATCATCCAGCTTTTAGTACTTTGGAGGACATAGGACAGCCTTATTTTTTTGGATAAAGGCAAAAAAAAAACCTTCTTAATTTACAACACTGCTCTCTTCTGTGTATGCCTCTCAACAAGTATATTCAACACCATTACACAGTCAAACAAAGTGTATACACAATCAAAGGTCGCTGTGTAATAGGATCAGGTGACAAAGCTTATTTTGTTTAGTGTGAGCTCAAATACCTGTAGGAGTTAAACAACAAAACTCTCCTTTAATCAAAACAAAACTACCCTCCTTATACTTCAATGTTCATCATACCCAGTTTTTCCCTACACACCTGTAGACTTTTTTTAACCATTTTACTCATTTGAGGTTTAGTTTGTAGAGTAGAGAAGAAAACACCAGTATTTTTCCCTTTTCACCATACAGTGGATATCCCTGAAAAGACAAGGATCCTTACAACATGATCACTGTTATTAGAAAACAGACCCTCTGTCCCATTTGTTCAAATATTATGTTTTCTGCCTTTAAAAATTTCTTCTATCTTTCATCATAGTTTTGAGGGCGGTTACAATGGCTTTTCACATCAATGCAAATTCAACACTCTTATTGTTTTACTTCTAGCAAGGATGAAACACAATCAAGTCTTGATTTTTAAGATAAAACTATCCACCCTCCCAAAACTGCTTTCTTCAATGCGTCAGGCGGACAGAGGTTATGGTTATAACTTAGCTTTGATGACAGCTCTAAGTTCCTTGAAACTGTTTGAATCACTCTTCTAACCTCCCTCAGTGAATTTTTTTTTCAAAATATTTAATACACCTCCTTGATTCATACCACGGCCTTTACTGCTTCAAAACTCTGTTTAGTAATTTGAATTCAAGGGGGGAAAAGCAAAAATACCTCAAAATACGTTTGCAACCTTTGCTTGAGAGTTAGAACTACTTTGAAAGCATGTTGGAGGTGTTTTGGAGGCTGGTTATAGGCGCGACGCGTTTAAAAGAGAGAGTGTCGCGCAATATGGGCTGTTGGGTCAACTGTCGGGCCGACAGGACCGGCACCTACAGGCGCGCCACACGCTCCTACAGGCGCGCCGCATGATAGTTCAATGCTGTATAAAAAATCGGCCTGAACGCGCCGCGCGCTTTTCTTGGCGCGCCGCACAGCCTTAAACTTTCAAAAACTTCTGCACATTGCTCGAAATTCTTCTTTTTGGTCTTGTGGTCATCAAAAGGTAGAGTTGCCTTGTGTTTTGAGAGACTTAAAGAGGTTTTCACAGTCAATCAACTCCTTTGAAACCTTATCCATTTAAAACATAACTTGATACCTTTCGTTTGAATAAGTGTCATAGTGGCAATGAGCAGTTATTTTATGAAATTGGCCCCTTCTTGACATGAAACAACCATTTGAGAATTTAACTTTGACTATTTAATAAAGAGAAAAAATCTTCCCCTTTGATATCTGCACTGTGAGAGGAAAGACTGTTCTGAGCCATGTGGAGGATTGTAGTGATGCCTTTCAGATGCAACCACCTTTTTGCTAGGAGAAAAAACTTATCTGTAATTTCAGAATCCTTTTCCACCTATTATCTTTGTATTCACTTATCTGCTGTCACTTGTATTATGTGGGGTCCTCTTTGACACCTTGAAGGAGGTAGTTTCTCCTGCTTTGAAAACCCAAACTGCCATTGTTTTCTCCCGATGGTTTGGAGGTAATAATGCCCACTGTGAAAATGATTTAACTGTTAGGTGTCCTCTAAGCCCATCTTCTGACTGTGGGTGCAAAATTTCAGTTGTATTCACCTAGGTTTTATCATCTTCTGTCTATCAAGAAAGGCGCTTCTTCTAAAACCTTCCCTCTGCTCAAAATATACCAGCAAGGTATCTTTGACCTCTGCTATAAGAGTAAGCCTTCTTTGGAAAGAGTGGCATGCATCATTATTTTTGAAAGTTGTCCTAGAACCTGGTCAACCATGTCATAATACTTCCTTTTGAAACACAATCAGCATCATTGGCCTGTGTTATGACCCATCTCTCAACCAACAACAAAGTTGTGTTATTTGGGCTTTAGACTGCTTTTTTGAAAGAGACCTTGATAAGAGACTATTTAAACCTTTTGGATTACAGTGGTACCCCTGCTTTCCTTCTTTGTTTCTTACATTCTTGCTCTATTCGGAAACTTCAAACTGTCTTTTGTTGCTTTTACCATTTGTCTCTTGATCATTCCAACCCTGAAATCAGTCACTGCATTGGCCCTCTGGTTATAGATGAAGGAGGCGCTTTAGTCTTCAAACCCTCTGCTTATAGATGAAGGAGGTTTTTTCAGTCATGTCATATCATCAGCCTCTTAATAGTGTTGTTTTTCTTTCACTGTCTTTTTCAGGCTTTGAATGAGGTTGCAAGAGCTTGATGAAAAACTCTTTGCTCTGTAGCTGCATCCCAGGCTCAAGATCACATTGAAAAGCAGTTGTCTTCTCATGTGGAGCCAAAAATTGTCTTATGAGATGCTGGTATGTTTATGTCCTTGAAAAATCCATAAAACACTGTAAAAACACCTAAAATCATCTTGACTCATGGTCTATCTATTGCTGAGACTTAAGGGTGTATTAGTGGCGCAACCTAGGGTTATAACCAACTTTATTTGCAGAATGGGAGGTCAGTTGTGACTGGTCTGTAGCAGATGGAGGTTCTTTGGCTTTAGGATAGTTTTCGAAGGGAGAAATGCCTAAATCGCCACTTCCTAACTTAGGGGAGACTTCTTTGGACAGATTTGGATTGTTTCTTTGGAGCTGATGGGCAAACTAGTATGGCTGAGGCTAGATAGGGCTTGATAATGAGGTTTCATCTCGACATGGGCGGACTGAAAGGTAAGAAGGAAAAAAAGTTCATGGGTGTTTTCCAGCTGGCAAATTTGACAAATTTTTAGATCAGCTGTTAGAAAACTTGGCTGTTACAACTAGTCATCACCAATAAGTGAAAAATACTGATGACTAACATACCCAACACCAGAATGTCAAGTGATGGTTGCAAATGGAGGAACTATAAATTGCGCTAGAAAATGCCATAATATCAAGCTAGTGATGGGGGAATATGTATTGAATAGTCCAATGCTTTTCATCCCAATGGGAGGTGCTAATGTTGTACTAGGAGTACAATAGTTACAATCTTTGGGGACGATAGCTTTTAATTTTCAAGAAATTTTCTTGAAATTGTTTTTCGAAGGAAAGGAAATCAAATTATGGGGTATCGCAGGGAAGCCAGGAAAGATAATAAGCTCTAATGTCATGACAAAGCTTCTGAAGAAAGAACAACGAGGTGTAATTGCACAATTTTTCTCACTAGAAGTTCCAACATTAAAATCATCTATTTCTCTAGATCTCCAAAAAGTCTTGGACAATCATTCCAAGGTGTTTGATACCACCAAAGGACTCCCACCTATTTTTGATCATGATCATGCTATTCATTTGATTCTAGGAAGTGTTCCTTCAAACATCAAGCCTTATAGATATCCTTATTTCCAAAAGAGAAAAGTTGAACGTATGATTGCAGAAATGTTAGAGGTTGGTATAATTCAACCTAGTCAAAGTTATTTCTCTGCTCCAGTAGTATTGTTGCACAAGAAAGATGGATCATGGAGCATGTGTCTGGATGATAGGGAGCTCAATAAGCTCACTATTAAAGATAAATATCCCATTCCTATGATTGATGAATTATTGGATGAATTACATGGAGCAATTTATTTTACCAAGTTGGATATTCGTTCAGGATATGATCAAATTAGAATGAAGACTGAAGATATTCCAAAAACAACATTTCGAACTCATGACGGTCATTATGAATTTTTGGTCATGCCTTTTGGCCTTACCAATGCACCTTCTACATTTCAAGGGTTGATGAATTCCATTTTGAAACCCTTCCTTAGAAAATTTGTGCTAGTATTTTTTGATGATATACTAATCTACAACAGGTCTTGGAAGGATCATGTTGAACATGTTGACAGGGTGCTCAAACTATTGCAGGAGAAACAATTATATGCAAAAACATCCAAATGTTTCTTTGGAGTACAAGAGGTGGAATATCTCGGTCATATTGTATCTCACGAGGGTGTTAAAGTAGACCCTAACAAAATTAAAGCCATTAAGGAATGGAAAGTCCCCACAACCATAAAGCAGTTGCGAGGATTTCTCGGGTTAACAGGGTATTATCGCAAGTTCGTTAAGAATTATGGGAGAATAGCAGCACCTCTAACAACATTATTGAAGAAAGATGCATTTTCATGGACTCCTGAAGCAACTAAGGCCTTTGAACATCTTAAAGAGGCAATGTGCCTAGCACCATTCTTAGCTACGCCAGACTTCACAAAAACCTTTATTGTGGAATGTGATGCCTCAGGAAATGGAATTGGTGTTGTTTTAATGCAAGAAGGAAGACCCATTGCTTTTGAAAGTCGTTCAATCAAAGGAAAGTATTTATAAAAGGCTATTTATGAGAAGGAAATGTTGGCAATACTACATGCACTAAAGAAATGGAGGCCTTACCTAATGGGAAGACACTTCAAGGTAAAAATTGATCATCATAGTCTTAAACACTTTTTGGAACAAAGACTATCTGTAGAAGAGTAGCAAAAATGGGTCACAAAGATGTTGGGTTATGACTTTGAAATTGTCTACAAAAAAGGGAAGCTAAATGTTGTTGCAGATGCACTCTCAAGAAAGGATGAAGAGGTGGAAGAATTTCTTTGTGCCATTTCAATTATCCAACCAGATTGGATAACCGAAGCAAGGGATGAATGGAAGAAGGACGAAGAAGTGTGGAATCTCATTCAAAAGTTGCAGCAAGATCCTAGTACATCTGATACATTTAGTTGGAAAAATGATTCCTTATGGTACAAATATCACTTATATATTTGCAAGAATTCCCAACTAAAACAAAATATTCTTTTGGAATTGCACACTTCTCCTTTAGGAGGACACTCAGGATTTTTAAAAACTTACCACAGGGTGAAGAAAGAATTTTTTTGGGATGGCCTTAAATCTGATATTCAAAATTTTGTGGTGGAATGTTTGGTTTGCCAGCAGAATAACGTTGAGACAATTAAGACCCTGGAACTTCTACAACCTTTATCCATTCCAAGTCAAAGTTGGGAGGAGATTTCAATGGATTTTATCACAGGTTTACCTAAGTCCGAAGGAAAGAGTGTCATCATGGTGGTAGTTGATAGACTTACCAAGTATGCACACTTTTGTGCATTCTCTCATCCATTTAAAGCAAGTACAGTTGCTACTACATTTATGGACAGAATTCAAAAGCTACATGGAAGCCCAAGGGTTATTGTGAGCGACAGAGATCCCATTTTTACTGGAAATTTTTGGACGAAGTTTTTTTCTTGTTTGGGTACTCAATTAGCTCATAGCTCATCTTATCATCCTCAATCTGATGGTCAAACTGAGATAGTAAATAAATGTTTGGAAGGATATCTTCGTTGTTTTGTATCCGATAAGCAAGCACAATGGGTCAAGTGGTTACCTCTCGCTGAATGGTGGTATAACACTTCCTTCCATACTGCAGCAAAAATGACCCCATTTATGGCACTTTATGGATATCATCCACCATACATCACATCTTCTTTAAGGAAAATTGCTAGGGTTCAAGTAGTGGAGGATCACATCAAGCATCAACAAGAAGTTCTCCAACTCTTAAAGGATAACCTAAATTTGGAACAAAATCGAATGAAACAATAGGTAGATCAACATCACAATGAGAGAAGTTTTGATTTGGGAGACTGGGTATTTTTACGGCTACAACCATACAAACAAATGTCCCTCAAGCAAGCTAATAAGGATAATAAATTATTGCCAATGTAATATGGTCCCTACAAGGTTTTGCAAAATATTGGTACTATGGCATACAAATTGGAGCTTCCTGCTTATTCGCGAGTCCATCCAGTTTTCCATGTTTCATGCTTAAAAAAAGGTTATAGGGTCTGAAAAACTTCCAGTTCAAACAATATTGCCAGAAATTGATGAGGAAGGAAAAACCATATTGGAACCTGAAGTAGTCACGAAAACAAGAACTCTAAAACTACGAAATCGATCAATTTCAGAGTATCTCATCAAATGGAAGAACATACCCACTGAAGATTCTACATGGGAGGATGAGAATTTCATACAAAAGTACCCGGAGCTACTCAAGCGTTGAGGACAACACGTTTTTGAAGGAGAGGATCATGTTAGGTCCCTATATTACTATTATAGTCGCTTATTGTTATTAGTGTAACCCCCATATTTTTATTGTTGTACCCCTGTAACCTCCATATTGTTATTATTGTGCCCTTCAATTATTATTGTTAGGTCGGCTAGGATTACATTGTGGCCCCATGGACTCCTATATATAGAAAGGAGGTTTTTTCATTTGTATCATCCAAGAATTTTTCATTCATGTAATATATTGGAGGTTGCCCCTCGAAGTGGCTTATTTATAAGGCGTTGATATCTCTTTTCTTCTATTTTTGGAGCTAGTTTCTCAACACAATTTTCCCATATCTCTGAAAATATTTGAATACCCAAAAGGTTCCCTTGTCCTAATAGGAAATGTGGAAAATCTTTGTCTCTTGTTAGAACCTTGCAGAGCATCAGGGGCTACGTCATCGATAACCTTCATACATTGTTCTATTCCCTATGCTTGGAGTCTCACAACTATGTTTGCAATCTCGGGTCTCATAGAAATATAATTCTGGGTCAAAATATATTCATCTACACTAGATGGTTATGCCATGATTCTGAGTTCACAAGTAACCAGGGTGTATTCCACATTTTCTTGAGCTATCTTCCATTTAACCTGGTGTACAAGGTGGGATATAAAAGATCTTAGTTTTAGGTGACTCATAAGGAAGAATAAACTTATGTAGATAGAATTCTCATAGGAAATGTTGAGTGGCAGTGTCAACTTCATAAAATGATTTCCAAAAGGCCCTTGCATACAAAAATTGATAAGTTATTTCCTCAATAATAGCTATAATTTTAAAGGAAACAAATTATTCTTGTAGGAATAAAGCATACACTGGTGACAATGGTCGGAAACCCAACAATTCTTGAATGAGTGCTCCTATATTTTTCTTTTCTCCTTTCAAGTTTTCCATTTTCTCTTGTGAAATCTATATTTTTTCCTTGTCTTCTTCCAATTATTTTTTCTTTATCCTATAAAAGGTTAAGCATATGGTTTTCTTCCTTCAAAATCTTTGATAATTTGCTAATGTTTCTAAAAAATAATGGTTTTTCTTGTTGAGACACAACAAGAGTTCTCCACTTATCACATTTTACTTGTAACATTATAAAGGAAGAAGAATGAGAGATAGAGGTTTTCACCCCTTCCATATGTGTAGAGTTTTATTTGTACAATACAACATGTTGATGAAATTTGTAACAAGAAATATTGAAAATGGAAATAAGAAGAGGCTTCTAATTTAATTTTCCATTAATTAAATTGGAAGGAAATTGTAATTCCACATCACATGATATCTTGTACAAGTTAATTAAGTTAGGAATACTTACTTAGTTCAGTTAATTCAAATTGAGAGTCCAATGGGAGGCCTGTAGTGTGTTCTCTAAGTTTTAGGGGACCGAGTTACAATTTATTGTGAGTTATAATTGTTTAACTTAATTATTTGAGTTAAATTAGTTTAACTAGTTCTAACTGATGGATGAGCTAGTTAGAGGTCCAATGAATTAAATATGATTTAATTCACATGTAGTGATCAATCAGATAACTTATAATTCACTCATAAATAACTCATGCATTTCAGTTATGAGAAATACCTAATTGAGATTGGAGTTAAAGAAAAGTGTATTATCAGTTGTATAATCATAGTGGTGCATGTAGTCGGAAGAAGACCTAAAATAAATAATTCCTTAGTTAGAGAATGCCCTAATTTTAACCATTCGAAATTCCTTTAAAAGGAAGAATGAAGGAACACGTTAAATCATTTTTTTGGTGAGCACGAGTTGGTGAGACCAAACAATATGAAGCACACGTTTGTGCGTGGAGCTTGTGAGAGAAAGGCGTGCCATGAGAAGCTTGTGCACATGTTGGGAGTGAGGGAGTTAGAGATAGTGTAGAGATATCTCAAACCTAAGAGAAGAAATTTATTGTTCTCATATTTTCTGACTTATGCAATATGTAGATAGCGAGATTTTTGTTGAAGCTTTCCCCAAATAAATCTTTGTGTTGTGCGATTGAAATTCTGTCCCTTTCTTGTTCATGTGATTGTGTGATCATAATTAGTTTTCAAAATTTGTAAAATAAATTCAAGTATTTTATTTTATCATATTACAATATCAGTTGAATGCATGTGTATTTTTTACATGGTATCGGAGAACTTTCTTTGCCAGAGTTGGGAGATTTTATTTTCATTTTATTTTCAAGAATTATTTTGGTGGTGATTTTGAAGAGAATATATGAAAATTTTGGTGCAAAATTTTCAAAATAAAATAGACTATCTAGATTAATTTCCAAAAATCTCCCAAATTAAAAAAAAAATCGACCGAATTGGAGTCCGGATGAGGGAGATATCGTCGATTTAAAATCAACTCTTTTTTCAGAAACTTTTGTGGCGATGGGATAGTTACAGAGTCTAGAGACTTGGTGGTTGAGAGGGAGAATGAATTACTTCTCAACATGTAGCCTTAGAAGAAGCCACAACAATTTTTGGAGAAGATAAAATTGTAGAAGTAGAGAGGAGACCGAGTGAAGGCATCCACTCAAGAAGAAACGTCTAGTATGGGGGAATTTTGAGCCAAGTGGGAAGAAGGAGTACATGTAGCCATACCTCCAGGACAGAGGTGGGGTGATGTGAAGCAATATTACCAAGAGTGTATAAGTTTGGGTAGGTTCTATTGTGATGTCTTGTCTCATGGATCATTACCTTGCTACGTGGGCCCACAGTGCACAGTAGTAGGATGGATGAGTGACAGTTGATGTAGTTAGATGTTAGAGTGAAAAATGAAAATACTAGCAATAGCAGATATTGGGGAGCATAGACTAGAATTGGAAGTAGTGCAGATGGCATAGTGTAGAGTCAATAATAACACATATTTGTCAGTAGACAATGCAGTAGCTAGTAGCAGTCAAAGACTCTAGTGACCGATGTATCATAGTTGATTAAGCTTAGATACTTTTCAGTTTCAGAAGTTGTAGTAACAACAACACTAGAGATAAGTGTTGCATGAAGAAAATTCCAAAGGTACCGAATCAAGATAGAGTTGAATTCCTTTCTTATTGATAGAGAATGTTGAAATTTGCGACAAGAAATATTGAAAATGGCAACAAGAAGATGCTTTTGATTTAATTTTCCGTTAATTAAATTAGACGTGAATTGTAATTCCATATTACATGAAAACTTGTACGAGTTAACTAAGTCAGGAAAACTTAGTTAGTTCAATTAATTCGAGTTTAGAGTCTAATGGGATGCATGTAGAGTGTTATCTAATTTTTAGGGGGCACAATTACAATTTATTGCGAGTTGTAATTTTTTAACTTAAATATTTGAATTAAAATAAGTTTAACTAGTTCTAACTAATGGATGAGCTAGTGAGAGGTCCAATGTACTAAATTTTATTTAATTCACATGCAATGATCAATTAGATAACTGATAATTTACTCATAAAAAACTCATGCATTTCAGTTCTGAGAATGACCGAGTTGAGACTCGAGTTAAAGGGGAGTGTACTATTAGTTGTATAATCGTCCATATTGTATAGGCGGTGCATGTAGTTAGAAGAAGGACTAAAATAAATAATTCCTTAATTAGAAACTTCACTAATTTTAACCATTTAAATTTTATTTAAAATTAGGAATGAAGGCATAATTTTAATCATTGTTTTTGTGAGCACGAGTTCATGAGACCAAGAAATAGGAAGCACAAGTTTGTGCGTGGAGCTTATGAGAGAAAGGTCTGCGAAGAGAATCTTGTGCATAGGTTGGGAGTGAGATAGTTAGAGATAGTGCAGACATCTCTCAAGCCTCAGAGAAGCATGATATTGTTCTCATATTTTCTCACTTATGCAATATAGAGTTAACGAGGTTTTTAGTTGACGCTTTCCCCAAATAAATTTTTGTTTTGTGCGCTTGAAATTATTTCTCTTTCTTGTTCATGTCATTGTGCGATCATAATTGGTTTCCACAATTAGTAAAATATATTCAAGTATTTTGTTTGATCATATTACAAGATCAGTTGAATATATGTGCACTAGTACATATGGTCAATTTTCTGACACTTTAGTTTAATGTATTGCCGGAAAGTTCCCAAATTTTTCTCAATTTTTTTAATCCTACCAAAAAGCATTGGAACAATAGTGTCGGACTTGCAACAGAACGCTCAAAATTTTGGAATAGTGACGAACGCGCTCCCAACATCAGAATAGCGATGAAACACTCCAACTTTATACTTGCGACACAACTTTTCAAATGTCAAAATAGCGATGAACTCGCTCTAAACGTCGGAATAGCGATGAAATTCTCCAGCGTCGGACTTGTGACGAAAGTGTCCAATTTAAAAAAACGTCTGACTAGCGATGAAGCTATGTGAGGGTCAGGTTGAGTCGGGTTAGATCAGGTCATGTTAGGTATGGTTAGGTTAGGTTAGGTAATGTCAAGTCGGGTCATGTCAGGTCGGGTCGTGTTAGGTCGGGTCAGGTCAGGTTAGGTCGTGTGAGGTCGGGTCATGTGAGGGTGCCCAAGGAAATCTGTTCGGGCAGGGCGGGTCAAGTCGGCTTATGTGAAGGCACCTAGGGAAACACATTCGGGTGGTTCAGGTCAGGTTAGGTCATGCCATGTCATGTAAGGGTGCCCGAGGAAATAAGTTTGGGTGGGTCGGGTCAGGTTAGGTCGTGTGAGGGTGCCCAAGGAAACACGTTTATGCGGGCCGAGTCGATTCAGGTCGAGTCGTGTGAGGGTGCCTGGCAAGTAAACGTGTTTGTGTGGGTCAGCTAATCGGGTCGTGTTAGGGCACCTTATAAGAAAACATGTTCGGGCAGGTTGGGGCGGGTTGGGCAGGGTCTTGTGATGGCGCCCAGGGAAACACATTCAGGTAGGTCAGGTCAAGTCGGTTCATGTGAGGGCGCCCAGGGAAATGCATTTGGACGCGTCGGGTTGAGTAGGGTCGGGTTTTGTGAGGGTGGTCGTATAAAAAATTCTAAGTTGTGACTGCTTGTGTGCCTTGTGCATGTTTGTGCGATTTGTTTTCCGTTCTCTCCCTCGTGCCTTCGTTTGGGCGGGTCTGCTCGTGCCATGTGAGGGTGCCACAGGAAACGCGTTTGGGTCATATCATGTGAGGGAGGTTGTATCAAAAATTCTAAGTTGTGACCTCCCATGTGCCTTGTGCATGCTCATGTGACTCGTTTGCTATTTTCTCCCTCGTGCCTTCGACGTTCAGGTTGGTCGAGTCAGGTTGGGTTGTATGATATGCCCAAGGAAACGTATTTGGGTCGGGTCGTGCCATACTGTGAGGGTGCCCAAGGAAATGCGTTCAGCCAGCTCGAGTTGGGTGGGGTCGTGTGAGGGTGCCCAAGGAATGTGTCTGGGTAGTCGCGTGTTGGGTCATGTGAGGGCACCTAGGGAAACGCATTCGGGCAGGTCAGGTCGGGTTCGGTCGAGTCATGCTGTGTGAGGCCACCCAAAAAAACACGTTCGGGCAGGTCGGGTCGAGTCCTGTTGTGTGAGGGCAGATAAGGAAACATGTTTGGGTGGGTCGGGTCAGGTCGGGTCATGTCGTGTGAGGGCACCCACAAAAACGCGTTCGGGCGGGTCGGGTTGGGTCGCGTGGGGTCGTGCCATGTGAGGCCACCCAATGAAACATGTTATAGCGGGTTGAGTTGAGTCGTGTCATGTGAGGTCGCCCAAGGAAATGTGTTCGGGTGGGTCGGGTCGTGTCAGGTTGTGTCATGTGAGGGCACCTAGGAAAACATGTTTGGGTGGGTCGAGTCGGGTCATGCCAAGTGAGGGCGCCCGAGGAAATGCATTTTGGTAGGTTGGGTCATGTGACGGCGCCCAAGGAAACGTGTTCAGGCGGGATGGGTCGAGTCTGGTCTGGTCGTGTCGTGTGAAGGTGCCCAAGGAAAAATTTTCGGGTGGGTCGGGTTGGGTCGTGTCGTGCAAGGGTGCCCAAGTAAATGTGTTCAGGCAGGTCGGGTCGGGTTGGGTCATGTTAGGTGAGGGCACCCAGGGAAATGCATTTGAGTGGGTCAGGTTGGGTTGTGCCGTGTGAGGGCTCCCGAGGAAATGCGTTCGAGTAGGTTGGGTTGGGTTGTGTCGTGTGAGGGCGCCCGAGGAAACGTGTTTGGGTAGGTTGGGTCAGGTCGTGTCGTGTTTTGGCGACCAAGGAAACGCATTCGGGTAGGTCTGGTCGGGTTGGGTCATGTCGTGTGTGGGCTCCCAGGAAAACGCGTTCGGGCGGGTCCGATCGGGTCATGTAGTGTGAGGGTGCCTAAGGGAAACAATTTCAGGTGGGTTGGGTTAGGTTGGGTCGTGTCAGGGTACCCAAGGAACGAGTCCAGGTCGGTTCCTGTTGTGTCATGTGAGGGAGCCCAAGGAAATCCGTTCAGGTGGGTCGAGTCGTGCAGTGTGAGGCTGCACAAGGAAACGTGTTCGGTTAGGTCGTATTATGTGAGAGCGCCCAAAGAAATATGTTCAGGAGAGTCAGATCGGGTCGGGTCGTGTCATGTAATGGTGCTAAGGAAAGCGCATTCAGGTGGGTCAGGTCGGGCCGTGCTGTGTGAGGGCGCCCGAGGAAATGCATTTGGGAGGGTAAGGTTGGGTCAGGTCATGTGATGGCGCCCAGGGAAACGCATTTGGGCGGGCCGAGTCAGTTCGAGTGGTGTGAGGGCTCCCAAGGAAACGCATTCGTGTGGGTCGGGTCAGGTCGTGTGAGGGCACCTGAGGAAATGCGTTCGGGCACAAGGGAGAAAATGGCTAACGGGTTGGGTCGGGTCTGTTGAACCTTTACTTAAACTGAGAGGGGGGGGGGTGAATCAGTTTAATGCATTCCTGATCTTTTAAAACTTTTCATTAAGCTATTTACACCTTCATTTCATATCCAATTTAATGTGCAAGTAATATGGGAAATAAACAAGTATTCATTTAATATATAGATAGACTTAATATGAGGAGATTGCAATTATTAAACGGATAGTACATGCTCAGTTAATACATAACTATGCCCTAGAAGACACTGAGACTCTAATGAAGCCCATATGGGAAAACCATATCTTATTATTGTTGTGATGCAAAGGCAAGCTCCAACTCCCTCTCACCACTGATTTTCTGTAGGCACCAACCTACAGGAGGCTCCTACCTCAATTCTGCAAGCTACAACTTGCAAGGAAACTCCAACTCCCATCAATTTTCTGCAGGCACCAACCTACAGGAGGCTTTAACACTGTCGGCTGGCCCGCCCAATTATTAGTGAATGTTCTTTAAATTACTCTAGATATAAATGCATTATCTGCTCTTCTTCTCTTAATCTTCTCTGTTTTATTCTTCTATATTCTGCATTCTCTATATCTACCCTCTCTCTCTCTTTCTCTCTTCTAACTCTATTTTTGCATATCAAAATGATATTACTTATAGAATTTCTTGATGACTGTTTGTTTTCCTCTAGGAATTCGAAATGAATGGTCATACCCCTTGGTCTTCCGCCTCCTCATTTCTTTATCCAACTCAATTTAAAAATCATAATAATATGTACACAATTTCATGCTACAGTGGGATTTTGTCTTTTCTTTAGGATACTTTCCTTTGCATCACCAAAAATAAAAAATAATTACATCATTTATATTCACATTCTAAATTACATATTTCAATATCACTCAGCTCCCCTTCTGAACTTTGGCTTACTGGATTTTGTCTTTTTCTACTGCTGTTAAGAAACTGTTCTGCATCATCTTTGTTTACCGTCATCTGTACATTTCACCTTTTCACTGCTCTTCTGAATCCCTGTATTTTTCTTGTTCATTCCAGTTATATAATCGCTGTATGTACAACTGTCTTTTAGTCAAACTTAAATATAACTCTACGTTTTATAAACCCTTTTTAATCACACGGATATATCAGTGCTCCCAATCTTTACCATATGCCATCAACTGTATAATCTTTGGTTTCATTTTACAGGAAACGCTTTGCCTTATTAACAAAACAAATATCTGCTTCCACTTTTTAATTGCATTCAAAGTTTCGTCTCCAACCATTTTCTCATCCGGAAATCTCTTATATGTACATATGCGCTAACTGTTGGAATGTAATTTCATCTGCCGGATCAGTTGCAGGCGGCAGCATGGATAACCAGCGGAGTTAAAATGGGAGCACGTTGACAGAGATCAATGGATTATGGGAGGTCGAACCGCTCGACGGTTAATGGGAAGGAACCCCACGTAGTTGACTGGCCGATCGCGGTTGACCAAGCGATCAACGGTTGTGGTGAACTACGGGGCCTCACCCCAGCTGCTGCGTATGGACAAAGTGGAGCCCCCGTAACCACCACTTTGTGGTGGCTCCATCTATATAACATGGACCTTTGGTGATTAGAACTATATTAATAGACCCTCGGCATATTTAATCATATATGCATATTCCATTATATGCACACCATAGTATCTCAACACATATAATATATGAAATTCGTCCATATGAATAACCCGACATCCGCATATTTAAATTATATTATAATTAATCAAATGTCAAGACCGTGGTAATATATAATATAATTACGTGTTCAAATTTATTGTCGAACATGATCACCAAGGTTGCCGCCTTATATTAATACCCAAAGTCCATTGCACGTATCTCCGAATTTTATATTACCTCCAGACCTTATATTAAATTAATAACCCAACTTCATTACGTATATTTCCGTCGGGCCCACAATGCCATCAACCGCCAATTGAATGCACACAACATACATGACTTATTGTCCATACACATTTATTAAACCTCGTGCAAGTCCTGCGATCGCCCACCGTTGGATAGCCTTTGCCCAGATCAACAGATCTTATTCATTTCGCTGGGCGTCTTCCGCCGATCGTTAACGCGCGAAATTTCATTTTAATCAAAACCGCTTATGCCACGTGTCGATTCCTATATGGAATCGCTGCCCATTCCTCCAATACCGCTTTCTGACGGATGGTGGTGCAGAAAAAACCATGGTTTCACTCCAACCCACCGTTACGGTTCACAAGTCTCGGTTCCGCTCCTCGCCTCCACTCCAGGTTCTGCTCAGGGTTTTAATTTAATAGTTCAATGCACCCATTTAACGCTAATTCCTTCGCATTTCAATTATATATATATAATTTTTTGTTTCGACTATGATTCCGCCTCCAACGCAGAGTTCCGCTCCTTTGACTTTGGTTCCGCCTCTGACTATGGTTCCGCTCCTATTCACATCGGTTCTTTGGTGTATGCATATATATAAACCATATATATATAACGCACTGATTCAAACGCCCAGAATGTTATGTGTAACACCTGGAATGTATGAAAGATTCTTGAAATTTATCTATATATGTACATATTTTTGAAATAACAACGGTTTCTCTGCAATGAGATTTGTGGCTCTGCCTCTATCGCTTCTGTCACTCTGCCTCTGCCTCTACTGTTGTGATAACAGCTCTGTCTCCGTATTTGCTTCCTCTGTCTCTTCCTTTCTCTTCATTTCCTCTTTGCTCCATTGTCTATCTTAGTCTCTTTGTAATTGTTCCTGTTTCTGCATCTGCTACCTCCTTTGCCATCAATGACAACATTTCCAACAGTCTCCCCCTTTGGCATTGATGGCAATACTTTTCTCTGTTTGCCTGCTCTTTCTATTGTTGTTTGCTCATCCTCCCCCTTTGACATCAATGGCAAAGGGCTGATTTTTTCATTTCCTATCTCTGAGTTATGTTTAGGCCCTCTTCTGCATGCTGCTCCATAGTGATGTAAAAGACTTGTTGAGAGAACACTTTGAATTTGAATATACACTGTAAATTGATACAGTTCTAGGATAATAGCTTGGTGTTCTTTTGCTTTAATCATTTGATCATGAGGACCTGATTCATGCTTTCCTTGCTGGCTGTTCTCCCCCTGGAATGATATTTTCGTTTTGTTCTCCCCCTGAAATTGTGCTTTCTCTTTATATCAGAGAGTAGCATCTGCAGATACTACCCCTAGTTTATCTCTCAAGTATTCGAATGGTTCTCTTACAAGAGGTTTGGTAAATATATCAGCTGTCTGTTCTTTCGTTGGTACATATTCCAGATTTAATATCTTCTGAGCCACTTGTTCTCGGAGGAAATGATACTTGATTGGAATATGTTTAGTTTTTGAGTGAAGTACAGGATTTTTAGATATACTTATAGCACTTGTATTATCACATTTGATTGAAATAGGTTCATCAATGCTTACCTTCATGTCTAGAAGAGTTTGTTTCATCCACATGACTTGTGTACAACATGCTGTTGCTGCTATATATTCTGCTTCAGCTGTAGACAAAGAGATGGATGTTTGTTTCTTGCTTAGCCATGCCACCAGACTTTCTCCTAGATAGAATGCACCTCCACTTGTACTCTTCCTGTCATCCACACAGCTGGCCCAATCTGCATCTATGTATGCTGATAAAGTGAACTTTTTGCTTTTAGGATACCAAAGTCCATACTGTATTGTTCCTTGTAGATATCTGAATATTATTTTGACTACCAGAAGATGGTTTTGTTTAGGTGCTGCTTGATATCTATCCACTAGTCCTACTACTAGCATGATGTATGGTCTTGATGCAGTCAGATACAATAGACTTCCAATCATGGATCTGTAGAGTTTTTGATCTATATTAGCAGACCCATCATCAGCACACAGCTTGCAACCTGTGGTCATGGGAGTTGACACAGGTTTGAAATCTTCCATTTTGAATTTTTTCAGCATTTCTTTTAGGTATTTTTCTTGTGAGATGAATGTACCTGTGCTCCTTTGCTGAATTTGAAGTCCTAAATAGAAACTGAGCTCTCCAATCATGGACATTTCAAACTCTGATTTCATCTCTTCTACAAATCCTTTTGCTAGCTGATCTCTGTTGCTTCCAAACATAATGTCATCAACATATACAACAACAATTAGGAGTTCATTTTCATGGGTTTTTATGTATAGATTGTTGTCTACTCCACCTCTTTTAAAACCCCGTTTTTGCGAATATTTATCCAGTCTTGAGTACCAAGCACGAGGAGCCTGTTTCAGTCCATATAGGGCCTTTTTCAGTTTGCATACATAGTCTTCTTTATCTGTCAATGAGAAACCTTTTGGTTCTTCCATGTACACTTCTTCTTCTAGATCGCCATTAAGAAAAGCAGATTTTACATCCATTTGATATACCTTGAAATCTTGGTAGCATGCAAATGCCAGGAACATTCTGATAGCTTCCATTCTGGCTACAGGGTCAAATGTTTCATCATAATCAAGTCCTTCTATTTGTGAGTATCCTTTGCAGACCAGCCTAGCTTTATTCCTGATTACTTGTCCTTGCTCATTCATTTTGTTTTTGAATACCCATTTTGAGCCTATGACATTTTTCTCAGCAGGTCTAGGAACTAGTTCCCGGGTATTGTTTTTCTCAATTTGGTCCAATTCTTCATTCATTGCATTTACCCAAGACTTGTCCTTGCTGGCTTCTTCAAATTTCTTTGGTTCTATTTGTGACAACATGGCTATGTATACTTCTTCTGTCTGTTCAGTTAGCTGCCTTCTTGTTTGCACTCCTACATTCTTGTCTCCTATGATTTGATCTTCTGGATGGTTCTTTTGAGTGTATCTTGAGGGGGTTTTTGTGTTTAGTCCAGCATCTTCTGATGTTTTTCTTGTTTCATCATCATTTTGATCTTCTTCTTCATTGTTGTCTGATGTACTGCAACAGTCTGTATCTCTAGTATTGTTTGGAAGTTCTTCATCAAATATCACATCAATACTTTCAACTATCTTCCGAAGGGTCTTGTTGTAGCACCTGTACCCTTTGCTTTTGGAAGCATATCCTAGAAATATCCCTTCATCTGCTCTTGCATCAAATTTGCCAAGATTTTCATCATTATTCTTTATGTAACACTTGCTTCCAAAGATTCTGAAATGTTTGATTGAGGCTGACTTTCCATGCCATAGTTCATAGGGAGTCTTGTCACTGCTTGGCCTTAAGTGAGCTTTATTAAGGATATGTACTGCTGTGTGCACTGCTTCTGCCCAGAAGGTTTGAGCAATATTATTCTCTTGCATCATGGCTTTGGAAATTTGTTGAACAGATCTGTTTTGTCTCTCTGCTACTCCATTCTGCTGAGGTGTCCCTACAATAGTAAATTGTTGTTTTATGCCATGTTCATTACATAGGTCTGCAAAGTCATAATCAATGAATTCACCTCCTCTGTCTGATCTGATGCATTTCAGCTTGCATCCTGTCTAATTTTCTGCTAATGCTTTAAATGTTTTGAATTTTTCCAGAGCTTCCAATTTATTCTTGAGAAAAGAAATCCATGTCATTCTGGAGAAATCATCTATTATCAGCATAAAGTAGGACTCTCCACTTGGTGTTTTAGTTCTTGCAGGTCCACACAGATCCATGTGCACAAGTTGCAGTGGTCTTCTTGTTGATAACTCTTCTTTAGATTTAAAGGATGTGCGAGTTTGTTTCCCTAACTGAAAATATTTGCATATTGTGTTTGAGGGCCTTTTTATTTCTGGCATATCTCTGACAGCTTTCTTCTTGCTCAGTCTAATGATATGGTCAAAGCTGAGATGTCCCAATCTCCTATGCCATAACCATGACTCCTCGAGTTTGCTAAGATGGCAGGCTTCATCCTCCTCTTTCACTATGTACACATTACTCTCTGTTCGAACACCTTTGAGTAGAGTTTTTCCTATTGTGCTTGATCTGACTACACAATCTTGTGCTCTAAAGAGAACTTCACAGCCTTTATCACACATCTGACCGACACTCAGTAAATTTGCTTTCAGCCCATCTACATATAATACATCTTGGGACTTTCCTCTGCCATTGTCTATGCTGACTGATCCTTTTCCCTTGATCTTTCCTGATTTGTCATTTCCAAAAGTGACATTGCCCGATTTCTTTTCATCAAGAGTTAAAAACTTGTTTTTGTCTCCTGTCATGTGTTTAGAGCAGCCACTGTCCAAATACCATTCACTCTTCAAATCTTGAGTAGTTAAAGCCAAGTCACATTTATTCACCTTCTTTATCCACTAGAGGCCCCCTTTTGTTTGGTATCTTTTGTGAGGTGATGAATTATATCCTTTTAGAGAACACTTGGAAGATATATGTCCAACTTGATTGCATATACAACATTTTATTATAGTTTTTGTAGAATTGTGAGCATGAACAAAATTTCTTTGACTCATAAACCTCCTTGAGGTATTGAACATCAGTCTTTGTCCATACTTTCTACATTCAATAATTCTATGGCCAAAATCCTTACAATAAAAACAATAACCATAGAAATTGCTTGCATACCTGATGTAAGGTTGTTTCTTCCATGCTTGCATCTTTTGCTGGTTTGAATCATTCCTCCTTGCATGACAATATGCAACAATGTGTCCTGGCTTGTGGAAGACATAACAGGTGGCATTCTTCATAGGAGGCAAGAATCTCCTTTGATGGCTTCCAAATTTGATATAATCAGGAATATATGATCCTTTCTATGTTGTCTTAGTATTTGTTACAATCTTTGTTATTAGAGGTTTCTTCTGGTCTCTGTCTTTCTCATTACATGTTTCTTCCTTTGTAGGAATTATTTGAGCTGCTTCATCAACCTTCTTTGCTTTCACAAAAATTATATTTTTGTTTTCCTTTTCTTTGCCTTTACTTGATTCTCCTTCATAGCCTATCCCAGTTTTTATTAGAGGAGATCTTTGAGCATCCAAGATTTCATTCAACTTACCATAACTTGTCATTTGAGAAGGGTATATAGAAACTTTCTGTTGAGAACTTTCTAATTTCTTCCTCAGACATACAATTTCTTCTTCCATCTTCTCTTGTTCTCGAGTTTTATCCTTAATTTGCTGAAGTAACATATCTTCAATCTTCTTGGCTTCTTCAAGCTTTACCTTCAGCTGCATGAGGACTTCTGAATTTTTTTCTTATTTCACACATTTGAGGAGAATATCTTTTTGTTTTCTACATTTTAGTTTGAGTCTGTCAATCTCCTCCAGAGCACTTCTTAGCTCCCCCTCAAGGTCGACTTCCCCTTCTTCTTCTTCTTCTAGCAAGAGTCCTTCAAGATATTCTATGGCCATCAAGAAATTCAGAGGTTCCCTCTTCTCGAGAGGTCATCCGAGTCTTCGTATGCACCGTTCGCCTTTATAGAAGGATTTTCTGCTGAACTTCTTTCCTTTCTGCCAATTCTTTGATTTATTTCTTTCTGACTCTTGAGGCTGATTCCTTACTTTCTTGTGAGGACACTTAGCAGCATAGTGTCCAACTTTTCCACAGTTAAAGCATTTAAAAGGAAGTTTACCTTTGTATTTTCCTGATCCTCTATCCAATTTCTTGAAAAATTTTGCCTCTTCTTCATCCGAGCAAGAGCATATGTCTCCCTCTTCTTCTTTCCTCTTTTCTGTTTTAAAGGTTGCCTCCCTCGTACTTGGCTTCTTCTGTGGGAGTCTCATCTCATATGCTGTAAGATTTCCTAGTAGCTGGTTCATGGTCAAGGTCTCCCAATCAGCTGTTTCTTCTATTACAGACACCTTGGGATTGAATCTGGATGGAATATATCTTAGAATATTTTGTACAATTATACCTTCTGGTATTGTTTCTCCAAGAGCTTTCATACTGTTAACAATTTCTGCAACTTTTAGGAAGTAGCCACCAATATATTCATCATCATTCATTTTTAAATTTTCAAACTAGGCTCTATATACTTGAAGTTTGGCAGTCTTTACCTTTTTATCTCCCTCATGGATATTCTCTAGAATGTCCCACATATCTTTGGCAGTCTTACTGTGCATTATTTTGATAAATTCAGCCTCACAAAGTCCATTTAAGATTGCATTCACTGCCTTTGCATTAGCTACAAAGCTTTTTTTAGCTTCTTTCTCTGTATCAGTTGACTTTGTAACATATCCAATTTCCACAGTATCCCAAACTTCTAATCCTAAAGACATTATATAAGCTTTCATTCTTATTTTCCAAAAAGCATAATTTGCACCTGTAAAGAAAGGGGCTTTATTGGTTGAGCTTCCTTCTTGACTTGCCATCTTAAAAGCCTAGGATCTCCTTTCAGTTGTTAGACCGACATGCATGAACCT
Source organism: Pinus albicaulis (assembly GCA_034641835.2). NCBI lineage: Eukaryota > Viridiplantae > Streptophyta > Pinopsida > Pinales > Pinaceae > Pinus > Pinus albicaulis. Next base: position 963,147,397 of record CM076580.1, on the reverse strand, counting down.
TTCCGATGTATCAATTCACATGTCCTTAAATTAAATCAGAGGGGGTGAATCAGTTTAATGCATTCCTGATCTTTTAAAACTTTTCATTAAGCTATTTACAACTTCATTTCATATCCAATTTAATGTGTAAGTAATCTTAGATTGCAAGCAACAAGTATTAGTTTAATATAGCAGTAGACTTAATATGAGAGTTGCAGACATTAAGCAAATGATACATATCAGATTCAATACATAACTATCATGCACAGAGACACCAGATATAAGTGGAAACCCATAACGGGAGAAAACCACATCTTATTATTCTTGTGATGCAAAGGCAAGCTCCTACTCCCTCTCACCACTGTTTTTCTGCAGGCACCAACCTACAGGAGGCTCCAACCTCAATTCTGCACGCTACAACTTGCAAGGAAGCACCAACTCCCTTCAATTTTCTGTAGGCATCAACCTACAGGAGGCTTTAACCTTTGTCAGCTACAACTGACAGCTATTAAGCTGAATGTTTTCTGATTTACTCCAGATATCAACTCTGTTCTGTATCTGCTCTTCTTCTCTTAATCTTCTCTGTTTTATTCTTCTATATTCTGCATTCTATATATCATCTTCTCTCTCTTTCTCTCTCTCTTTCTCTCTTCTAACTCTATTTTTGCATATCAAAATGATATTACTTATAGAATTTCTTGATGACTGTTTGTTTTCCTCTAGGAATTTGAAATGAATGGTCATACCCCTTGGTCTTCTACCTCCTCATTTCTTTATCCAACTCAATTTAAAAATCATAATAATATGTACACAATTTCATGCTACAGTGGGATTTTGTCTTTTCTTTAGGATACTTGCCTTTGCATCACAAACAATAAAAATTAATTACATCATTTACATTCACATTCTAAATTACATATTTCAATATCACTCAGCTCCTCTTCTGAACTTTGGCTTTGCTCCCAATATTTACCATATGCCATCAACTGTATAATCTTTGGTTTCATTTTACAGGAAACACTTTGCCTTATTAACAAAAAAAATATCTTCTCCCACTTTTTGATTGCATTCAAAGTTTCGTGTCCAACCATTTTCTCATCCGGCAATCTCTTATATGTACATATGCGCTAACTGTTGGAATGTAATTTCATCTGCCGGATCAGTTGCAGGCGGCAGCATGGATAACCAGCGCGGAGTTAAAATGGGAGCACGTCGACAGAGATCAATGGATTACGGGAGGTCGAACCGCTCGACGGTTAACGGGAAGGCACCCCCCGTAGTTGACTGGATGATCGCAGTTGACCAAGCGATCAATGGTTGTGGTGAACTACGGGGCCTCACCCCAGCTGCTGCGTACGGACAAAGTGGAGCCCCGTACCCACCACTTTGTGGTGGCTCCATCTATATAACATGGACCTTTGGTGATTAGAAATATATTAATAGACCCTCGGCATATTTAATCATATATGCATATTCCATTATATGCACACCATAGTATCTCAACACATATAATATATGAAATTCGTCCATATGAATAACCCGACATCCGCATATTTAAATTATATTATAATTAATCAAATGTCAAGACCGTGGTAATATATAATATAATTACGAGTTCAAATTTATTGTCAAACATGATCACCAAGGTTGCCGCCTTATATTAATACCCAGAGTCCATTGCACGTATCTCCGACTTTTATATTACCTCCGGACCTTATATTAAATTAATAACCCAACTTCATTACGTATATTTCCGCTGGGCCCACAATGCCATCAACCGCCAATCAAATGCACACAACATACATGAATTATCGTCCACGCACCTTTATTAAACCTCGTGCAAGTCCTGCGATCGCCCACTGTTGGATAGCCTTTGCCCAGATCAATGGATCTTATTCATTTCGCTCGGCGTCTTCCGCCGATCGTTAACGCGCGAAATTTCATTTTAATCAAAACCGCTTATGCCACGTGTCGATTCCTGTATGGAATCGCTGCCCATTCCTCCAATACCGCTTTCCAACGGATGGTGGTGCGGAAAAAACCATGGTTTCACTCTAACCCACCATTACTGTTCACAAGTCTTGGTTCTGCTCCTCTCCTCCGCTCCAGGTTCCGCTCAGGGTTTTAATTTAATAGTTAAATACACCGATTTAATGCTAATTCCTTCGCATTTCAATTATATATATATATATAATTTTTTGTTTCGACTATGATTCCTTCTCCAACGCAGAGTTCCGCTCCTTTGACTTTTGTTCTGCCTCTGACTATGCTTCCGCTCCTATTCACACTGGTTCTTTGGTGTATGCATATATATAAACCATATATATATAACGCATTGATTCAAACACCCGAAATGTTATGTGTAACGCCCGAAATGTATGAAAGATTCTTGAAATTTATCTATATATGTACATATTTTTGAAATAACAATGGTTTCTCTGCAATGACATCTGTGGCTCTGCCTCTGTCGCTTCTGTCACTCTACCTCTGCCTCTACTGCTGTGATAACAACTTTGTCTCCATATTTGCTTTCTCTGTCTCTGCCTTTCTCTTCATTTCCTCTTTGCTCCATTGTTTATCTTAGTCTCTTTGTAATTGTTCCTGTTTCTGCATCTGCTACCTCCTTTGCCATCAATGACAACATTTCCAACAGGGTCGTGTGAGGGCGCCTAAGGAAATGCATTCGAGCGGGTTGTGTTAGTTCGGGTCAGGTTGTGTCAGGCGCCCAAGGAAACACGTTTTTCTGGGTTGGGTCAGCTCGAGTAGTGTGAGGGAACCTAAAAACATTCATTCGGGTGGGTCAGGTCAGGTCGTATCATGTGAGGGTGCCCAAGGAAACGTGTTCGAGTGGGTCGGGTAGAGTCGTGTCATGAGAGGGCGCCCAAGGAAACACATTTGGGGGTGTCAGGTCGGGTCAGGTCATGTGAGGGCACCCAGGGAAATGCACTCGCGTGGCTCCGGTCGGGTTGGTTCGCGTCGTGTGAGGGTGGCCCAAGGAAGTGTATTCGGGTGGGTTGGGTTGGGTCGGATCGTGTGAGGGCACCTAAGGAACGTGTGAGGGTCGGTTCGTGTCATGTCATGTGAGGGCACCTAAGGAAACACGTTCGAGTGTGTCGGGTCGTGTCGGGTTAGGTTGTGCCATGTCGTGTGAGGGTGCCCGAGGAAACGAGTTTGGGTGGGTTGGGTCAGGTCAAGTCGTGTGAGGGCGCCGAAGGAAACACATTTGTGTGGGCCGAGTCAATTCGGGTCGAGTCGTGTGAGGGTGCCTAGAAAGTAAACATGTTTGTGTGGGTCAGCTAATCGAGTCGTGGTAGGGCACCTTATAAGGAAACATGTCAGGTAGGTTGGGGCGGGTCAGGCAGGGTCTTGTGAGGGCGCCCAGGGAAACACATTCAGGCGGGTCAAGTCGAGTCGGTTCATGTGAGGGCGCCTAAGGAAATGCATTCAGGAGCGTCGGGTTGAGTAGGATCAGGTCGTGTGAGGGTGGTCATATATAAAATGCTAAGTTGTGACTGCTTGTGTGCCTTGTGCATGTTTGTGCGATCTGTTTTCTGTTTTCTCCCTCGTGCCTTTGTTTGGGCAGGTCTGGTCATGCCATGTGAGGGTGCCACAAGAAACGCGTTTGGGTCGTATCGTGTCATGGAAGCTATATCAAAAATGATAAGTTGTGACCTTCGATGTGCGTTGTGCATGCTCGTGCGACTCGTTTTCAATTTTCTCCCTTATGCCTTCAACGTTCAGGCGGGTCGAGTTGGGTTAGGTCGTGTGATATGCCAAAGGAAACACGTTTAGTTCGGGTCATGCCATACTGTGAGGGTGCCGAAGGAAATGCATTCAGGAAGCTCGGGTTGGGTGGGGTCATGTGAGGGCGCCCAAGGAACGCATTTGGGTAGTCTCGTGTTGGGTCGTGTGAGGGCGCCTAAGGAAACGCGTTCAGTCAAGTCGGGTTGGGTTCAGTCAGGTCATGCCGTGTGAGGCCACCCAACAAAACACGTTCGGGTGGGTCGGGTCGAGTCGTGTTGTGTGAGGGCGGATAAGGAAACATGTTTGGGTGGGTCGGGTCAGGTCGGGTTGTGTCGTGTGAGGGCGCCCACAAAAATGCATTTGGGCGGGTCGGGTCGTGCCATGTGAGGCCACCCAATGAGACATGTTCGGGCAGGTCAAGTTGAGTCGTGTCATGTGAGGTCGCCCAAGGAAATGTGTTTGGGAAGGTCAAGTCATGTTGGGTTGCGTCAGGTGAGGGCACCCAGGAAAACGCGTTCAGGTGGGTCGAGTCGAGTCATGCCATGTGAGGGCACCCGAGGAAATGCTTTCTAGTAGGTTGAGTCATGTGACGATGCCCAAGGAAACATGTTCAGGCGGGTTGGGTTGGGTCTGGTCTGGTCGTGCCGTGTGAGGGTGCCCAAGGAAACATTTTTGGGTGGGTCAGGTTGGGTCATGTCATGCGAGGATGCCCAAGGAAATGTGTTCAGGTGGGTCAGGTCGGGTCGGGTCTTGTCAGGTGAGGGTGCCCAGGGAAACACATTCGAGCGGGTCAGGTTAGGTCGTGTCGTGTGAGGGCTCCCAAGGAAACACGCTTGGGTTGGTTGGGTTGGGTTGTGTCGTGTGAGGGCGCCCAAGGAAATGTGTTTGGGTAGGTTGGGTCAGGTCATGTCATGTTTGGGCGCCCAAGGAAATGCGTTCGAGCAGGTCTGGTCGGGTCGGGTCGTGTCGTGTGAGGACTCCTAGGAAAATGCGTTCAGGTGGATCTGGTCGGGTCATGCCGTGTGAAGGTGCCCAAGGGAAACGCTTTCGAGTGGGCTGGGTCAGGTCGGGTCATGTCAGGGTGCGTAATGAACGAGTCCAGGTTAGTTCCTGTTGTGTCATGTGAGGGCGCCCAAGGAAATCCATTCAGATGGGTTGAGTCATGCAGTGTGGGGCCACATAATGAAATGTGTTCGGTTGGGTCGTATTGTGTGAGAGCACCCAAGGAAACGCATTCAGGAGAGTTGGATTGGGTTGGGTCGTGTTGTGTAAGGGCGCTAAGGAAAATGCATTTGGGTCGATCGGGTGAGGCCGTGCTCTGTGAGGGTGCTCAAGGAAATGCATTTGGGCGGGTCAGGTCGGGTCAGGTCATGTGATGGCGCCCAAGGAAACGCGTTTGGGCGGGTTGGGTCGGTTCAAGTAGTGTGACGGCTCCCAAGGAAATGCGTTCGTGTGGGTCGGGTTAGGTCGTGTGAGGGCACCCGAGGAAATGCGTTCGGGAAAAAGGGAGAAAATGGCTAACGGGTTGGGTTGGGTCATGTGAGGGCGCCTAAGGAAACACATTCGAGCGGGTTGGGTCAGTACGGGTCAGGTCGTGTGAGGGTGCCCAAGGAAACGCATTCGTCTGGGTTGGGTGAGGTCAAGTCGTGTGAGGGTACCTATGGAAATGCATTCGGGTGGGTCAGGTCAGGTCGTATCATGTGAGGGCACCCAAGGAAACGTGTTCGGGCAGATCGGGTAGAGTCGGGTCATGTGAGGGCACACAGGGAAACACGTTCAGGCAGGTTAGGTCGGGTGGGTTTGTGTGAGGGCACCCAGGGAAACACATTCATGCAGCTCGGGTCGGGTTGGTTCGGGTCGTGTGAGGGTGGCCCAAGGAAGCACATTTAGTTGGGTTGGGTCCATCTGGATCGTGGGAGGGCGCCCAAGGAACGTGTCTGGGTTGGTTCGTCTCGTGTCGTGTGAGGGCACCCAAGGAAACGTGTTCGAGTGGCTCGGGTCATGTCGGGTCAGGTCGTGTCATGTGAGGGTGCCCAAGGAGTCGGGTCAGGTTGGGTCATGTCGTGTGAGGGCACACAGGAAAATTTATCTGTGTGGGTCAAGTCGGGTTGGGTTGTGCCTTGTGAGGGTGGCTGAGGAAATGTGTTCGAGCGGATTGGGTCGGGTCAAGTCGTGTGGGGGCACCCAAGGAAATGCGTTCGGGCGGGCTGGATCAATTTGGGTCATGTGAGGGTGCCCAAGGAAACAGGTTTGTGCGGGTCAGGTCGGGTCATGTGAGGTCACCCCAGGAAACGCGTTTGCGCACAAGGGAGAAAATGGCTAACGGTTCGGATGAACGTGCACAAGGCACATGAGCAGTCACAATGTAGTATTTTTGATACGGCCTCCCTCACATGACCCAAATATACCTAACATGAATGCGTTTGAGAACAAGGGAGAAAATGGCTAACGGTTCACATGAATGTGCATAAGGAACACGGGCAGTCATAACATAGCATTTTTTATATGGTCTCCCTCACATGACCTGACCCGACCTGACACAAACATGTTTCCTTGGGAACCCTCACACGACCTGACCCGACTTGACCCACTTGAACGAAGGCAGAAGGGATCAAACGGAAAATGAGCTGCATGAACATGCACAAGGCACACGAGCGGTCACAACTTAACATTTTTTATACGACCACCCTCACATGACCCAACTGGACCTGACCCGCCCGAACGAAGGCACAAAGGAGAAAATGGAAAACGGGTCACACGAATGTCCAAAAGGCACACAGGCAGTCACAAATTAGTGTTTTTGATACGGCCTCCCTCACACAACCCGACCTGACCCGATATGAACGCATTTCCTTAGGTGCCCTCACACGACCCAACCCGAACACATTTCCTTGGGCACCCTGACATGGCATGACTTGACCCAACTCGTCCGAATGTGTTTAATTCATATGAACTTTAATCCTAAGCCCTAATTCCTCTAAAACGTATAAGACCCAATCCTTATAATCCCTTCCACACTTAATACCTAAATATTACAACCCTTATCCTCTAAAAGAATTTACCTCTCTAACATATAATACATATAATCATTGACACCTGACCACTATACTCCTTAAAACATATAAACCATAACCATAATACTATAACCATAATATCTCTTAACATTTTACCATCATAAACCCTAAAATTTATAACCTTTAATTGCTATATCTTTTTAAACCCTAAAACCCCTAATATAACCTTATAACCCATATTTCAAATAATCCCTAATAATCCCTGATTTAACCTTACAATCCATATATTACCATTTTTTTTTTTAAATTTTGGTGGACTGCATTTTCTTCAACCAGACCGTGAGGTGAACTCGACTAGCAATTTTTAACCAGACAATGAGCTTGGACTAGTGATTCCTAATATAACCTTACAATCCATATTACCACCTTTTTTTAATTTTGGCAGCCCACATTTTCTTCAACGAGACCGTGAGGTGAGCTCCACTAGCAATTTTAACCAGACAGTGAGCTCAGACTAGTGATTTCTGTAAGATCGACTAGCGATTTTTAACCAGCTCTACACACAATTTTTGTGGTAAGATTGAGGCTAGAGTACGGAGCCACAACCTCTGTCAGTTCTGAAGAGGTATTTATCATGTTCTTGTATTTTTCTTTGTAACTTGATATCCTTAATGCAAGTAGTGGAACACTAAAATTGATTCGGTTCTCAGATTTCATGGTATTGATTTTTATTGCAATTCTACTTCGATCTGACACTCTGCATGGATGTAAAAAACTGCTTTCTGTTCAAGGAAGGAATTTTGTAATTAATTAATGGAAGGTAGAAAAAAAAACTACCTTCTCATCAGGCTGCCCGCTGCAAAGATCGGTCTCGGTGTAGGTAAGGCAAATCACCTTATCGTGTTGGTGTAGATGAAATCTCCACTAAGACCTTGAACTTGTGCAACGCCTCTAGCTTAGCCTTCAACATGTATATCCAAATATATCGTGAGTGATCATCTATGACGGTAAGTAAAAATCGGTTCCCTCCTTGTGTGACAACATTTACTGGACCCATGATGTCACTGTGAATAACTTGAAAGGTCTATCTGCCTTCCAAACAGCATCATTTGGAAAACTATGTCAATACTGCTTCCTAAAAATCCATCCTTTGTAAACTGTCTCCATCTTCTGAAGACTTGGTAAGCCTTCCACCAAACTAGTGTTCTTCACCCAGCTATCTTGGTTCAGATGTCTAAACCTTTGGTACCACAAATCAACCAGAAAATCTGAAGCAATGTAAGAAAAATATGGAGCTATGTTAAGCTTGTATATTCCCCCTTCGTGGTAGCCATCACACACCACGTTGTTCTTGACGTTCTTGATAATGCACTTGTCCCGCTCAAACTCTACTGTAAGCCCATGGCTAGTTATCTAATGTACTGAAAAGAGGTTAGTCCCTAATAAAAAAACATACAGTACCTCCTTCAGATCACTTTTCCCCCATCCTTGAGTTCTAGTGGAACTTCTTCTACTCCATAAACTTTTTTCTTGCTCCATCAAAGAAGAAATTCTAGAGTCACTTAGAGGGAAGCTCTACACCGAGGAAAGCACTTTAAGTGACTCTTGAATCATTTAGGAGATAAGGGTAACTATAATTAAGTGACACTTTAATTTCAATTAATGGAGCTAATGTATAAAAATATATGGAAGAGATGTTCAAGAAGTTGTATAGGGTCATCCAAGAGGCCCAAGCCCAGCAATACAAATACTAGGTTCTATACCCCAGGTCATAAGTGGCTAATATCAAAGAAAAAAGTAGAGCGGAAATTTTCATCATACAGTCTTCAACAAAAATCTAGCCACAATAGTAGAAAATATGTCAATTTATGACATAATGAATAAGAAAGGACCTTTTTACCTAAAAGGGATGTGTATTTGGATAAGAGGCAGAAGGAAATCAAATATTTAAACAAAGGTGATGAGGAGCGAGAGGAGTCATATAACCGAGTCCAACGAGAGTTGGATGCTACCCAAAATAAACATGCTTCTAGGGATAATATAAAGTTGAATTTACACACCATATAGGATACTATCATTGGGTATATATTGAATGAGTAAAACTAGGAAAAAATTTAGTTTTTACAAGAAAGATGAACATTTTTTCTAGAGGCCAAAAAAGAAGAAAAAAAATTACAGGTGAAACTAGAAGAAAAGTTGAAACAATGCAAGTTATTAATCCAATTTATACAAATGAGAACTAAGAAGGCTTTGCCACTTTGGGACATATGTTTTTTTTTATAGAAATGTAACATCGTCTTTCAAAAGTTGAGGCTCATAGAATTAATTTAGATCAAGGAAAAGTAAATGTCAAGTGCACTAATGAAGATCTTGGTATATTTTGAGCCTTTATTCAAGAGGGGCTTACCGAGATTTATTGTCACAAGGGCGGGTCGGGTCGGGTATTATTCCATTTACATCGAGATTGTAGCATTAGATTCAACCATGTCATGCTCATAAAAAATTGTAAAAGAATGATAACTTATCTTTGTACTCAAAGATAGAATCCATAACATATCATTCTTGTTGTCTAAAACATAGTTAATTATCCTTCTTAGCTCGTTTGATAAAACAAGGAACTGGTGATGCTAACTCAAGTTATAAATATCATTAATGAGATTTTCAACATAGACCCTCATTGTTTGGTTTCCATAAGAAAAATATTATCATTTCTGTTGTAAATAAAAAACAAACATATTTATATAGTTCTTAAAAAAGTGTAAACTACAATAACCATGTTTGCATTGATGATCCCTAAAAACTTGGATATGGTGTCCAATATTCAATTTTTCACATATTTAATTGAATTTTAGTGTTTAAAACCATGATAAATTAATTCCAAGTTAAAACATGACTATTGGAAACTTGTTGCATATCTGCCAACAAAGGTTGTGTCTCCTTATTGGATTAGACCTTGAACATTTGTGAGTTTATAATTTTTCTCCTTCTTGTTCATGGTTTCATCCATCACACCATGAAACCATATTTTTGATGAAAAAACATTGTGAGGTCCACTCATAATCCATTTCATAAACACAATACTTGCTAAAAAAAACTTTAGAGGAAAAATTAATGTAAAAATTGACATGTTTCCAACAGAAGACGTTGAAAAGGGGGAGGATTTTGGGTAATCATTAGATATTAATTTACCTCCATGCATGTCTCTTCAAAAGTTGCAGACATGTAAGAGATTAAGAAAAAGGTTTATGGTTGCAAAAAAATATGCAGGTCAAAGAGCTCAATAATGGAAATAGTTGAAGTGGCGACTGCAAGAGGAATTTGTTGACACATACGCATGAATCTAGTTACTAATTTTCATTTTTGTTGCCTTTGTAGTGGGTTGTAAAATAAAGCATGCTCCTCCATTTTTACCATTCCTATATTTTTCAAGGTTGTGGTGTTAGTCAATTGAGTAATTTTCCCATTTTGTGATTGTTGTTGTTTTGAACCATTGACTTCCCTCCATCCCTTTATATTGAGTCTAGAGGAAAGAAGAGTTATGAATATTTGTTGCTTTCAACTTGAACCAGATCTTTCCAAGAGGAACAAATTGATTAAGTAGTTGGCTTTGATATTACCAAAAATCATAGAAAGGTATAATAACACTCATCATGTGCTTGATTTAATAAGATTCTTATTATTTTCCTTTCCCAATGTGATTTCCCAAGTGGATGTATATTGCTTCCTTGACATTGGGTAATTTTGGTTTTTTTTAATGTACTTTTGCGAAATGAGATTAGCCAGGAAAGGATGAGTGTTAGTATGAATCTTAATTGCAAGTGTACGAAAAAATACCACTTTAGCTGTGCATAATAAAAAAACCTGACAACAAAGATGACTTCCAATATCTTCAGATCTGCAATTAGGTGATCAAGATAAATGCTGCAAAATTCTAGATCTATGCATTAAAAGACATTAAGCAGTAATTAAAAACAAGATTTACTCTATGCATCTAATAGACAAGACAAGAATATGTTGAATGAATTTTATATTAAGGGCACCTGGGAGGAAAACATAGAAGGATGTTAGAAATTCTCCTCGATGGGATGGGTTCTTGTAAGTCATCAGCACTTCAAATCTAAAATTCCACTCTCTTGATGGTGTAGAAAACCCAGACAAAAATGGAACTCAAAGGGAGCTCACAAGAAAAAGGTAGAAAAATATGACAATGATGGTGGATCAAAGTCAGACCAAAAGTATAGATCCATAGTGATATTTAGGCAACAAAAGGTGATGAATGAATGGCGAAACCCTTATATTTATAGCAAAATATTGAGTTAGTCTAGATATTGGTGCATAGTTAAAATATTATTAACCAAATCAAGATCCAACTTTTATGGAATATTTTATTATATTTGTTGGAGGGAAAAGGAATTTGACTTGGGTCAAATCCCTTTATTTGTAAATAATAAATAAATAAATGATTTACTTATTATTTTAAGGATGTGGTTGAGTAATAATTAAATAATTAATGATTTATTTAACTATTTATGAGTGATTTAGTCAAATTTAACAAGGAATATTATTTAAATAAGGTTTAAATAATTATTCCTAGAAAATAATAAGATAAATAATAATTTATCTAATTAATTTTCCTGTTTTGGGTTAAATATGACCAGGAATATTATTTAAGCTGTTGTTTAACTAATTATTCTTTAAGGAAAATCAAACAAATGTGGATTTATTTAATATTTCCTCATGGGATTTTATGTTTAGACCATAAACAACTTAATAAAGGTGTTTTAATAAGTTATTTTTCATAGTGAAGGCAATTTTACTTAGGGAAAAATTGGTCTTACTTGGTGTACTTAGGTCCATCTAATAGTAACAGGTTAGATGACCAAAAAATGGTGTAACATATTTCCCCCCAGCGTGTGAGCGTTAGGAGCTAATCGTATGACTAAAGTACGTTGTAAGAATTCAATCACTAGACACTGAAGGGGAAGTCAAAGAGAGAGAAATATAAGGTAAACTGAAGCGCTAAAGGACTAGACCCTGAGGAGGTGAGAATTATAGGTGTGATAAGTCTCTTTTATGAGTGAGTACCTGTGCTATAGGCGGCGGGGGACGCATACCTATGCCCGCCGAGGCAAAGTACAAAGAATAATGCGTCCATTAAACAAGGGATTGAACAATATAGTACATGCTGACATAAACATGAGCCAAGTAAAAACATGATAATGAATCCCACATACATACTGTGCCTGGGATAACATCCAGGAATTACACAATAATATCTGAGTACATCAGATACAAATACAACCCAAATTCCCCTATAAACAGGAAAGGGCTCTGAAAATCTGACTAATACATGCAAACAAAAAGGCGCTGCAAGCGGCTGAGGCGGACATCATCAAATATATGGAGCTGAATCAAAGGCTATGATGAAGAGGTCATCCGGGCATGTGGGGCGCTACCTGTAGGTCCACCCCCTCATGAGGGCTGAAACATCTCACACACACCTGAGAATCACTGATATCAGCTACTGCATCACTAAACCATCAAGTATATGGATCTCGATCATGCTGAAAGAAGCTAGAGATGAGAAACAATCAAGTCAAAGGGAAATAAGGAGTCCTTTTGCTTGATCCGAGGCATCGAACAAGAGTGGAAGCTAGAACCAAGGTACACCGCCCTCTAGACCTGTATTCTGGAATGAATGATCTGATGTCGACAAAATGAGGTCCGCCATAGGTGAGGCAATAAGGGATCCTCAACTAATGCACGAGAGAAAATAGTAGAGTGACTGATAGACTGACACCAGGGATGATGATGAAATGGGGGGTACTGAGTAGCGGACGAACAACTTCCCTTGTTAGAGCATAAAGGTCATGGATGACCTAGCAACGACTGACACAATATCATGAGGGATAGGGGACAATAAGACTGGAGGCCATAATGTGCGACAAGAGAGAGAAACCAAGAAATGAAGGATGGAGGACTATAGCAAGATACAAAGGGACTCGGGATAGACTCCATGAATGCGATGATGACTCAACTCGGATGCTATAAACAAGGGTGATTTGATGATGCTGCCACATAGAAAAGGTCCAATGGGGACCATAAAAACATGAGTACAAGAACGTTACTCACGATGAAAATTGACATGATCATGGACAAGTATGGAGGCAAAGAGGTGCCTCAAGTACAAGTGTTTCGAGTGAAGAAATTCGATTTTGAGGAGTGGTGAAGTGATGCTTCGTGGAAAAAATGTGTCCTAGTGAAGTATAAAATCAAAAAATCATGAGCTGGATACCTAAACAAATAAAACATGCATTTCCGGAAGGAAATGCTAAGGGTAATATTTCTTAAGATAGAGTGCATTGCGAGGATTGGGAAGGGGATGGCCTTCAAAATCCTCTAAGAGATATGCCCCCTTACCTAAATCCTTACTGATGATGTAAGGTCCTAGCCATAATGATTCAAACTTCTCATGACCGAGGACATCATGGGCCTGGTCATACACCATAACAAGATCACCTTCGTGAAAAGTACAAGCGTGGAATTTTCGGTCATACTGAGCTTTGGTGTGTTTCTTAGCCGCCTCAATGGTTTGCAATGCAACACGATGATCTTCGGAAGCACTCTCAAGCATGATAAGTAGTTTTTATAAAGGTTGGGTGTCAGGGAGAAGTTCGAAGGCTAGATGAAGGGAAGGGATTTCACACTCGATCGGTAAGACTTCCTCCTCTCCAAAAACAAGGTGGAAAGGAGTAAACCCGGTGGCGGTTTTAACAGAAGTTCTACAGGCCCACAAAGCATGGAAGAACATAAGGTACCAGTTGGTTTTGTGCTTATCCACCGTCCGTTGAAGCATGGTTTTAAGGATTTTATTGACTGCTTCAACTTGGCCATTACCTTGGGGGTAATAGGAGGAGGAATATTGGTGCTCAAAGCCCAACAGTGAGGATAACTCATGCCATATCTCATCTTCAAAATGTAGACCATGGTCAGAGACCAATTGTTTCGAAAGTCCAAATTGAGCGATCACATGGCTAAAGAAAAAGAGGGTTGCGATAGCTGCCATGTTGTTAAACGTTGGCATGGCCTTAGCCCATTTGGTGAAATAGTAAACCGCCACGATGATATACTTGTGGTTACCAGCTGACGACGGTCGACACTCCATAAAGTCTATGGCCCACTTAAAAAGGGGACTAGCTGAGATGACAGGATGGAGGGGAGCCGAAAGGGCTCGTGCCTTAGCGGAAAAATGCTGGTAATTGGAGCCGTGTTTCACTGCCTCAATGCAATCACTGAAGAGGGAAGGCAAAAAAATACCCAACACGCATGATTTTCTGGGCAGTGGCTAGACCGGAGAGGTGGCCACCACAAGCGCCGCTATGACAGGCATTGAGGACTTGCTTTGCTTCACCGTGTGTGAGACAATGACAAAGGACAGAATCTACACCGCGATGATAAAGGCCGTCACCGATAAGAAGGTAGTGGGGGACTTGGTGTCAGATATGTTGTCGAACATCATGGTCGAGATGAAGGGCGAACTTTTGTGTTCGCAAATAAGTAAGGATGTCAGCATAGCAAGGATCATCGGTGGCAATGGCAAACAAACGTTCATCGGGGAAATTATCATTAACTGGAGGATCCTGCGTACCGGTAGGTAGTTCAGAAATGAGTTCAGCGAGGGCTAAAACTTTCTTACTTTTTGGTGTCACAAATTCAAGATCGAATTCCTGGAGGATAACGATCCAACAAGCATACTTCCCATTGATGATTCAACGACTTAATAGGAAGGCCATAGGGTTGGAATTAGTCACGACCTTGGTGGAGCACGTGAGGATGTAATGAAAAAGTGTCTGGACCAAGAACACAATAGCCAGTGCTAATTTATCTTCATGTGAGTACGATACGGGAGGTCCCACCAGGTTCTTACTGAGATAATAGATAACATGCTCAATTCCATTGTCATCTTCCTGAATGAGGACTCCAGCGACCGAGTAGGTGGAAGCAGAGATGTACAGGATGAAATCCCTATCAAAGTCAGGGGGACAGATCAAGGGAGTAGACTTGAGAGCATGTTTCAAGGCATCAAAAGACTCTTGAGCATAGGCATCCCACACAAAAGGGATGTTAGAGTGAAAGAGTCTAAGGAACCCATGCGCGGTGGTGGCATAGTCAAGTACGAACTGGTAAAGGAAATTAGCTTTGCCTTAGAGGCTTTGTAACTGGCATAGAGTACGAGGGATAGGAATCTCAAGGATGGCTTTAACTTTCAATGGGTCAAGCGTGATACCATATTTAGACACAATGAAGCCTAGAAGACGACCGACAGGTACACAAAAGACACACTTCAATGGGTTGAGGTGGATATTATACTTGCAACATCAGAGAAAGACGGTACATGGATCGTGGAGGTGATGCGCCCGATGTCTAGAATGTGTAGTGAGGTCATCTAAATAAGCAAGGATAATGTGAGCCAGGTCATGGAAAAAGTCAGAAATAGCCCGTTGAAAAGTGGCTCCAGTGTTTTTAAGGTCGAACGGCATGACTCAATAGGAAAAGGTTCCCCATGGACTAATGAACGTAGTCTTAAGTTGTTCAGCACGATGGATAACGATTTGGTTGTACCCAGAGAATCCATCCATAAAGGATAGAACCTCGTGCCCTGCACACTCATCAATGATTTGGTCAATGAATGGTTTGGAAAAGTTGTCTTTGGGACAAGCTTTATTCAGGTCGCGAAAGTCAGTGCAGACATGGACGGTGCCTTGTTTCTTGAGAACGAGAACTGGATTGGACACCTAAGTGGTGTATTCGATGTGATAGATAAAAAAAACCTTCTTGAGCTTATCTATTTCGGCTTTGACAGCTTCTCATCTGGAAGGATTAATGGGTCTCAACTTTTGATGGACAAGATTGGCATCCGGCCATGTATCGATATCATGTTCGACAATGGCAGTATCAAGTCCGAGCATTTATAAATAGGACCAGGTGAAAACATCATGGAATTCTTTGAATAGCTTGGTGTAAGCCTCAACCTCTTTTGGGGTGCAGTGGGTGCCCAAGGTGATATTTTCTTCTACCCCTGGTTTGTCAGAAATGTCAATTTTAATGGTAGGAGAGATATTGTCCATATTTCCTTCTTTGAAACCATTAGGTGCAGGGATGGGATTTCTTAACCATTCGACTTCATCAGGAATGAAGTCTTTAGTTTCCACATCATATTGGTCATGGGACTGCTGTGGGAGGAAGTACGCACGGTGGTGCATATCATCCCATGGAAAGTCAGGGTTGGTCATGGATTCCATAATGTCTTCATCTAAATGGAAGATGGGGTGACTGGAGGAAGAGAGACCACCTGACACGGTAGAGCTACCTTACTCATCATCATGTGAAGAAAGGCTCACATGCACAACGTCATGGGGGATTAAAGAAGAGTAAGAAGATAAGGGATCTACCGATGTTGAGCCCAGGGTGATTGCTGAAGGGAGGTCAGGCGAAACATTAGGGGAAGTCTCCAAGGGGAATTCCACCGAGGGTCTCATGGATGATGATAGGTAGAAAATGGTGAACAAATGCTCCGTCATTTCGACATCGGGAGGGGGAATGTCAATGGGAGCAAGCAGATCCTATGGTTCTTCTGGGGCAGAACTCACAAACAAGTGAGAGGTGAACTTGTCATGCTTGGCCTCGAATTGGCGGAACGCTTCCAAAGAGGAATGATACTCTTCAAGGCAGGGACAGAGGTGAGTTTAATGGCCATGTAAATCACACAAAGGACAAGGGTGATTAGTGCGCAAGGTTTTGAGTTTTGGGACTAAATCGGGTATAGTGACATAGACCTCAGGGATATCAGACTCTGGAAACGTCTCATTGACCATGGACTTGAGGTGAGGCAACTTTGGACAAGTATGGGTGGCATGATCGACAACATCACACAAAGCACACTGGATAGTGTGTTTTTGCGGCTGAGGAGGGGCAGGGTTTTTCGTCGTGGCCATGTATTTGGTGGCCTATTTTTGAGCTTTGCCCTTCTTACTCAAAGCGGTCACAAAAAGAGGTGGTTCTTGTTGAGGTGGCTAAGGCACTGGAGAAGCGGGAGAAGTCATGGGGACCAATTGAACTGGGGTCAAAGAAAGATAAGGTTTGGGTTGACCAGGAGGGGTAGCGGTTGGAGGATCAAGGTACCAGACGGTAATCCCAAGGTTCGATTTATGGAGAGAGAGGGTAGCCATGACAGGTACTGTGTACACTCCTAGGAGGGGTGGAGCTAGGAACGATATCTGATCGAAGGGGTAATGGCCAGGCGGGATGGCTCCAAGATGGTTAAGGCTTGGAGGAACCATTCTAGGAGGGTAAAGAGGTTCATGGATACTAGCTGTAGGTGAAGGGCCAGGAGGATGAGGTCTAGAAGGCTGAATCGAAGGGCTAGGTGTAGGCTGCGGAGGGCGAGGAGGCTACTGACTAGCTGAAGCGGGCCTCTTGAGGGCAGCTCGAGATAATTGCATCATGAAAACATTCGATGAGCTAGGATCAGAGATAGGAGGAGGAAGACCAGTGAATGTACCAAGCAGAGAGGAGTCTTTGTAGAATCTGCATGGGACACTGGTTAAAGGATCGACGGTTTTATTATTGGCCACCGAAGAGATGATGGACTCAGGGGAGGTCTGAGACTTCGGTTCGTAATATGTCAACTGGTCAATGGTTACTATCTTTCCGTTATGAGGGAAGGACATCTTACGGTGAACTGCAGATGGGACATCAAACATCGCATAGGTGTAGCTATGACCTAATAAAATGTTGTAATCTAAGGGGGCGTCTATGACTTCTACGTCAACGAAAACAGTCTTTCCCGCAAGAGTAATAGGACAATTGCGGAATAATCCAATGGGCTGGGAGGCATGGCCATCCCACAGTCAGAGAGTGATCGTGGAAGGAGCCAACTCAGGTGATTCGAGTTTCTTCCAAACTGAAGTGGACATCACAAAGGTGGATGCACCCTCATCAATAATGCACCGGGAAACGTTGGCGTTTCGGATCTTGACTGGGATTTGGATGATGACGGAAGTAGGGAGAGGAGGATGTTCTGACCACTCAACATCAAAGAAAATAAATTTATCATTGGATGAATCTACAGTGCTCATGGTAGATAGTAGAGCTTTTCGTTGTGAAAGGCACGACTGGAGGAGTTCTAGCATTGAAATGGCAGCAGGAGATTGCACCAAATCATCTCCTATACTATATGAATGGGCATCTTTTCCAAAAGAAGCATTTCGGCGTAGTGGTCCCTTAGGGATCTTGGTATGAACCTCTCCCTTAGGCTAAGGTATCTGCAAGGGACAATTAGGTGTCGAAAGAGGCTCTATAGGGACCGTAGGATGTGGCTCAGGGACAGATGTAGTGGGAGGCTTGTTGTAATGACGAGACCGAGTATGAAAATTGATGTCTACTATAAGAGGTTGGTCAGAATTCATCATGATAATCTGGTAATCGAAGGTACCAAATGGAAGAGTTTGAGTGGCCACCTGACCTTTAGGTGGTTGGGTAGCCACAAATCCTTGCTGAGGGAAAGGATTAGTAGACATAGCCGGCTGACTAGGCGTAGCACTGGGAGGGACGGAAGGGGAGGCTTGTTGTCCTCACAATGTTGCTTGAGATTCCCACGTCTACTTCATCTATGGTAAAAGAGGACAATAATTTGTGTGATGACCATAAACACCACAACAAGAACAAGGATTGTTCGTGCAAACAAGCCTGTCCTACTTGGGCTGAGTGCCCTATTGCTGGTTCGTAGTGTTAGGAGCATTATTTTGTAGATTAGGTCTAGGATTACCGGGAGCAGATTGATTTTGAGTGCCTTTCCTCTTCTTTTTGGAAGGAGGAGGATTAGTCTCGCCCTGCTGTGCATACACCTACCCTTGAGGGGGAGGTGACTGCTGTTGCGGGGGTTGAGAAGGAAAGGGAAGAGGAGGTGCTAATGCTAGAGGAGATGGAGCACCAGGCTATGGATACGGATAATAAGGATTTTGGGTAACAGTGTGGTAAACAAGAAGTTGGGAAAAAGGAGGAGGCATGCCATATCTTGGATACATGCTACTGGGAGGGGGAAAAGGTGGGAGAGTCTTTGCCCCCTTGAGGAAAACCATAGCCCATGGGAGGTTGAGCGTATGGATGAGAGAGAGATCCAACGATACCGTCGGTAGCATGAGAAGCCCCTGGTGCGTTTTCACCACCGGGTCTAGGAATATTAGGTAGAACGGTATAAATATAACCCAACTAAGCGTAGATCAAGTCATATTTTAACACAATTTGGAGAGCGGCTTCTTCGGTTTGAGGGAAATGCGATGCGACATCTTTTCCTATAGCAAGAAAGAGAGATCTAAGGAAACATTCCATGTAGACACAATATTCTAAGGTAGGGGCTCGAAATAGGCTCTTTATTCTCCACCATTCCCGCACATGATTGGATAGGCGGGCCACAGATGATTAACAGAAAGAAGTCAAAAGTTCGGTACCGATGTCATAACGAAGGGGAAGCTGGAAATAAGACAAGAAAGCCCAAGCAAGAGTCACAAAGGTGGTATGAGAGGATGGGGCTTGATCAACATGCCACTTAGAAGCTTCACCAATAAGCGTCCGTTGGAACAACTGAAGATGGACAGAGTCATCGGTAATGGAGTTAGACGAGCACCACATGTGGAAAGATCAAACATGATTTGTAGGATCTTCACTAGCAAGACCTTCAAACTTGGGAATGTCGGAAGGGAGATTGGTTGGCATTGCAGGCCAACAACCATTATGGTGTATAGGGTCATTTATCAACTGGTCGAAATCGGGAAGACTAAGGCTTGTCATATAGGGGGGCAAGGGAGTTGCCAGGATAGTTCCTGTTGCGGTCCCACTAGTAGTATTCCCAGCATTAGGGCCGGGGCTACCACCAACGTTAGGTCTTGAACCAGACATGGTGAAGGTGACAGGAGGATAACCGAGGGTGGAATTAGAAGGAGAACCTAATAAACCAGAAGGAGAGTCGTAGTGCGGACTCGATGGAGGACTAACTCGAATCCTACAAGGAGGAGTAATTCTTCCTACCGGAAATTGAGGATGAAGGCTAAGAAGTCTTTGGGATAAACACCTTGGTGGCGCAATGATGATGACACAAACACGGCACAAAGGGAAAAAGAGACCAACAAGGGCAAGGAGGTGCATGATCAACTGATTACAATGTCTAAACAAGGGCAAAGAGGTGCAGGATAAATTGATTTCAATGTTTTAGAGCCTTTGCTTGGCGGTGTTAACCAAGCTCTTTTTTTCTTAGGGTGTGTGTGCAAAGTTTGTAAATTTTAATGTTTAAACCTAGATGTTTGTAGAGAAAAATAAAAAGTGTGTTGTGTAACTGTAAATAAACCTACAGATAATAGTATATGGAACTGAAATAACAGAAAATAAATAGCTAATAATGAAATAATATAAACCCAAGGAGGCAGGCCTCTCAACAAATAGTTTGTAGGTGGGAAAAAACTAATCAAAAAACATTGAAATAGCCAATAGATCTAAGGTCAGGAGGGATAGGGATCTAAAGGTCATATCTACTAGAAAGTGGTGTAGAAAACAACAACAAATAAGAGGAGAGATTGTCGTAAATGAGGTGGTGAAAGGCTATATCTTGGAGGGAAGCGGAGGTCACCCTAGAGGAAGACCCAAACAAAACTAAATGAGGTGTTGTGGATGGATAAAAAGCCAATATGAAGTGGACCTGAAGGTGAGGTACCAGATCTAAAAAATGGTTGAAGACTTTGAAATTTCAAACAACCTGTAATAGCTAAAACTCTTCCACCAAAATTGGAGTGTACTGAAGCCCTAGGGGGCTAGGTTCCCACTTAGTTGAGTAAAACAGAACAAGTATAGGTCTAAAACGGGCAGAGATGGAGGTTATACAAACCTAAACAGAGGCCCAGACAAACCCAAAAGACTTTCAGAAAAACTGCGGCAAAAAGTCCAGGTCGCAGTTTCTGACCTGTTTTCTGTAGAGGTTGCAGTTTTTGGGTTGAAAAGTGCGTCTTGAAGCTCCGGGTCGTGGGTTTAGGGCCAAAAAGTGCGACCTACACTTCCGACACTCTCAGTGACATATTTAAGAAAAATGTGTCGTCTCAGCTGCGGATGATGTCTGTCACCTACACAATAGGTTTGAAAACACACGAAAGTTAGAATTTTTAATGTTTTAGGGTTTTATAGGTTAAAAAAAACATCAAGAAAAGAAAAAACAAGAGGCTGAAGAGAAATCCTAGGGTTTGAAGTAGCTAAATATGCAGGGATCAGAAAAACGACGGTGGTCGTAATCGTAAACCCGTGTGGAGTCGCCAGTTGTTAGTATGAATATTAATTACAAGTGTATGAAAAAATACCACTTTAGCTGTGCATAATAAACATCCCTAACAACAAATATGACTGCCAATATATTTAGATCTACAATTAGGTGATCAAGATAAATGCTGCAAAAATCTAGATCTATGCATTAAAAGACATTAAGCAGTAAATAAAAATGAGATTTACTCCATGCATCCAATAGACAAGACAAGAATATGTTGAATGAATTTTATATTAAGGGCACCTAGGAGGAAAACATAGAAGGATGTTACAAGTTCTCCTCGATGGGATGGGTTCTTGTAAGTCCTCGGCACGTCAGATCTAAAATTCCTCTCTCTTGATGGTGTAGAAAGCCCAGACAAAAATGGAACTCAAAGGGAGCTCACAAGCAAAAGGTAGAAAATATGACAATGATGGTGGATCAAAGTCAGACCAAAAGTATAGATCCAGAGTGATCTTTAGGAAACAAAAGGTGATGAATGAATGGATAAACCCTTCTATTTATAAAAAAATATTGAGTTAGTCTAGATATTGGTGAATAATCAAAATATTATTAACCAAATCAAGATCCAACTTTTATGGAATATTTTATTATATTTGTTGGATGGAAAAGGAATTTGACTTGGGTCAAATCCCTTTATTTGTAAATAATAAATAAATAAATTATTTATTTATTATTTGAAGTATGTGGTTGAGTAATAATTAAATAAATAATGATTTATTTAACTATTTATGAGTGATTTAGTCAAATTTAACAAGGAATATTATTTAAATAAGGTTTAAATAATTATTCCTAGAAAATAATAAGATAAATAATAATTTATCTGATTAATTTTCCTGTTTTGGTATAAATATGACCAGGAATATTAATTGAACTGTTGGTTAACTCATTATTCTTTGAGGAAAATCAAACAAATGTGGATTTATTTAATATTTCCTCATGGGGTTTCCTGTTTAGACCATAAACAACTTAATAAAGGTGTTTTACTAAGTTATTTTTCATAGTGAAATCAATTTTACTTAGGGAAAAATTGTTCTTACTTGGTGTACTTAGGTCCATCTAATAGTAATAGGTTATATGACTAAAAAATGGTGTAACAATGAGAGAGTTGGAGAATTTAAATGGGAAAGGTGAGTTAGTTAGAAAATGGTTGTGAAATAAAGGGTTTTTGATAAAATATAGCTCAATAAGGACTAGTAGTCAAGGCACTTGAATGAGGTATGATGAACACAATATAGTGGGGTTATGAGAGATATGTTATTACAAAGTGACAGGTTTGATGTAATGTAGAATGAGATTGTGGATGAGAAATAATCAAATGAACTAATGAGAAACCATATACTAAGGCCAACATATGTGTCCGAACTATTTAGGGATTATGAGAACCTCACGCACCTCAAAGCACACATAAGATGTCTCAATCCAGATCAAATTCTCCATTTTATCAAACTTCTATGGAAGAAAAACTCCATCTAAATATTGGAAAAGAAGCCTTACCCAAAATGCATTCATCAATTTGTCTGTATCCTAACATTACTTCAGAGATTTTATAGTTCTCACTGAAGCCTTGCTTTAGATGATTTCCAGAGCTTCCAGGAGGCATCTACAACAGTAAAATTTTAAGACAAGTCAAAATGAAAAAAAATTGAATCTGAAACATCCTCCATCAGTGTCATATAAACTTATCATTCTTGGCAAGACTGTCATATACTTTCATCAAGACATCTTTGTTTATAGATACAAATAACTGTTCCAAAGTGTTATGCACTTCTTCTCCTAGATGATATTCAAGAATGTAGTGTTTAAGTGATTTGCACTTATTATCAAAGTTGTTGTAATTCTTTAATATACAGTTCCATGTAGCTTCTCCCAAGTGAATGATATTTTGCAGATATCGACTTACAAGATTATAACATGTCCCCATTGCTACAGATCTTGAAGCAATATCACACGTGGTGCTGAACTGTAAATGCTGAGATTTCATACATAGGGCAATGCCACACATAGTAGGGTTAATGCATCATATAACGAAGGGTATTTACTGCACAGATAGTTACAGGTCTTCATACTTTCAGGAAGACCCTGTGAGGAAAGATATGTTCCTGATCTAAATGATACAACCTCTGACAAGGTTACATAAATAGACTGTAGATGAATTTTATTAGTGATATAACCTAAGGGAAAAAATGGAACCTTTACTGCTCATAAATACAAGTGATCATATTTCCATGAAACCTCTGAATTTTTGTCACTGATTAACTGTTGTCACTGATATGATTTCAAATTGTCTTTCTATTCAACAAGCTAATACCTCTCCCTTTTGACTTCATTTCAACTTGTGCTTTAAATGATGTCATATTTAAAGGAGGCCAAATAGATCTGAAAACCAAGAGTCACACTGCCATAGTGTGAAAATGATACTGATAACAAGATCAAAGAAAGGGTTAGCGTATGGTTGACAAGGCATCAATGAGATGGCACAAAACTACTGAACCCTAATGTATTTCCTAATAGATTAGTTACTAGGCATAGCCCAAATTTTTTTTTCATATCATATGGATATAAATTATAAGGTAGACAATTGTCACTTAGCCAAGGTTTGAAGAGTGCTTTAAGATTATAAATAATGAGCTGATATATTGTCACTTGAATAATTCCAATAGGTATAAAATTTCTCAAGTCTTCAATCATAAAAGAGTCTTGAAATTAAAATTTTCTAGAATTATATCAACGTTAGAGTTTAGGTATCTTCAGTGCTTTCACAGACTTTGCATGAAGGTCGACTCTAGGCTCTGATAGATGTATGTGTAGTTTAGTATGAATATATATATCCCCTAAATATTGTTGTAGGAGATAGTGCCATTTGGTAAAAGATTTAGATTATGCCTAAAGATGGTTGTCCGTTTTGAGAGATTGTTAAAATGAATGTTGCAAACGGTAATTAAAGACATCCTCTGCTATAGCTCAAGTCAACAACAATTTCCAGAAGAGAGAGAGAGAGAGGTATAAAGACTTGAATTGAAAATGAATTATCAACCTATTGAAACTTCAAGTTCTCATGGAGCTCGTCAACGTGATGCCACAGGTCGAATATTACAGTGAAAATATTAGATCACATGCATTTACAATATAGACATTGTCTCTGACTTAGATCTGTTGTACAGGGTAATTAGACACCAAGTCCGCACATGAGTCACACTTGCACGCTGATTTTCATACTTGAATATGCCTTAGAATTTTAAATATTTTATTTATATAATTAGTCTCAAAAGAAGGCCGATAGCCTATAATCAGCGCAATGCGAACTTGGCCGCATGTAAATGATTTGAATTCAGACTTCTGAGATCAATCACATCACTGATCTCATCACACACTAGATTGATGATCGCATCAATGTTTTCAAGATCTCACGATATCTGGGTAAATAATACTTCTAACATTTTATTATGATACTTATTCCCTTTAATTGTGCCATCACATTATCATACATTTATATGCAGATCGGATTAAAAGATCCAGAGAAGACTCAATTCCTAATAAAAATCGAGCTACCTCTGATTGCTAGACTCCTTATGCAAGATCATGTCATTATGAAACCTCAAGGTTTACTAAAAAATTTCCATAGAAAAAAAAAACTCTCCTTTGATATTCCTAATGAGTCATACCTTCAAAGCATAATATCTAAATTCTTAGTTGTATGCATTCTCTTCTCACTTGGGCTTGTCCTCACGTAAGCTCTGATTCCATGCAAATTTTAACATGTTCTTTGCATATATAGTTAGATAAATATGAGCCCAACTATTTATCCATCATATTTACAATTATAACTGAATAAAGAACATGAATCATATTTGTAGAAGACAGGCCAAGAAAAGAGAACACAAGAATTGGCATAAGCCATGGAAAAACCTCAAGATGGGGAAAACCCTTAGTCAATTCTTCTTATTATTCAATTGTTCAGCAGAAGGGGAGAGAGAGAGAGTACATCAATTGAAGTCAAATTTGACTTGATAAACTTCAGAATCTAAGGAAGAGGATAGCCCACAATAATATCTACTGAATTTGCTGTCATGAATTGTTAAAGATAGAGTTAAGGCATCATAGTGACCTTTACACAACTCCAAGACATACCCTTTTAATGTAGCCTAAAACTATGTCCAAACTGATAAGGCAGTTCAAACCTATAATGTTTCCTCAAACTGATAGTGTAGACCAACCCTACAACGTTTCCCTAAATGAATGACCTTCCAGTGCTGCCTTCCCTAGATATGATGCATATATTACCTTGCTACCCTTTGATCAAATGTGGTTAGCTGAGGGTTGACTGCGGCTAGGATGAATGATCAAAATAGAAGACAATGTACTTAGATTGACACTTAAATATGATGATGGAGCAGCCCTGACCTGCGGTCCATAGATCTGAGATGATAGTCCATGAAACGTATATGTAACTTACCTCTAATAAAGCGTGCTAAAGTTGCCAAAGATATACAACCCTATTCATCATAAAATAATCCTGAAACTCTTCAACGCTAGCTTAGATATATGTTGTCTAGACCTCCACATTCTTCTCCTACATCCTACGTTGGGAGCCTTGAAGCCCTTGCCATAGATCCACATCCCTATATCAAATATGAGAAGTTGATGTGTGAGAATGGGATGAAGAGTGTTCCTTATATACAATTTAGAAGATTAATCCGACCTTTACTTTTGGAGGCAAAATTCAAAATTCAAATTTCAATTTTCCCTCCAAAGAAACATCATTACTTAAGGCATTTATTGTGAATAAGAAAATATTTCCTTAGCCAAATTTGATGATCTTTAGATCGATTTTAGTCCTCTCAAAAATAGGAATCCAATGCATTTATAATCTCTATCAACTGAATAGGCCAAATTGGAATTTGTCCCTAGTTTCCAAATTTAACACCGACATTATAAACACTTTTAGTTGTTATTCATATTGGAGTTGATAGTAAAATAAGTTTTGTTTATCTAAGGAACATTGTAAAGGCATCAAATTTGTGACATAGATTAAATTTAATTTATTTTCCAAAACCAAAGTTGAAAGGAAGTTGTACTATGAATACTTTGTGGTTATTTATTTGGAAATTTGTATATAGGGTGCTTGTGACTTGTTGGCCCATGAAGAAGAAGAAATTAAAACTTCTAATATAATTATAAATCAAAATTCAAAGCCATGATCTAAATTCCCTTAATAAATATAGTGAAGAATACATCCATAGAGGATTGGAGTCTGAATATATGGGTTTTGAATTGACATACACATTATATGCCTCATGTTCAAATAAAAAAGAAATACACCCTGAAGAACTTGTGGTAACTGATTGAAATCCTACCATTTCTTCCCTTAGTGAAGTAGGCCCTATACCTTAGGAGAAGATTGAGGGATTTCATTTATTACATTCATTTTCTCTTGTTTTCCATCTATACATTCTCAGGTGGGATGTTCCTGGTTTCATTCAAGTTGAATATATGTTTATCTCTCTTCTTATATAAATGTTTTTGGTTTCTTTGTAAATCTGTGAGTTAATGAATATCTGAAATCCTGGTTTGTCTAGGGTAATATAACACATTGTCATAATCTGATTTGTTTCTCTCTTGTTCTTGTGATGTTGTAAGGTTCTAAACTATCATATTTCAGAAGAAAAATTTTGATCCTATTTTGTTTTCCTGGTCTCTTTTTTTCTCGTCTACCTGTTTTGTTTCTAATATTTAGCAGTCATATCAATTCACATGTTTACTTAGATTTATGCTTATTTATTTTAATCTAATTATGCTGATTTATTTGATACACTATTTTTTTTATAGGTTTTGATTTTGAAATCCCCTAGCTGAGCATCGGAACAACACTGAAAATGGTAACATTGGGCATGATTTGTGCAAAAAATTGTTGATTTAGTATAAAATTTGCGGTCAGATACAGGTGTCCCTTATTGGGGTTGCTACCAATATGATGATAAGATAGATGACACATGAAGTCACATACCTTTTGCTAATTCTTCCTAAATAAATTTAAGAGAGGCTAATTTTATTGCAATGTGGCAGACTAATCGTGGCACAGGAACAACCTCAGGACATGTAAAAAAATAAAAATTACTCTTTCAGATTAGTTTTTTTATCTTTAACAATATTTTTTTAAATATATTTCATGGTTCTTATTATCTTATAATGTGGTAGGATGATCGCGGAAAGGGGCCAGCCGAAGAACATGTAAAGTGCCAACCTTTCTCTATCTTCAGGTATTTTAATTGTTTACATAATTGAAATAATGTTAATTTTGTTCAAATATGTAGACGATTGTCTATGGTGTGCATCATGATTCCCTCAACAAGGATGATTTTTATTCATCCCCAAGTCCATTTGTTTTTCTGCGAAAAAATATTCAAAATGAAAACAAGGAACTTGAGCGTTTGGTAGACATTGTGCCTCAAATGCTCGAATTAGAAGAAAGGATATTACAAGTTATGACCCAGCTTCACACATATGAGGTAATAACAAAAAATTAAAAGGATATTTTTATTGTTATGCATAAGATCAATTGTGATAGCTTGATTTATAACTTTTACATTAACTAAACTAACAAAAAAATTCTTTCGTATGTAGCATTTTTTGCATCCTATTGTCTCTGGTATTGGTGGTAGTGGGACACAAAGGCAAGATATTTCTGAGGAACCCTCTCATACACCTTGTATGCCTTTAGGTAGCAGGAAAGAAACAAACCCCCAAGAAGACACAGAGCCAACCGCTGAACGTGGTGGTAGTGATGAGGATGATATGGCCAAATTTATGATTGCATTTCTTGGAGCTACATGTGTCACCTCCACGGGGACCATTCCAGGCACGTTTTTGGTGAACAATGAAGGTGTTCCTATAAAGAAAGTACAACTCCCAGGTAAGTTTTAATATTTTAATTGTTTCATGTACTCTATATAAGACATATTTTATCATGATTACTTTTTTTTAAATATCTTTTTTTGTGTAGGAAACAATGATTTTGATAGGGCCTTGGAGAGCAAGGCGTTGGTAATTTTTGGGCCAACCATATGCATAAGGTGGAATTCCTAGAATTCCAACCTGAAAAAATAACTTTTAGATTATCTAGAAAGCCTTTTTGGCGTGAGCACATTTGATAGAACAACGGTTGCCCAAGCAGTTGGCAAATATCTGAAATATATGCGGGAAACCTATAGGATGTACTTGAAAAATAACTCTAGATATGAGCATCCTCTCATAATTCCATAGAGGGAGTGGAGAGCACACATTGAGGACGAAAAATAGAAAAATACCAAGAAGCAAGGAAAAATGCTAACTGGACCTCAAGGTAAATTACAACTTTAATTCAATATCTTTAATTTTCTCCATGTCTAAAATAAAAGTGTGCTACATAACTGACTTCAAGATTTTGATGATAGGTTGCTTGACACCTCGAAGGCAACCAAATATAGGATTCAAAAACAAGGCCAACATAAGCTACACCAGGGCAGCTACTTGAAATTAGCTGCAAGAATTGTAAGTAGATAAAAATCTTATTAATTATATCGCCTTCCAACATTTTTTTAGTCCCATCAAATAACATTAAAAATACACAATCATATGTAATTTAGGGTGATGAATTTGGAACAAAAACCGCAAAGGAAGACAGGGAGATCACTTTCCATTCCGGCTATCAAGCCATAGTTGAACGTCATAAATGCTTGGGACAGGTCCCAAGATCCAGAATGCCTGATAAGGTAAAACGTTAACCTTTCAATATGTTTGTTTTCATCCATAAATTTAATGTCTAAAACTTTGTTTAAATCAGGGGAGAAACACTTTAAACGAGCCAAATAATCTAGTTGTAGAGTAGTGCGTTGAGAGTGAAATATTGCCAGACCATGGTCCTCACATGCAACCTGATCATTCCAGTGGGGACCGAGCTGACAATGCTGCTATCAATGATGCCCAAAATGGTAATTAATTTCTACTTATAATTTTTTATAATTATACATTTATGGTTGTGTCCTTATACCATTTTTTTTAAATGACAGAGAATGTTGTACTTGATCATCCTAACACCGGAGAGGAACATGGCGAAACAGTTCCAACGGTAACAACTGGTACACTAGGTAAATAATGTCATTGCAATTATTTTTTATTAATATTATTGATCTACTTCAATGATATTTAAAATATATAAATTTAAATTTAATATTATTTGTTTTTTTAGGCGATGCCCCATCACTGCATGAGACCAGACATCATGAGTAGCCAACTAGGTCAACTATGCGGGAAAGTCACAAAACATAAGTAGAGAACAATGATGATGATGATGTAGTTAGGAGTTTTAGAAATAGGAAGAAGAAAAAGAAAATTTAATGATTTAAAATATTATATTATTATAAAATAGATGATTACTATTTCACTATTTTTGTGCCATACACTTTCAATGTTTTCTTGCGTACTTTTTGTTGCGTTACTTTTTAATTATTTATTGAATTTTTTTGTGTGCTCATGTTATTAAAAAATTAAATATATATTGGGTATTGGGGAATTGAGAGTGATGTGATGTGGGGGGGAGGGGCCATAAGAGCTTCTACCTTCATGTGGTTGGCCCTGTTTAGTAGAGAATAATTTATTGGAGCCAAACCTCCCTCGATCCAACGTAGCAACAAAAAAGTCAATGTTGACTTAGTTGCTACTCTTTCAAATCGTGGGAGGCTTGTTCCAAGTTCAGGCGACTCCAATAAATTGTTCTTTAAATTAAGAGGAGATTATTCAGGTATGCTTTGACATTTCCAATATATGTTCTAATATTATCATAAGAATGCACCTTAGAGTAAAAATTACTGCAAATATTACTTGTATTTATTGTATAGATAATTATGGATTTTGAATGACTTGGAAGTGCAGGTGCAAATCCTCTTGAATCATGAGCAATACAACTTGTCAACTAGGGTCATGTCCATGATATTTTTGCTTATGCACTTGACCAGGTTTGTAGTGTCAGATTTTGTAATTTCCTTTACACTTCATAATTCAAGATGAATCTTGTTCATGATTATGGTCTAGTTTTTTGTATGCGTTTTTTCCTCTATTTGATTCTAAGTTTGAACATGATTTTAAACATTGAAACATTTTTTGTTTTTATACTATTAATATATTTAAATATACCACAGTTCATGAATTTAAGTTTCATGTGAATAAATAATATATTGTTACAATCATAGTTTAATATTTTAGAGTGTGTAAGGTTTTAGCACCATCTTGGTGGTTTACATCATAGGTTGACTTGGCAGTATACATTCTTCCTATTTCGACTATGTGCAGGATGAATGATGCTAGAATCATGTCCCCATCAAATCTTAGTTTGGGACTGAGCAAATGATATGGTGACATCATGGCATGTAATATTCCCAATTTTCCATCAGTTACTTGGAATATTAGAGTTCTTACTTAATTAAGTAAATAAAAGGGTGGAGGGACCCATAAACCCCATAGATGAATAAAACCCACTTTTTTTGCATGAATATGGGTTAAATAGATAGTAGATCAAAATTATGGAATAGTGGAGATGCTTATTAATGAAGGAAGAATGGAGATCATGGAGCATTGATGAGGAAGATGATGGAGATAGTGGAGGAGTAAAAGTAAGATCATGGAGGAATAAAAGTAAGATCATAGAGCACTAATGATGAATTGGTGGAGGAAGTGGTGCATTAAATGCACACACAATGGATAGAGTGGAGAGTGAATGCAGAGATGATGGAGATCATGGAGAGACAACGCAATATTCATGGAGGCTAGTGGCCACATGTGCAACGCAGTAATGAGGTGGTCCAAGGATAGAGGAGCCTCACAAAGCATAAAATGAAGGTGAAGGTAGACATAGGATTCATGATTCTGGATTTAGATCTTGTTTTGTCATTTGAAATTTATTTGCATGCTTCAACTGTTTAGCTAAGTCTGCAGTGTTTTTTAGCATACTGGTGTTCTCTAGCAGGAATCCCACCCTTATCCACAGGGGCCTTCGAGTGCCTACTATGGAAATTTTTCTTGATCAGCCATTCATCATTAGGCATTGGTTCCACATTCAGCCCCTCTCCACAGCACATACAGATTTAGGAATTATGCATTCCTGCTTGAGGGTTTTAGAGGAGGAAGGTAGTTTCTAGAATTTCGGCTAAGAAAAGAGTGGAGGTGTCATTCTTTCACCTTGTGCTTCCATTTCAGTCTTCTAGGAGCAACATTGTGACATCCGACATCATGTCATCATCTACACCTCCAAGTAGTAACATACCCCCTAGGAATTGTGCAGTCTAGCCTAGTATATCCATTGGAGGAAGGAAGTTACAAGTATTTCAGCTTGGAATCCTATGAGGGATCATCCCCTCACTTTGGAGAGATTATTTCCATTAGCTGTGAGGTATAGTCCATCACCTAGAAACAGACTACAACTTCAGCCCTCTTGACAACGTAGTCCATTCCATTAGTTGTGTATTCAACAACTACAACTTGAGAGGATGAAGGAGGAGCTAGATCTCAAGCTTCTAGCTTGGAGATCAGGAGGAGGGATCAGCTCGTAATGCATTGAGATGATTGTATCTTATCTTAGCCATATTTATCTTCAGTTCATGCCATAGATTTGCATACCCAGAAGTTTTATATTACAAGCCCTAGGAGGGTGATTTTCCAAGGTTGTCCAATCTGGAATTCCTTTCTGGGTTATGTTGGGTTTTCATCATAGAGCCTGGATTTTGAATCCCAACATCATATGAGCTCCAAAATAGCATTATCTATGCATCCCTTTTCATACAACAGTTATATTTCCAAAATTTACATAAGGGACAACATCGTATCGCCTCCAGTAGATCAGTAGTCACGCAATGCCTTCATTGAGAGGACTTGAGGGTCACTCTAGCCACCTCTGTCAGCTTGACTGTTGCTATTTTTTAGCACTATTTTACTTACATTCTCAACTCCATAATAATAAAATGCCTCAGTTATTCTATCTATTTTCATGGTGTTTACATCTTATTTGTACATCGATGTAGTTTCCAATTATTGTGTTTTGTATTACTATATTTTCCCATTTTGGGATATTACAATGGTTTCAGAGCATGATCTTTGGCTCAGCTTATGGGTATTACATTTCATGAAATCTGAAGAAGAAGCACAAATTAGAGATGTACAATGATGGAGGGATTAATTTTTTCCACACTTCTCTTTAGATCTATGTAGGATCTCTCCAAAGAGGTCAAAGAAATGAGAATGGAGAGGCAAAACGAAACCTCAAGAAGGTTTTAGGATGAGGAAGGTCCAAGAACTTCCTATCCACAGCAAAAACAACCGGCAAGGCAGAGAGCCCCACACCTATCTACTATGTCCACTTTCTTTGCAGAAGAAGGTGAATGGCATGGGGATGGAGGAGACATAGAGCATGAGACTATAAGTAATTATCTTGGAGAGTAAAAAACCCAGTCTAGAGCATTCAAGGAGAATATAACACTCCAACAGTTTTTCCAGATAAAAAAATATCAGAGATCCTGCAACAAAAATAGAAGAAGAAGGCACATACAGAATAGATTCTTCTTGCCTACATTTGATGGGTCATCCACAAGCACACCAAAATCTTGGAGGAAGCAGTTATATGAATTCTTCTAGCTACACCTAGTAGCTGAAAGAGAGGTTGTTGAAATTGTAGCACTGCACCTTAAGGGTGAAGCAAAGGATTGGTGCTTCAGCCATATGAAACAAGAAAGAGTGACTATTTATGCAAACTTCACTCAAAGGGTGGTAAAGAAGTTTTATACAAGAAAACTGGAGACACTTTCCATAGAGACATTTCCTGACATTGATGAGAAAGTATTGAAGAGAAAAGGGAAGATGTCATCACTATCACTCTGGAAAGGGAGCAACTACCACCACCAGCAGCTGCAAAAGTACTTGCATCAGGAGAAGGAGCACTTGAATCTTTACAAGATGCTCTTGAGAAATTTACATTGAGAGTCCCATGCATGATTCAAGAGATGCATGAGGAAGAGGATGTAGATACTAGCGCTGGTACAATAGTAGAGGAACAACCATCACCATCACCAGTAGTTGGAGAATCCATCGCAGTGATTGGATGAACTCTTGTAGCTTTGCAAGATGTTCCCAAGTATCATCTGATCCAAGGTTTGCAAACATTTCCATCCCATATTATTTCAACACCTCAGTTTCAGATTTGTGGGATCATGCCATCATGGAAATTTCATGACAAAGGATTAGAGAACTTTGCTGATTTGGAGCAGCAAAATATCACTGCGCAGAGGACCCGTCACTTTTTCAAGGAGGAGATGTATATCCATCCCAATTTTACATTGTTAAGCTGCACACAACAGTTCATGTTGCAGTGTGGAGTTTCAGAGGATAGGATGAGCATAGTGCTAAAAATTACAATTTAGGACTGTGAGTTCAACATTGTGTATGGCCATGAGACAACAGATGCACCATCATGGAGATGAACAGTGCTTTCACTGAGGAGTAGTGATGAGTTGGGGGCCAAACTATTCTTGGAGAATTCCATTGACCGCTTCAGTTATGAAGCTTTGGATGGACAGATGGTAGATGATAGACATCTTGTGATGGATATCATTCTCCATTATCAGGATGGAGCCTTCTTTATGAGCATCTCACAACTCAAAGAGAATTTTTTGCCTACAACATATTCAGAACCTCATGGGTTCCATCAGGCCATCGATGAGAGGATATCATGGAGATACCTTAAGGAGGTTTCACTTCAACATATCATGGAGTGAAAATATTATCATCAAATTGAGGAGGATGGTATTCTCTATTTAGTGGATAACAAGTTGGAGCATGATAGGATTCATCACCCACAGTTGGATGAATGGGTGAAGATGATGAGCAAGTGGTTGAAAGGCTACTTCCAGATCTATGACACAAGGCAACAAGAAGCATGGATGCACTTTTTATTTTGGGTGAGTATGGTTACTACCCAACATTTCAAATTTGTATGATCCATACCTTGCATAACACTAGT
Organism: Pinus albicaulis; assembly: GCA_034641835.2. Classification (NCBI taxonomy): domain Eukaryota; kingdom Viridiplantae; phylum Streptophyta; class Pinopsida; order Pinales; family Pinaceae; genus Pinus; species Pinus albicaulis. The sequence goes on along the minus strand of CM076580.1, from coordinate 963,113,256 downwards.
GTGATGCAACAATAGGAGGCATAGCTATGTTGGTTACTTTTGAGAGAGTTTGGCCATCACATGACATATCCTACGTCAATGGATATATCATTTTTTGGGACATTGCATGGCACTCACATGATGTCACAGTAGGGAGCTTGGGTATGTTGGTCTGATGTGACATTCTACATGTCAATCAGTATGTTGTTGCTCCATGATTTGCATTATGATGATGTGAGGTGGTAGCAAGAGTTATTGATGCTTTGGTTAATCTTGGGAGAATAAGGGTTGACATTCTCCCATAACATGCATGATGATGATGTAGGATGGAAACAGGAGGCATTATTGCATTGGTTTCTATTAGGAGAGTATGGCCACCATACTTGGTATGATGATGAGGTGGTGTGGCAGCAAGAGACATATCTATGGTGGCTTCTCTTGAGATAATATGGCTCCCATGCTTGGTATTACGATGGTGTGATATGGGAGCTAGAGGTGTTGTTGCGGTGGTTTCTATTGAGAGAGTATGGTCCGACATTTCACATGTCAACCCATATGTCTCTATTTCCTATTTTTCATAGTGTTGAGACGATGCTTTGAGAAACAAGGGTAACATGGGCAAGGATGGGAGAATGGAGAGACACAATCTACTCCATGTAGCATGAGATGGAGAGATAGTTTATGAGTTGGGAATTTCCACTTGGGAAATGAACCACTTCAATTTATATATCTCATGCAGAGAGGAGGCTCTAGGAAAACATATGGTTGCCACTTGGGGACTCATTGATGAGGATAGGCATCTAACTGCACAATTGGAGGCCATTCTAGACATTCTAGAGAGGCAACTATGGAGCTGGGCATACATAGCACATTGGATTAAATGGGATACCTTCCATATGAGGATGCCATTTGGGAGGGAGATGGATTTCTATAACATCTAATTTTGCAGTTGCTTGAGGACAAGCAACAATTTGGCGGGGAGGACTGTAATATTCCCAATTTTCCATCAGTTAATTGGAATATTAGAGTTCTTACTTTTCCTAATTAATTAAGTAAATAAAAGGGTGGAGGGACCTATAAACCCCTTAGGTGAATAAAATCCACTTCTTTTGTGTGAATGTGGGTTATTTAGATTATGGATCAGTATTATGGAGTAGTGGAAAAACTTATTAATGAAGGAAGAGTGGAGATCATGGATCAATAATGAGGAAGATGATGGAGATTGTGGAGGAATAAAGGTACGATCATAGAGAAATAATTATGCAGTGATGGAGGAAGAGGTGTATTAAATTCACACATGATGGAGGGAGTGGAGATTAAATGCAGAAATGATGGAGATCATGGAGAGACAACGTAATTTTCATGGAGGCTAGTTGCCACATGTGCAGTGCAGTAATGAGGTGGGCCAAGGCTAGGGGAGGTTCACAAAGCATAAAACGAAGGTGAGGGTAGCCATAGAAGGCATGATTTTTTATTTAGATCTTGTTATGTCATTTGACATTTCTTTGCACGCTTCAAGTGTTTAGCTAAGTCTGCAGTGTTGTTTAGCACATAGGTGTTCCCGAGCGGGAATCCCACCCTTATCCACAGGGGAATTCGAGTGCCTACTTTGGAAAGGTTTCTTTGAGCAACCATTCATCATCCTTAATTGGTGTCACATTCATACCCTCTGTACAACACATACAAATTCAGGAATTACACATTCTTTCTTGAGGGTTTGAGAGGAGGAAGGTAGTTTCTGGTATTTCTGCTAGGAAACCCATGGAGGGATCATTCCTTCACCTTGTGCTTCCATTTCAGTCTTCTAGAAGTAGCATTGTAACATCCGACATTAGGCTATCATTCTACACCTCCATGCAATATCATTTCACCCAAGAATTGCGTAGTCCAACAGTGTAGATCCAGTACAGGAAGGAAGTTCCAATAATTTCAGCTTGGAATCCTATGTGGGATCATCCCCTCACTTTGGTGAGATTATTTCCATCAACTGTGAGCTATATTTCATCACCTATCAATAGGCTACAACTTCAACCCTCTTGACAGCATGGTCCATTCCAACAGTTGTGTATTCAGAAGTTGCAACTTGAGAGGAGGAAGGAGGAGCTAGATCTCAAGCTTCTAGCTTAGAGATCAGGAGAAGGGATCAACGCTTCATGCATTGAGCTAATTGTATATCATTTCATCTATATTATCTTTAGTTCATGCCATAGATCTGCATACCTAGTAGTTATGTATTGCAAGCCCTAGGAGGGTGATTTTCCAAGGTGCCCCAATGTGGAAATCCTTTCTGGGTTATTTTGGGTTTTCATCATAGAGGCCTAATCTGAAATCCTGACATCATCTAAGCTTTGGAACAGCCTGATCTACACATAAATTTTCATCCAACAGTTATATTTCCAACATTTTTAGTAGGTACATCATAGTATGGCCTCTAGTAGATCAACAGTTACGTAGTGTCTTCATTGAGAGGACTTGAGGGTCATTCTAGCCACTTCTATCGGCTTGAGTGCTATTATTTTTTAGCACTTTTGTGCTTGTGTTTTCACCTCTAATAATAAAATGACTCAGCTGTTCTGTCTATTTCTATGGTCTTTACAATTTATTTGTACATTGTTTTAACCTCACTCTCTTTTTCCTTTTCTCTTTTATTCAGTTCCCTGTTCATTGCAGTTATATAACTGTTGTATGTACAACTTCCTTTTAATAAAACATAAAATAACTCTCGGCGTCTTCAAAACTGTGGTTAAACCATAATAAAAAAACCAACGTATAATATTTCAGATTAATATTCAAATATTATGGCCAAGCCATTACATAGAAGTCTCTGCATATTTTCACTATTGATTAGGCCTCACGCATATGCAAATACTTTAATAACCTCATCATATCAGCGTATTTCATATCTGAGCCCACACATTACATCAACCATTCATATGCGCCTTATCATATAATATATATATACCAATCGGATCACAACGCTCCGTATTATAAAGTGAACCATGCAACATATATGACCCTTTCTTGAACTTCGAATTCAACGACATTTAAACGAATGTTCGGGCCCACCTTCAAATAATGTACCTTGGCGTTATGTCGCCCTTTTCATCCGACAGCTAATAACATATCGCACAACCAACACTGATCTGATGGATATCGCTCGGTGAAGATGCAAGGAAGATAATGCATGATGGCACGCAATGAGAGTGGTTTTGCAGATTTGTTCAGGGACGCGTGTCGCTCGTTCTATGGAATCGGTCCGATTTCATAAATACCGCTTGCCTGACGAAAGCAGTGTGATGAAAACCGGAAAACCCCTTCACTGTTCATTCCACTCGTGGTTCCTCTCCTTCGCTCAAGGTTCCGCTTCTGCTCACAATTCCGTTCTTTTATACGTTGACTCTTTGTTTGATCGGTATTTTACCATGGTGCTTTCATTTTTTACGATGCATAACTCCATTCACACTGCACATTTAACTCTGGTTCCACCTATATTTTGTTTAACTTCGCCGTGTTTATGCTCCATTCCATATCAATCATCCAACTACTGGTTGTAGTTCAAAAGTCTGCATTTCTTGCAAAAGAACATGACTTATAGTAACCCCCATGGATTATTCGACTGCATTGAGTTCTACGATGACCATGATACTCACGGAAACCGTGATTGATCCACAACTTCCTGTTTCAGAGCATGTCTCACAACGGGCTCATTTCTTCCTTAAACAAGTCGATTCTAACGAGAATGACAATGGCAATGGCAACTTATGTGGGATTTAGTTTCAAAGGGGTTTCTCTAGTTCTGCATTAGCAAGAGAACTTTCTTCACATAGACTGATGCTTTCGATTACAATCCAGAACCTCAAATATGAGCCATTATCACAGGATTTATACAAAATTTAACTCCATATAAAGCCCGACACAGAGTCTTCTTTCATACATAATACATAGAATTTGCTTACATTTCTTAGCGCATTCAAGCACAATATCGACATGAAGTCGATTTCTCTGACACACAGAGGGAAATTCAGCCTTGCATTTATCATACATTTATTTACAGGAATTCAAAGCCTATTCCTGCAGATAGACTCTTAAACTGATTTCCAGAGTCCTCTATGTATAGGGTTTTCTCAAAATTGCATAAGCCAAATAGAGTCCAAGGAATAAATTTATTCTTTACACAGATATTAACACTCTAATTCAATTAGGACTATATCCGAACATTAGGCATATTCATTACTTTATCTCTCCAAATCTACTATTAAATTTTGGCATATACATTACTCTGTCTCTCCAGATATGCTATTAAATGGCCCTCTTCTACTACCATCTGTCTCCTGCTGCCTTTGTTCCTTCTATGCTGCCTCTGCCTCCTCTCTGGTGCTTCTCTTCTCTGCTACTTTGCTTTTCTCTTTTCCTAGTTACTGTTTCAGACACTCCTCCTTTGCTAACTCCTTTGCCATCAATGACAACATTTCCAACAGTCTCCCCCTTTGGCATTGATGGAAATAACCTCTACTTTCTTTTTAGAAGCCCATTTTTTCTTTTCCTCCCCCTTTGACATCAATGGAAAAGGGTTGCTCATTTCCTAGTTTGCTTTCTGCATTTCTTCTCTCTGAGTTATGTTTAGGCCCTTTTCTGCTGACTTTGTACCTTGCTTCTCCAAACTTTGGATCGAATCTTAAAACACTGACTCTTTAGCCTTTTCATTGACTCTTTTATGCTGGATGTATTCTTTCCATAAGATTTTGATCTTGAGGACCTATTTTATGCTTTCCTTACTGGCTGATCTTCCCCTAGAATGATATTGTCATTTCTGTTCTCCCCCTGAAACTGTGATTTCCCTTCATATCAGAGAGTAGAATATACAGATACTACCCCTATTCTATCTCTCAAATATTCAAATGGTTCTCTAGCAAGAGGTTTTGTAAATATATCTGCTGTCTGTTCTTTTGTTGGCACATATTCCAACTTTACTACTTTCTGAGCTACTTTTTCTCTCAGAAAATGATACTTGATTGGAATATGTTTAGTTTTTGAATGAAGCACAGGATTTTTAGATATACTTATAGCACTTGTATTATCACATTTGATTGAAATAGGTTCATTAATGCTTACCTTCATGTCTTGGAGGGTTTGCTTCATCCACATGACTTGTGTACAACATGTTGCTGCTGCTATGTATTCTGCTTCTGCTGTGGATAGAGAAATAGATGTTTGTTTCTTGCTTAGCCATGCCACCAGACTCTCTCCTAAATAGAATGCACCTCCACTTGTGATTTTCCTGTCATCAACATAGCTAGCCTAATCTGCATCTGTATATGATGTCAAAATGAAGTTTTTGCCTTTTGGATACCATAGCCCATATTGTGTAGTCCCTTGTAGATATCTAAATATTCTTAATTGCTAGTAAGTGATTTTGTTTTGGTGCTCCTTGATATCTTGCCACAAGTCCTACAACCAGCACAATGTCTGGTCTAGAAGCTATTAGATATAACAGACTTCCAACCATGGATCTGTAAAGTTTTTGATCTACATCAGTCGTTCCATCATCTGCACAAAGCTTGCATCCAGTAGTCATGGGAGTTGACACAGGTTTGCAGTCCTCCATTTTAAATATTTTCAGCATCTCTTTTAAGTATTTTTCTTGTGAGATAAATGTTCTTGTGCTCTTTTGTTGAATTTGTAGTCCTAAATAGAAGGTAAGCTCTCCAATCATAGACATTTCAAATTATGATTTCATCTCTTCAACAAATCCTTTTGTTAACTCATCTTTGCTGCTTCCAAACATGATATCATCTACATACACTACTACAATCAAAAGTTCATATTCATTTGCTTTTATGTACAAGTTGCTATCTACTCCCCCTTTCTTGAACCCTTGTTTTTGCAAGTATTTGTCCAGCCTTGAATACCATGCTCGAGGAGCTTTTTTCAGCCCATATAATGCTTTATTTAATCTGCAAACATAGTCTACATTATCTGTTAAGGAGAACCCTTCTGGTTGCTCCATGTAGAATTCTTCCTCTAAATCTCCATTCAGGAAGGCAGACCTCACATCCATTTGATATACCTTGAAGTCATGATAGCAAGAAAAAGCTAAAAACAGTCTGATAGCTTCCATTCTAGCTACAGGGACAAATGTTTCATCATAATCAAGTCCTTCAACCTGTGAATATCCCTTGCACACAAGTCTAGTTTTATTCTTGATTACCTGTCCTTGTTCATTCATCTTATTTTTGAATACCCATTTTGAGCCAATGACATTTTTCTCACTGGGTCTTGGAACTAGTTCCCAAGTGTTGTTCTTCTCGATTTGGTCCAATTCTTCATTCATGGAATTCACCCAATGTTTGTCTTTGCTGGCTTCTTCAAACTTCTTTGGCTCTATTTGTGACAACATTGCGAGGTATACCTCTTCAGTCTGTTCAGTTAGTTGTCTTCTTGTTTGTACACCTACACTCTTGTCCCCAATGATTTGATCTTCTGGATGATTCTTCTGAATGTATCTTGAGGAGATTTTTGATCTTAGATCTGTATCTTCTATTGGCTTGTTTATTTCATCATCATCTTGATTCTCTTCTTCATGAACTTCCAGAGGATTGCTGCAATCTGTACTTCTTAACTTGTCTGATAGTTCTTCATCAAATCTTACATCAATACTTTCTAAAATTTTGAGAAGTATTTTGTTGTAGCACCTGTAACCTTTACTCTTAGATGCATATCCTAAGAATATTCCTTCATCTGCTCTTGCATCAAAATTTCCCAAATTTTCATCATTATTTTTTATAAAACACTTACTTCCAAAAACTCTAAAATGCTTGATTGATGCAGGTTTACCATGCCATAATTCATAAGGAGTATTGTCACTGTTTGGTATTAAATGAGATTTGTTTAGGATATGCACAGCTGTGTGTACTGCTTCTGCCCAAAAGGTTTGAGGAATTACTTTCTTGCATCATGGCTCTGGAAATCTATTCTATAGACATGTTATGTCTATCTGCCACTCCGTTTTGCTAAGGTGTTCTTGCAATTGTGAACTGATGCTTTATCCCATGCTCATTGCACAGGTCTGCAAAATCATAATCTTTAAATTCTCCTCCTCTGTTTGATTTTTCTGCCAAAACCTTGAATATTTTGAATTTCTCAAATGCTTCTGATTTGTGTTTGAGAAATGCAACCCATGTCATTCTAGAAAAATCATATATTATTAGCATGAAATAGGATTCTCCACTTGGTGTTTTAGTTCTCGAAGGCCCACACAAATCCATGTGAACAAGTTGAAGGGGTCTGCATGTAGATAACTTCTCTTTGGTTTTAAAGGATGTATGGGTCTTCTTACCTAGCTGACAGGATTTACATATTGTATTTGAAGGCTTCTTGATGACTGCCATATCTTTGACTGCATTCTTTTTGCTTAGAATTATGATATGATCAAATTTTAGGTGTCCCAATCTCCTATGCCATAACCAAGGCTCCTCAAATTTGCTAAGATGACATTCTTCATTTTCTTCTTTTACTACATAGACATTGCTTTCCATTCGAACACCTTTGATCAGGGTTTTTCCAGTGGTGCTTGAAGTTACTTCACAGTCTTGAGCTCTAAAAAGAACTTCACAGCCTTTATCACACATTTGACTAACACTCAACATATTTGCTTTTAGCCCATCCACAAATAGTACATCCTGGGCTTTTCCTCTACCATTGTCCAGACTGACTGAGCCTCTTCCTTTGATCTTTCCTGCTTTATCATTTCCAAAAGTAACATTTCCAGATTTCTTTTCATCAAAGGTTATAAACTTGCTTCTATCTCCTGACATATGCTTTGAGCAACCACTGTCCAAATACCACTGGCTTTTTAGATCTTGAGCTATTAGAGCCAAGTCACATTTATTCACTTTCTTTTTCCACTGCAAGCATCCTCTTGGTTGGTATCTTTTCTGATATGATGAACTACACTCTCTTAGAGAACATTTGGAAGACATATGTCCACTTTTATTGCATACACAGCATTTGGATATATCCTTAGCAGGATTATAAGTAGGAATAAACTCTCCATGATTCATAAACCTTCTTGAGGTTTTGAACAACAGTATTTGTTCATATTTCCTGCATTCTATGATTTTATGGCCAAAATCATTACAATAAAAACAGTATCCATAAAAACAATTTGCATACCTGATAAAAGGTTGTCTTCTCCATCTTCCTGCTTGAGTAAAACTTTTTAGTGTTTGCATCCTTTGTTGGTTTGTTTTTATTCTTCTTGTATAACAATATGCAACAATGTGTCCTAATTTGTGACAGGAATAACAAGTAGCATTTTTCATAGAAGGAAAAAATCTCCTTTGATGACTTCCAAATTTGACATATTCAGGAGTATGCAAGGTTTTTTCAGTTGACAGTTTATTTACTTCATCCTTTGTCATTTGAGCTTCCTCCTGATTTTTATCTACTTTATTGCAGGATTCTTCTTCCTTTGAAATCTTCTGAGCTGCTTGGATATTCTCATCTGCTTTTACAAAAATAATATTTTTGTTTTCTTTTTCTTTGCCTTTGCTTGATTCTCCTTCATAGCCTATCCCAGTTTTTATGAGAGGTGACCTTGTGCATTTAGAATATGGTCCAACTGTCCAGAGCCTTTCATTAGAGGTGTATTCATTAATAGTTCTCTTTGGGCTTTTTCTAAGTTCTTTCTTAGGCTCACTACTTTTTCTTCCAACTTCTCTTGTTCCTGAGTTTTATCCTTGATCTGCTTAAGTAAAATATCCTCTACCTTCTTGGCTTCTTCAAGCTCTACTTTCAACTGAATGAGGGTTTCTGAATTTTGTTCCTCTCTCACGTATTTGAGAATAATGTCTTTCTGTTTTCTGCACTTCAGTTTTAGTCTGTCAATTTCCTCCAAGGCACTTCTTAGCTATCCCTCAAGGTCCACTTCACCTTCTTCCTCATCTTCTAAAAAAAATTCTTCCAGCTCTTCTATAGCCATCAAAACAAATTCTGATGTTCCTTCTTCGCTTGAGAATTCAGCTGAGTCTTCTGATGCACTGCTATCTTGCTGAGCATAGAAAGATTTTCTATTGAATCTCTTCCCTTTCTGCCAGTTCTTAGATATGGTCTTCTCTGTTTCCTGAGCCTAATTCTTTGTTTTCTTATAAGGACACTTAGAAGCATAGTGTCCAACTCTTCCACAATTGAAACATTTAAATGGAAGTTTACCTTTATACTTACTTGAGCCTTTATCCAACTTCCTGATAAATTTAGCCTCTTCTTCATCAAAACAAGAGCATATATCTTCTTTTTCTTCTTTCTTCTTCTCTGCCTTAAAAGCTGCCTCCCTTACATTTGACTTCCTCTGTGGCAGTCTCATCTCATAAGCTGTTAGTTTTCCAAGAAGCTGGTTCATGGTCAAGGTTTCCCAATCTGTTGTTTCTTCTATGGCAGAGACCTTGGGATTAAAACTAGATGGCAAAGATCTTAGGATCTTTTGAAAAATTACACATTCTTGCATGGTTTCACCTAGTGCTTTCATATTATTGACAATTTCTGCAACCCTTAAAAAGAAACTAGCAATATCTTCATCATCATTCATCTTTAAATTTTCAAACTAGGCTCTATAGACTTGAAGTTTAGCTGTCTTCACCTTTTTGTCTCCCTCATGAATATTTTCTAGAGTTTCCCACATTTCTTTAGCAGTCTCGCTGTGCATTACTTTGATGAATCCTGCCTCACACAGTCCATTCAAGATTGCATTCATTGCCTTTGCTTTAGCCAGAAAATATTGTTTGGCTTCTTTCTCTGAGACATTTTCCTTAGAGTCATATCCAAATTCCACAACAGCCCAAACTTCTACTCCTAAGAACATTATGTATGTTCTCATTCTGATTTTCCAGGAGGCATAATTTGCACTAGTGAAAAAAGGGGCTTTGTTCATTGAGGATCCTTCTTGACTAGCCATCTCAAGAACCTAGGATCTCCTTTTAGTTGTTAAACTACTACAAAAAGTAATTGGCTCTGATACCAATTGTTGAACCCTTAGTTAAACTGAGGGGGGGGGGGGTGAATTTAGTTAAACTGAGGGGGGGGGGGGGTGAATTAGTTTAACACAATCATGGACTTTTAAAACTTATTCATAAAAATTATTTACAACTTCATTTCATATTCAACTTAATATGTGAGTAGTCTTAGAATGTGAGTAGCAAGTATTAATATAATGTAACAACAGACTTAATATGACAGCAGCAAGTATTAAGCAGATTAGATAAACCATATCAACACATAAACATCATGCACAGAGACACCATATATACGTGGAAACCCATAAAGGGAGAAAACCACATCTTATTATTGCTGTGATGTAAAGGCAAGCTCCAACTCCCTCTCACCATTGGTTTTCTGTAAGCACCAACCTACAGGAGGCTCCAACCTCAAATTCTGCAAGCTACAACTTGCAAGGAAGCTTCAACGCCCTCTTTTTCAGAAAGAAACATTTGCTGATTTACCTTGGATATCAGCTCTGTTTTGTACCTTTGATTTCTTTTACTTTACTCCAATCTTCATATCTGCTTGATTATTTCTTTTTCTTCAATTCTGAATTCTCTTATCTTTTATCAATTTACTCAGAGAAATGTACCATTTCAACTTTACAGTGGGATTTTATCTTTCTCCGGAGACTTTCCAATTACATCACAAACAATATAAACAGTAAAAACTTTCATTCAATTACAGAGTATATTTTGAATAGCACCCCTCTCTTCCTCTTTTCCTTCCTCATTCATCCAACCTCACTCTCTTTTTCGTTTTCTCTTTTATTCAGTTCCCTGTTCATTGCAGTTATATAACTGTTGTATGTACAAATTCCTTTTAATCAAACATAAAATAACTCTCGGCGTCTTCAAAACTGAGGTTAAACCATAATAAAAAAAACCAACGTATAATATTTCAGATTAATATTCAAATATTCTGGCCAAGTCATTACATAGAAATCTCTACATATATTCGATATTGATTAGGCCTCACGCATATGCAAATACTTTAATAACCTCACCATATCAGCGTATTTCATATCTGAGCCCACACATTACATTAACCATTCATATGCGCCTTATCATATAATATATATATACCAATCATATCACAACGCTCCGTATTGTAAAGTGAACCATGCAACATATATGACCCTTTCTTGAACTTTGAATTCAACAACATTTAAACGAATATTCGGGCCCACCTTCAGATAATGTACCTTGGCGTTATGTCACCCTTTTCATCCGACGGCTAATAACATATCGCACAGCCAACACTGACCTGACGGATATCACTCGGCGAAGATGCACAGATGATAATGTGCGATGGCGCACAATGAGAGTGGTTTTGCAAATTCGTTCAGGGACGCGTGTTGCTCGTTCTATGGAATCGCTCTGATTTCATAAATACTGCTTGCCCGAAGAAAGCGGTGCGATGAAAACCGGAAACCCCCTTCACTGTTCATTCCGCTCGTGGTTCCTCTCCTTCGCTCAAGGTTCTGCTTCTGCTCACAATTCCGTTCTTTTATACGTTGAATCTTTGGTTTATAGGTATTTTACCACGGTGCTTTCATTTGTTACGATGCATAGCTCCATTCACTCTGCACATTTAACTCTGGTTCCACCTCTATTTTGCTTAACTTCGCTATGTTTATGCTCCATTCCATATCAATCATCCAACTATTGGTTGTAGTTCAAAAGTCTGCATTTGTTGCAGAAGAACATGACTTATAGTAACCCCCATGTATTATTCGACCGCATTGAGTTCTGCGATGACCACGATACTCACTGCAACCGTGATCGATCCACAGCTTCCTGTTTCAGAGCGTGGCTCACAACAAACTCATTTCTTCCTTAAACAAGTCGATTCTAACGAGAATGACAATGGCAATGGAAAATTATGTGGGATTCAGTTTCAAAGGGGTTTCTATGGTTTTGCATTAGTAAGAGAACTTTCTTCACAGAGACTGATGCTTTCGATTACAATCCAGAACCTCAAATATGAGCCATTATCACAGGATATATCCAAAATTGAACTCCATCTAAAGCTCGACACAGAGTCTTCTTTCATACATAATACACATAATTTTCTTACAGTTCTTAGCACATTCAAGCACAATATCGACATGAAGTCGATTTCTTCGACACACAGAGGGCACTTCAGCCTTGCATTGCTCATACATTTATTTACAGGAATTCAAAGCCTATTCCTGCAGATAGACTCTTAAACTGATTTCCAGAGTCCTCTACGTATAGGTTTTGCTCGAAATTGCATAAGTCAAATAGAGTCCAAGGAATAAATTTATTCTTTACAAAAATATTAACACGCTAATTCAATCAGGACTATATCCAAAAATCAGGCATATTCATTACTCTCTCTCTCCAAATCTGTTATTAAATTTTGGCATATACATTACTCTGTCTCTCCAGATATGCTATTAAATGGACGTCTTCTACTGTCATCTGTCTCATGCTGCCTTTTTTCCTTCTATGTTGCCTCTGCCTCCTCTCTGCTGCCTCTGTTCTCTACTACTTTGCTTTTCTCTTTTCCTAGTTATTGTTTCAGATACTCCTCCTTTTCCAACTCCTTTTCCATCAATGAAAAATTTTCCAACATGAACACCATGGGTTAATGCCATTTTCCATTCGGATCACTTCAATTATTTAACTCAATCCTACAACAAGAAACGAATCAATACTAAACACATAAATATGAAAAACAAGAATAAGAGATGCATGTGAATAAGAAGTGAAAAGAACATAAATAAATTATGAAAGAGGGATATGAGGCTCCTAGGATGTTTAAGCCCAAGGAGACTTAGATTCCTATGGAGGAAACCAATATTTAGAAGCTAAAAATGGCGCCAAACTTCATTATTTGAACCATTCCAAGTACATCCCTACTACAAATGAAAGTGGAGCTGCAAAAAAAACAAGTTTTATCCATAATAAGACTAAGAAATAGATTCCCCTAGAGGAAAATTAGAATTTTTACTTATACAAATTGATGGGGAAGCATTATACTTGAAAGGAGGAAGCTTTCCCCTCTAAAATCCCTCAAATAGTGGATCTAGTTCCCAACACTAGGAATCTGCATTAAATGACAGGGAACACATTCCTAGATTTTCTCAATCATTGGAGCTCTAGAATTTCTCAATAATTTTATGATATTTTTTTCATTTATTCTCCAATATTGATCCTCCTATAGTAGGGATCAAGTCCCTAGATTATTCCATCCTCCAAATCTTCACAATCTTCCCAATATTGTCACAATATTCTTCAAAAATAAATAATATTAGGCACAAATATAAAAATATCTCTAAACCTTACTAATAACATATTAAATCTAAAAAAACATTATTAAGTGTAGAAGGAGAGATTTAATATATCCTTAATGTGCCTAAGAAAGGCTATATGGGCCTTAATTTATGTCTAATTTAGAGGCTCATCATACCTCCCTACTGAAATTGTTGCTTATCCTCTAAGAAACCTATTCATCCTCCTTGCCATGTGGTTATTCATGTATTCTAGCCTATTTCACTCTCTTTTTGTTGTTTCATGTGTTTCTCCTCCTGCTTATCTTCTTGCTACTCCTATATTTGCATTTCTTCACTCTCTTAGTTTCCCAAGGAAGTCCTAATGTAGGTTTAGTATGCTTCTTTCTCTTAGGTGATTCTTCAATTGCAATGGTTTCTATTTGTGATGGAAACACCTTGCTTTTGATTTTTCTTCTTGGTATTTCTCTTAAACTTCTCCTTGTGAAAATAAGGATTTCTTGGCATCTATTACCTCATTGATAATGGAATTATCATCAAATTCCAAGCCTCTTACTGTTGATACAAATTATTCGCCATGACACATCACATTATCCATCAAATTGTTATGAACACCCTTAAAAATAAATCTAAATTCTCTTGTCTCATTAAATTATGCAATTGAAAATAGTTATCAAATATCTCTTTCTTCTTAAAAAGGGAGAAATTATGGTAAATAAACTAAAGCAAAAGAAAGGAATGATGTGATGACCAAATTGGTGACTTGGATACCCTTGGAGAACTTACCATGTATATAGCAAAACCTTTGCAGCAATGTTGTGTTTCTTTGTACCTTGTATCTATTAATGAATCATTTTCCAACACCCTAGTAGAAATTTTTTTCTCTTGCAGCCCTATGTTAATTTCCTGTAGCAATTGTCCTATCTCTTGTAGCAGCTTTGTTCCTTGCTGTAGAAAATTTGTCCTTCTTGTAGCAAATTTGTTCTTCCTGCAGAAAATTCCTATAGAAACTTCTTGTAGTAGCTCTATTTTGCCTGTAGAAACCAATATTCACATGCCAAGAGGTGGCGGGTTAATATTTTATTTATTTCTTTTAATTTTTCTCTTTTTCCCAATTTTTTGTCTTTTTTTCCATTGCAAGTAAAATAAACTCAATTTTTTTTTTCTAACTGAGTTGGCCCTCGGTTACCCCTTGGCCCTCATTTACCCCTTGGTCCTCCATCATAGCTAAATGATTACCACCGACTTTCTCAAGTCCTCTTCACTTTTGTATTGTCCCTTTTCCACATGTGTGTGTGTGTGGTGGAAAAGTGACGCTAACTGCTAGATAAGGCCGAGGTTGCTCTGCTATTGATTTTGGGTACAATACACCTTTTCTTCTCATGCTTTTAATGTTTTCTTAGGCTATAATATATTTGAAGGGTGGGGTTATAGAGTTTCATACTTGAGCCTCACCTCTTGGTCGAGTAGTTGAAGGATGATGCATGCTGGAGTTGGAGTTGCATCACTGTGTTGGTATTGTTGTTTGATTCTTTGTTGTGCCTTATTTCTTTTTGAGGTGTTTTAACTTGACTTGTGTACCTTTCTCAGTCTTTACATGTATGTCTTCTGGTAGAGGATCCTCCTTGTAGTACCATTATTGTCCTCAGAATCATCTTACAAGTCTTCTTGGTCTCCATAATTGATAAAAACCATCTTCTGGGATTTTCTGGTGCTTACACAGGGGTTGCTACAAGAAGTTACTTTTTCCTATAACAACCTATTTATCTACCTATTTTAGGCTTCTATATCTGTATGAGTGATGAGGGAGAGTGTGAGGTGGTCTTAGGTGATGGTAGGATGATTATAGGTTGGTGAAGAAGGGGTGTGGCCTTGGAAAATGAAGTGAAGGAACTCTGTGTCTTTTAGAAATTTACAGAGGTGACAGAAGGTAAGGTTAGAAAGAAAATCCCTTGTTCTTAAGATGGAGAGATGAGAAGGTGGCATGAAATGATGGGAATACTCTCCTAATCAATTTTTTTACACCTGAAGACCCTTAGTGATTTTTTTTTTCCTATATCCACCTACCTGTAGCTCATTGTAACATCGTGTAGCAGTTACAGGACTTCCTATAACATTTCAGGACAACCCCCTCGTAGAAAAATTGTTTTATCCATAACTCTCAAATAGTAGACTAGATTGACCTGAAATGTGCTTAGCATGTTACCATCATCCTTATGAACCTCCCCAAAAAAAATGTCATCCATTGGATGCAAAAATATCGATAAAATTTGAAAATGGTTGTAGGTGATCCAACATTATAGTTGTATTAAAAAGAGGAAATATTTTTAAAGAAATTCGTGATTACTTGATGTTTGTATTCAAACATAAAAGTTGATATTTTGGTTTATCAAACAATTTTTTCTAGAATCTCAGTTAATGAAATTCCTTGGGCATATTATAGAAATGTAATTTTGTTCCTATATTTGATATATTTATTCACATTATAGAAACAATATTGAGCACCTGAATCATGTTTTTGGGTGAATGGATCAAGGGAAACCAATTACCCTCTAGCTCCAAGTCTTCATCAACATGTTCATCTAGAAATATATATTTTCCATAAAATAAGTGTCTCAAAATAGTTTCAAACGTAAACTATAAGCCTATATCTATTGACCTTCCTAGGTAAATAGTTTGAAAAAATAAAATGATCCCAAACCAATTTATTGAGCAAGAGGTGGGTGGAGTTTCTCCTCTTCATTGGTCTTCTCAGCATCATTATTAGGTGAAACTTTATCCATTTGTAGGCTATATATTTGATCCTACTCCTTTAGAATGATTGGATTATAGGGGGTTCCCCTTACTATCCCTTGCTAAATATAGTCTTTGTCTCCCTCTATGGTTGGTGCTATAAAAAGTGAATCACATAGGCTCCTTTCCATGCCATCTCTAACTTTCCTTCAAATATTCTTAGGGTGTGTAGGGTGTCTTCTTGGATTTTATAGGTTTCTTCCAGTGAATAAGCTATAATATTTTTTTCCATTAAGTATGTGTTAGCAATCTTATATAATTTTAGGTCTCAAGTTCTAGAATAGATTGGGTTAACTACCCAACGTTGGACCAATTTAAAATTTGTTCCTCTAAAATGGTTCTACATTTTTTCTGTTCCTTCTTCCTCACATCCTCCATAAGTCTTTGTGTCTCCTCTAATATATACATCCATAAAATTTCCCCACTAGCATAACCTCCCTTGTGGTTGGAGAGGATAAAGTGTGGTGAGAGGAAGAAGATGCTTATTTTTCCCATCCATAACCTCTCATATTCTTCCTCTCATAGCCTTGGCCCACACCATGTGCCATTATTCTTAGAGAACATGGAAATTCTAATAGAAATTCATCGCAAAAATATGTCAACATTATTGGCATAGTAAAGCTACTTGAAGTTTTGGGTAAATCTAGTAGTGTCTGCTACAATGAACTACCCTCACTTTGGTCCTTATATGGATCAAGTTATTGAGCCTATTGTTCCTCAATTACCACCTAAAAAGGGTCCCATTTTGAAACTCTCAAGCCAAGGGACTCTCAAACTATGTAGAGGAGAAATTATATCTTGAGCGAGAAGGAGAAATAGTCAAAGGCTAAAAACAATTATACCATCATGATTTTGTCTCACCCTCTAATGAATGGATTCCATACTCTTTATTGTATTTTAATTCTCCATCATTTATTTGATTCTCTTATTCCATTAATCATACTATCCATAAAAATTATTAACCATCTAAAGCCTACAATCTTCATAACACCCAACAATCATCTCTAGAAATTTGCGCAATGGATATATGGAACCTTCTATTGGGGAGGGTTTCACACCCCTCCCCATTATTTCTCGCATGATTTAGCTATGTGGCATAGCCTTATCCCTCCTTAGTAATGAATATGTTCAACTATCATGAAAAGGGGTGGACAAGCAACACACGAGAGTGGTCACATCCTACTATGTCCACCTCATCCATGTTATAAATCTCTATTTAGTTAATAATAACATATAATACTAATAATATGAAAACCTATATGAATATCATTTCATATGTCTAAATAATTTTTACACATATTCGAGCATAAAAATCATATTTAAAGAATATCTTCCATTCATGTGCATCCACCTTCCAATAATAAAATGTAAATCAAATGCGAGGAGAATAGCAAACTCACTATGATTGTTTCTCGTCACAACTATATATTTCTTAGATGAATACACCTCCCTTGCCACAAGGTCCCTACCCAATGAACCAATGCCATAGCATGTGCATTGATGGGATATTAAAAAATATCTCTTATTTCACTATATATTGGCAAATTCATTCCAAAATATTTTAATTGAAACTCCCTTTCTCAATACATTTTTACAATTAAAAAAAACCCTATTTTACTAGAGATTCCCTATATTTACTAGATACATTTTTTTATATACCAAAATAACTATAAATGCCCCATGCCCTATATCCTTACCCCAAATATTTGTTGGAATCATGATTGTCATCACATCAGAACCCACAAGTGTTACCAAACATATGCGTCACCAGAGTTAATGGATCCTCGAGAGGCAATTAAGCACATGTCGTGAATTACACAAGGAGTGTTGGATTATCCAATTCCCAGCAATATCCCCCTTGATGTGAGCTGAGGGTGTTTCGAACTTGAGACCTTTGGCTATGACACCACTTGTTGGAATCATGATTTTCGTCACACCAAAACCTACAAGTGTTAATAAATAAACACATTGCTAGAGTTGATAGAACCTCGAGAGGAAATTAAGTACATGTCGCAAAACACATGGGGAGTGTTGGATTATGCAATGTCCAACAATATCTAAACTGAATTAAATTTATTTTTGATAATATAAAACCACTTTGTAAATGAACATGATAAAATCAATGAGATAAAGCTCCACATCCCTTAGATAAATTTTATTATACATATACCAATTGGTTTGTGTGGGGTTTAGTCCCCACTAGGTCATAGGTTCAAATCTCATGGGGAGTGGTTGAGGATGAGAGCCACCTTTGGGGAATTAAACTATCCCAAGGGATGTCCAAACTCAATTGCGTTTCAAACAAGCTTAGTGATAGCATCCCACTAGTGGGTAGATCATCTACCCATCCAACATTGGGGTTAAGCACCGACCTAGGCTCAACCTAATTCGATAATTCTTTTATATATATATAATTAGTTTAGCCCCGACCTAGGCTCAACCTAATTATAAAAATGTATATATATAGTAAATATAAATGAGATCAATTAATTTAAATTTAAAATAATATAAACAATTTTATTGTGCCTCTCCAATCCACTATGGGAGAGATGTTAGTAATGTAATGTTTAACATTTTGACTAAGTAAAATTACATAAAAATAAAAATTAAATTGAATTGAATTAAAATATTACTATAATGTAATGTAAACATTCTAACTAGGTCAAAATAAAATAAAATAATAAAATAATCATAAAAATAAGAATGGCCATGGTATTGATTCATGGTATTCATGTGGAATATAGCATATTTAAAGGGGCAAATTAAACAACTAGATCCATATTAACTTTGGATCTACCATGCACCTAAAGGGATAAAATATCTTGATATACAAACCTCTTTTAGAGTGAAAAGAGATTTGATCTGTCCCAGAATTAAGATAGATTTAAACTGGTTTCATTAAATAATACCATTATAATTACACCGAAGGTGTTCCTATGATGGGTTTGGTTGGGAATATTTGACCAATAAGATTTGTGTATTTTTATCCTCCTCCCTCCAAATAAAAATTGACATGTGGAACTGCAACCATCATGGAATTAGCTAGGAAATGCGTTGTCCTTTAAATTTTTCTAAATCTCATCCTAAATGAAAAAAAAGAAGAAGATTCTAATCTCTAAATTTTGAGATATTTTGATTTTTCATTGATTTTTAAACTGATTTATAATAAAATTAAGTTTTATTGGGTTTTGAAAAGTAAATCTATAAAAATACTAGAATAATAAGTTATATTTTTTATATTTAAATGTTTTAAAATCAATTTATAATAAAAATTTTAATATTTATTATGCAAAATTTTAATATATGTTATGATACCACCCTCATGGTATTAAGCATTCATTTGCACCTTTGACTACGTATTAATTTGTGTTTGACCAAAAAAACTTTCCAGTTATCCATAATTTAACATTGGGAATTCATTTTTTGTTATTTTTTATTATTATTTAAATTTATTTATTTTTGAAGTAATTGGTCGAGATCTTATTGTGGGTTGGTTACTGACTTTTATTTCTATTAGTTACTAAGTTTTAGTTTTATTTAAATTTCTTATTTTCAATTTAAGAGAACTTATTATTATATGAAAAACATATTTTAATAAATTAAATTATAATATATATATATATATATATATATATATATATATATATATATATATATATATATATATATATATATATATATATAATAAAACAGAGACACACACACACACACATATATAAAATAAATATATATATTAATATATATATGTGTTAATATAAAAAATATTAGTTAATCATATTTCTTAATTATGAAATTCAATAATACAATATTTTATTAGTTGTTTTATTTTTGTGTGTATTGTTCTTTAGTTTAATTAAGTCATATTTAAGCTAAGTTGCAGGTACTAGCTACTATGTAGCTCTTGTTAATATATGAGTATTTTTGACATGTGGCACTGCACATGGAATTCGCTCGGAAGTGCATTGTCATTTAAATTTTTCTAAATCTCATCCTAAATAAATAAATTAAAAAAATAAAAATAGAATCTCTAAATCGTAAGATATTTTGATATTTTGATTTTTCATTGGTTTCTAAATTAATGTATTATAAAATTAATTTTTATTGGGTTTTAAAAAATAAATCTATAAAACTATTAATAAAAAAAATTATATATTTAAATATTTTAAATCATTTTTTAATAAAAATTAAATATCTATTATACAAAATTTTAATATATATCATTAATATATAGGTATTTTTTATTCTTTTATTATGACTATACTATATTATGATATTGTAAAAGATAGAATAGAAATATATAGCAACAGTGAAAAATGACGCAACAAAGTGATGGAGCCTCAGCTAGAACGATGCAAAGATGTGATGGAGCTTCAGCTAGAGTGTACGAAAATATTTAATTCTTGTAGATTAATCATAGAGTAATGTCACTTTTGTGTCAGATTCTTTTAATCAATCGGATGGATTGGATGTGTCTCTAATCTATCAAAGTTTTGGCCAAAATCAATGGCATTGGTATTTCCCCAAAATGGCAAATTATGGAGACTTGGATAGTGATTTGAAGCATCCAAGGATTGATAGTTGTATTCGCAAGTCCAAGCTTGAGATCGCAGATGGTGTGCTTGGGATTTCACAAGCACGACCTATAAATTGGTTGGTGAATTCAAGATTGTGTACTTTAGAAGATAACTGTTATTCCAATTTTTTTTTATGTAATTCTAGTCACCGCAAGTGAGATGTGCTACCCATTTTTCTTATATTTCTTTTTTCTTCTTCTAAAAGGACTTTTATATTATCATGGTTCCCATATTTACAAAACTTAGAACTTAGAAGTTCAAACCTAGCACAGAAATGAACTTAACTAGAAAATGATTAAGGAAATTAGATTGTTCTTCTTGGAAGAGTGTCTCCCTTTCCACCTCTAGAAGATTGTCACTCTACTCCAGTTCCACCTCCTCCATTGTCATTCCCGTTCATCTAACTCTGACACTGGACTATACCGAAGGAACTGAAAATGATGTTTTTCTGAATACTTAAAATGTCTTCTTCAATCCTAATAGCGACCTAATTATACACATCAGTCGTTAAAATCTAATAGGTGGAGTCCTCTTCAGCGATTTGTATGACCCTTTTTAATGCCTCTGAGTGACTTTAGATAATTGACATCTACATATTCTTATCGAGAAGCAACTTTATTACACTCATAGAAACTATTAACAATAATTGCATTGGAGTCGATGACAAAATAATCTTTCCAAATTTCCTATTGATTCGATGTATCTGTATCTTTGCCCTTTTACGAGAAATCGCTAGTTTTAGTTTAGTTTAACGTGAACAGAAATAAATTAAAAATGCAATGTACATGTGAATTATCATCGATAATAAATACACCACGTCAGCGTTTTGAATCACATGCAAAAAGTTTACCAAACAAAAAGTTGTAATGGGCAAAGTCTTCCCCGGAAAAAGTTAACACCATATTCCAATCGCTTACAACTTCAAGAATACAAAGGATGAGGATCGACAAGTGCGTGTAAAGATAAGGATGAATATGGATGTGTCGGTACCGATAAGTACACCACCTCACTTTTCTCATATAAAGATGACTTACCTACCTGTCAAAAACCCTTCACCGAAAGTAAGGTTGTAATTGACAATGCCACACAAGCAAAAGTTAGCAGGGTATTCCAATCGCTATTTTGAGAATTGAGGATTGCGTGTAAATATAAAGGTGAAGATGGATGTCTTGGCAGGTTTCCCCTTCTCCCTGACAATGAACTGGTCTCACAAAACACTTTTGACAAAATCAACGAAGTGCTCTCACAAACACTTTTGAGAACACTGGAATTTTTTTAGTAAAACATCCCCTCTTCATTCAATATCCAATTTCACCGTATCATAAAAGTTTTATAGTTTTAAATGTTTTTATAAACATTTATAATTTAAAGAGAAAAACAACAATTTTAATAATAAAGTTAACAGGGATTTTCACTTAACAATTTTATAACTTTTTTACTCAATGAAAATGTATATTTATTTTTTAGGTAACATTATGTGTAAGATTTTAGATTTTATTGAGCATTTCAGGTGGACATTTCACCCATCATCAAGACCAAAAAATTGAATGATTTTTTTCAAAACTAAAAAATTAAATGATTACAAACTAAGGTTTTGAAGCTTTAAATAGAGGGAAGTTTACCAATTAGTTATTAAAGAAATAATATTAAATAAATAATATAGCCTTTAAGAGAATAAGGTCAAAGAAAAAGAATTAGAAAAAATAAATAAATATTCTACACCCTCAGAAAAGGTCAAAAGAAAAAACTTAATAAGAGTGATAAGAAGGAATTGAAATAATTAACAAAAAAAAAAATTGAATTAAAATAAATAAGCTTAAAAATATTAAAAATAATTATCTAAGGAGAAAAAAATTGGGAAATTTTTTTAAATAAATACTATAGTCGTTAAGGTGATAAGCTTAACCTAAGGAGGAGTTAGACTTTAATTAATATTTGGTAATTTTTTTTTGTCTAAATCAACCAGAAAATTGTAATCTCACCAAAAATTATATCCTTGAATTATATTAAAAGGTCAAAACATAATTAGACTACTCCTAAAAAATGTCAACCTGTCATATGTTACACCTCTTGAAAATCAAGTAGATTAACTATTAGACGAAATGATGATTGTACTTTTTTGTCAATCTTGGGGAACATCCAATTTTTTTTTTTAAGAATCATACGTTTAAGTTGTTTAATCTGTAGAGTTCTAATGCCTCAGGGTTTTTTTTAGGGTGTTAGAATCTATTTACACATTCAAAAGTACATTTTAAATAACAATAAATCACAATCTTGCTCCAAATTCTATTGTTAGATTCTAGCCAAGAAAGTCATTTCGTATATTATTTAGACTTGCCCTTTGATAATAGGATTAAAACTAATATATTCAATATCAAATCAACATATTTTTTTACAAGAATTTAATTTAGTTATTCCTCCCGTCGTTGTCTAACTATTATAAGTTTTTGATTTTTTGGTCTGAATCCAAACAATTTTGTTCAAATCAAGATATTTTGTTGTTTAAAATGCATTTACGATTGCATATATGGATTGACACCTAGAAAAACTCCCTAGGCACTAGGCTCGGGGAGCGTTCACAACTCAAACTTATGATCCCAACAAATCCTTGCCAAATTCTTGTAAATTCTACCTAACAATATGCACAAAAAACTCCAAAAAATATAACCTGTAGACTAGTGTTCATTCCTCTCAACCACATAAGATAAACCCAATTGACAAATTTAATCTAAAATTATTTTTAGAATAATAACAAATAAATTTAAATAATTATAATGATCAGATATCCTTTTTTGGGATTCTTAACGCAGTTGAATCCCAAAAAAATGATATCTAATATAATGCACTGGGAAAACCCCTCAATACTTAAATACAAAGAGATAAGGGAGCTCCACTTGAATGGTTCATGAGGCACAATACTTGCTAAGGTTTTGCAAATGGGGTAGCAAGCTAAGTGGGCTTGATTGTGGGGAAAACTTCACAGTTAAGCGCGCTTCACCTTGAGGCGATCTGGGATGAGTGACCTCCCGGGAACTCCTGGTTACCAGGTGCAAGCCCCAGAAGTGATGATTGATGCTATGTGATTCATTTCACTAGTTCCAATCCTGATGCAATGAGTGTTAAATGGACTATTCAAAAATCATGAGAAATTAGTCACTAACGACAACCTCTCATAGAAATGGTCATAGGTGAATGACTTTCTTAACGTAGCTGAATCCCAAAAAATGATATATATTATAATGTACTGTGAAAACCCCTCAATACTTTAATTATAATAATTTTTAATAATTTAAATTTTTATTTTATTTTATTTGAGAAAGTAAAAAATAAATAAGAATAATATAAACCTATAATAATTTTAAGCTAAGAAAATAATATGAATTTTTTAATAATAATATTTTTTAATACTTTAACCTATAAACAAAGAAAGACTCTATAATTTAAATAAATCATTAAAATAAAAAAATTAGAAAAAATATAAATTAAAAACTCAAAATTACTTAGCATATTCAGGTCTATGTTTTTGTTTTGATATATGGTTTTAAAATATAATGTAGCACATACCATATTGTTGCATAAAGCTCATTCTAAAGGAAATGAGTTGTATAGATTATATATATATATATATTCAAAAATAAATTAAAAACACTTGTATGTAACTGTAATATTTCAATTTTCACCTCTAAATATTTTAATATATAATAATCACGTATTATATTATAAGACGTTTATGCCTTGGTATGTTTTATGAGTTGGAAAGAAGGTTATTGCTATATAATCGTTTTATATGGTAAATATGTAAAATGGATGAGAAATCTTTATAGTTTGGAATTTAAGGCTATGTTTTAATTAGTGAATGTGTTAGAATTTTAATGGCGAGTTAAGTTTACATTTTAGTTCATGATATATTTATATTAATGTAAAAATGTGTAAGAAAATGGATAATGTATAATAATATAGTATGTACTAAAATGGTTAATTATTGAATAACAAAGTGATTATGATATAAGAAGGGATGATAAGAGATGATTATTGGATAATTTGATATTGATATTGTTTTCTTAAAAGTTTATCATTCTATATATATTTTCTTAGAAGTTTTTTTTATCAGTATTTAACTTGTAAGGATGATTGAAGAACAAGCATTATATCACTCATATCTATGGAAAGAGAGAGGTTTCACTTAATAAAATGTCTTTTATTACTTTTTAAAGGCTCATTCTATTATTATTTGATTATTTTCTCATTTGTGAGCATAAGAAGAGAAAACATCCCAAGTTGTGAGGATGTTTTCTGTTTGGTTTTCATTCCTATTATGGTTGTTATAGTTAGGGTTTTCCAGGTGCTTAGGGTTGGTAAAAACCTATGGAAATTGGGAATATTTGGAGACAAATACCATGCTTGGAATGTCCATATTATCTAAATCAATAGGTTTTAAAAGATCTGTAACCCTTTTATAGGTTCTGAAAGATGTAACCCTTTTAATGTTGCTCATTAACTCCCTTGAGGCCAAGTGTATTAAGTATTAGATTATTACTAAAAGGAAAACAACATATTGCAATCTTTCTATACACATTGAAGAGCACTAGAGGGAAAGGGCAATTAAGGGATTATCGATCAGGGAAAGAGTGGGTTTTCCATGTATTGTATAAATAATGAAAGATAGTTCCATAGCTAATCAAATGGTTGGATGAGGGCCTTGAGAGTTTTTTAGTGAGAAAATGGCTTATCATGAGAGTAATTATTGGGATGAGTGATCTTAAAACCCCATAAAATGTTATGTTTCCTTGGTGGTATCATGGTCTGAATTAGGGGACGAAATCCATATCTAATTCCTATAACTTGGCAAAAACTTGTTACTCAACAACAAATTTGGTGGACATGGCTTTATTTGTAGAGAAGTATTAAAATATATCTTCCTTGAGATATGTTTTTCCCTTTTCTGAATGCATTCAATTTAATGAGAAATGCAAGAATTTATAATATGCATTGTTATTTTATTTACATATAAATTTTATAGTAATGTTTTCAATGGTCAAATTTGACATCACAAATTGTTTTCCACAAAAATATAACCTTGTGAATAGTAATGAATGACCCAAAATTTACATATATTAATAAAACAATTTAAATTGTGTTGAAGTATCCATCACTTTAACAAACAAGAGTTACATGGTAGTTAATCCTTCGGTAGGTTTAAAACAAACATTAATATTAACTTAAAACTAATATGTAATAAATAAACAATGCAAAGACGACACTTGATATTTAATCTCTATGTTATCATGATAGAAATAAAGATAATATAAAATATAAGACATTCTTAATAATTTGAAGTGAGATTTTTGAAAAAATAATTTTTGAATTTTTGAATACAATAAAATTAATTTTTAGATATATTTGATATTATGAATGCACATATAACCAATTTGAAAAAATGCCTTAAACTAAAAAGGTATTGAAATTTCTAAAAGTATATTGGTTAACCATTTTCTTTAATTACCTATATAAAATATTAATTACTTATGAGATATTAATTACTAAATAATTTTTGAATTCTTAAATACTATAAAATCAATTTTAGATATTTGATATTATAAATGCACATATAACCAATTTGAGAAAATGCCTTAAACTAAAAAAGTATTGAAATTTCTAAAAGCATATTGGTTAACCACTTTCTTTAATTACATATATATAAAATATTAATTATTTATTAGATATTAATTACTAAATTTATATGTATTGTAAAATTTAAAAAAAAAATACACCGATTCTATCTCAAATTCCAAATAAATACACCAATTCCGACTAAAAATAAAAATCCAATATTGTACTAGATTGGAATGATACATGGTTTTGGTGTAGTGTTTAGAATGTATACTAAATATATATAATTTATAATTGCTTAGGGTCCATTTTGTGGGGTCTTTTGTCTCATAATGAGATGAGAAACTGCTACAAGCACGTATTCCCTTTAATTGTTCGTTCCAAAACTTTTGGTAATATTTGTCATACATGAAACTTCTAAACACAACAAGGTGCTTCATGTCATCGAAAAGTAAAGTATTCCCTCTAGTTCTTTGTTCCAAAACTTTTGGTAATATTTGTTGTACATGAAACTTCTTCTAAATACAACAATACAACAAGGTGCTTTGTGTCATCGAAAAGTGTTATAGTAGTGATAACCACTTCAAACAAAGGGCAAGTGTTTCAAGCAAGAGGAAATAAAAAAAAATAGTAGAAATGTATGCTCTTAAAGAGCCCCACCATAAGACGATGCAACACACTTATGTGTTTCCTAGCTCATAACCTACACATTGGTAATTGCGTTCCACCATAAATACGTTCAC
Source organism: Pinus albicaulis (assembly GCA_034641835.2). Classification (NCBI taxonomy): domain Eukaryota; kingdom Viridiplantae; phylum Streptophyta; class Pinopsida; order Pinales; family Pinaceae; genus Pinus; species Pinus albicaulis. The sequence continues at coordinate 963,086,266 of CM076580.1, read as the reverse complement.
TTGAGAAAGAGTTAAGCATAGGTATAGTCTATATAACTTAATAACTTAATTTTGAATTTAATAAATTTCACCTTTTCCTAAAAATAAAGACGCGACACACAACACTTCAAATTTGATAATAAACTCAAGTTGTTTTATAAATGTTAACTAAACCTATTTCATTACAAACAACTCTTCCATAATTTAACAAACTAAAAATTTACCATTTACTTTACTTAATTTTAGATTCTTATTCGTTAAATAGTTTTGTAATATTCTAAATAGATAGATTTTTTATGATTTCAAGATATTATAAACAAAAAAATGTTTTGTTTTTATTTTATTTACAATTATGATAATTCTCACAAATTGCAGAAATAATATGAAATAAGAAACACAGTAAATTTAGAAAAAGGTGGAGCAAAGAGTGTAAATTTAGCTTTATTTATATGATATATGTAATAGAAATGGTTGAGAGAGAATAAGAAGAAATGAAGCACCAATTGAGGATATGAATGAACCTCACTCCAATATGGTCTCTCAGAAAATTCTAGATGAAGTCTCCTCAAGAAGTGTTGGGGTTTCATACAACACACGCCATGGAAACCCAAAGGTTTTCATCCTGGGGCTTGCTAAAGTTGGGAACTTCATTCTCCAAACCTCACTATGACAAATGAACAACCAAACAAAGATGTCCCAAATGATCTCCTCCTCATCCTTTTAAAGACCGGATAGATAGATCTCCAATCTTCTAAAAATATTTATTTTGATAATTTTGATATTATTCTAGAAGCTCCCCCTTAACCTCTTGTAGGTGACTTTTAATTTTATTTCATTTCACTTAAGTCACTCTCGGCCTTTTTCCTTCAATTAATCATTTTCCCCTTGTTTTATCTAATCAAGTGACTAATTATTTAAGGGTGAAAATCTGAAGTTGGGTTAAACTTTTTGTCCTTTTTTGAGAAAAAACTTTCATTTTTTTTCTGTTCTTCAACTTTTTGCAAGCCAAAACAATTTTTTTTGTTTAGAATATTATTTTACGATAAAAATAAAAGTTGTCATAAATTTTATTAGCCTTCTATTACTTATTTTTTGGAATATTTTTATACACATTTGATATGTCAACTTAGCATTTCTTTGAGTGTGTGTTTTTTAACAATCAAAGGATTCATAAAAAGTCATGTTAATACACACTATTGTATTATTTGAAACTTTGTTTTTTTGAAAAACAAAATGTGTTACAACAATCTAGACAGAGTCTACTTCGGTTTCGTTATATTTACAAAGCCAACGGATGCATATCATAATTACTAGAATTTTTCGAACTGGACCAATATGAAAAACTGCATATTTTGAATATGTTTCGCGATGCACGAAATTTCTCAACACATAAGTTATAAACTAAAAATCTAAAAACTACCCATTACAGATGACGGACCAATGTAATGCACCATAATTTTTTCAATTTTTTTACAATGTATTTTGAAAGATACAGAATTATGATTTCACTGAATCATAATGACCTTCAGAAATTGTTTGCACCCGTTTTATTACAAAATTAATTAAAATTAGTAAACATTTATGAAATTCCATAAAAGTTATATTTCCTGAAATTAGATTGAATTCTGAAAATGTTTGTCTTGGTTCCGATAGTTAATTTAGAATGTTTCATGGAGTTTAATAAATCCAAAGTTGAATATATGTATTCATAGCTTGGCTCTGCGTAATTGTTGACGTGTTAGTACGGCCGAACTCTTAAAAAGAGTTCGGACAAATTGTTTTTTGCGCCGACGACCTGTCAAGTCTAACGACATAAAAGTTCGACCGAATTTTTTTATAAAATTTCGGCCGAACTTTTACCCGATTTTCCATCGACCATAAAATATCATGAAGCCCCTCCAAAAAAACATTTCGCGGCAATATAAATTGCCGCGAAAGCATTCGTTATTTTCGCATATTTTTGCATATTTGGTCTAATTTTACAAAGACCTTGGTTTGATTTTGCAAAGATTTGTTTTCGATTTAAGGACTTTTATTGGAGGTACATTCAAAGGAAATTTTTGCAAAGGATTGTTTTGGGTTTAAGGACTTTTCTTGGAGGTACATTCAAAGGACATTTATTGGAGGTATGTAATACATTTTTTGGATGTTTTTTGGGCTTCATTTTTTTTAAGGTATGGATTTGGGCTTAATTTTCATTGTTTTTGAAGGTATGGTTACAAAGGTCTTGGTCTAATTTTGCAAAGAATTGTTTTGGGTTTAAGGACTTTTCTTGGAGGTACATTCAAAGGACATTTTTGCAAATGATTGTTTTGGGTTTAAGGACTTTTCTTGGAGATACATTCAAAGGGAATTTCTTGGAGGTATGCGATACATTTTTTAGATGTTTTTTGGGCTTCATTTTTTTTGAAGGTATGGATTTGGGCTTAATTTTCATTGTTTCTAAAGGCTTTGGGCTTAATTTTCAAAGGACTCTTTTTAGCTTAATTTCGAAAGAACTCTTTTTAGGCTTAATATTCAAAGGAAATTTTCTTGAAGTATTTTTTAAAGTGATATTTTTTTAGAGGCTTTTTTGAAGTATTTTTTAAAGTGACATTTTTTAAGAAGTTGGAATTAATTTCAATGGACATTTTTTGGAGGCATTTTTTGAAGTGACATTTTTTTAGAGTACGTGTTTTGGGTTGAAGTAAATCTTTTATAATGATTTTTTAAAACGAGTTTTTGTCTAACTTTTTAAATGAAATTTTTTTATAAGATGTGGATGGAAATATTTTGAGCTTCATTTCATTTTTATAACACACTTTTTTCTCAGATTTTTTAAAGTGTTTTGGATTGAAGTATGTATTTTTTGCAAAAATTTTAAAATGAGTTTTTTTTTAAACTAAATCTTTTGTGATGTTTTTTTTAATTGAGTTTTTGTTTAAAATTTTGAAGGAAATTTTTTGAACTTCATACTCTATTATCATGGGAAATCGAAGAAATTGTACGAGAAAATATGATCGAAAAAGAGACCCTGAGGAACGTAGAGAAGAGACGAGAGAATATCACAAAAGACAGAGAGAAGCACTCTCAAATATTGAAGGGGAAAATCAACCTCAACTAGAAGTTGAAGTAGGTATGTAAATGTAAATATTATGAATTTGATATATTTAAAATTTTCCTAGTGTAAAATGTGAAGCTTAATTTTTATTTGATAAAATAATTTGAGAAATATTTTGCAATGTAAACAGAGAGAGATATTCCTCAAAAGATTGATGATGGGATACAAAATTTTGAAAGAGAAAGTGAAAGAGATATTGAACCAATGATTGAAGATGGTGAAAATGTTAAAAGAAATTCAAGTGAAGAAATTGAATCACAAGGTATATGTATGTGTGTGTGTGTGTGTGTGTGTGTGTTGAATGTGTGCACGTATTATTGAAATTATAAAAATTTATTAATTTAGTTATTTATTGAATATGTAAACTTATTATGTACTATTCATTCAAATATGTACATATGAAATCAATGTCGATGATGAGATGTTAGAAAATGTTGACACTAAGACATATGGAGATAAAAGAGCTGACCATATTATACAATATCGTGTTAACCACATTTTTTATATGTACTTCATAAAGGGAAATGTGACAGTTCAAGCCCAAATGTTGAAAGGTCTCCTATCATTAAGGAAATTAAAATAAGCTATGACTTTATTGGGTATTTGAAAATCAACAAAAGATTAAAAAAATGAAGAAAAATGTGATACAAAATATAAATAGAGCTATAAATTTAATTAGAAGATCTAGACATAAAAATGTTTCAGTTGTACGTAGAGCAATACATATGGCAATGGTTTCATCAAGTACTAAAGAGAATCGCTTGTTAAAATCTATGGCATGAGCATTAGGAACCTCACAGAAAAATTTGCATAAACATCGGAAATTTCAGTTGCAAATAGATGTAAATGATGAAATCTCTTGTTGGATAGCTATTTATAGGCAACCATACAAAGATAGACTTGGAGAAGATGTTAAAAAAATAATACATGAATATTGGAAGAGAAATTCACGTGTTTCGCCAAATGCGAAGGATGTGACACGAAGAAGAATAACACGAAATCAGTATGAAGAACATGAAAAATATTTCTTACAAACCACTCGGATAGAGTTTTTCAACAAGTTCAAAGAAGAGAATCATTAAATTCATGTCTCAATCAATGCTTTTGTTCAACAAAAACCATGGTATGTAAAACTTATCACCGTATGCGACACTTGTTGTTGTTGTTATCTTGTGGAATTTGAGTTATATTATGACACATTCCTTAATTTTGGTAGAAAATTTTGGAAAGATTCACCTGCTTCCACTATCCGTGATTTCATATCTCAAATTATATGTGAAAGACAAAGCGATGAACTATTTTACGAAAAGAAATGTGTTGGTGGTAAAAAATGCGATGATTGTGGAAATTTGACTAAATTTCAAAACAAATATTGTATTGATATAAATGATCAATCATTGTCCAACATGAAAGTGAAATGGATGAGATATGAATATATCCTTACATCAATTCAAGGTGAAAATAGTGCAAAAAGAATTGAATTACGAGAAGAAGAAATTTTTGTGATAGACTTTTTGAGAAAGTTTGAGGCAGAAATTTATAAATACACCAAGCATTCCCATAGAGCTCGATGGCAAGACTTGCAATTCAAAAAATCCCGTGAAATTTTTCCACCAGGGACCATTTTGTCAGTAATTGATTTGGCAGAAAACTATAAATTTGTTCCACAAAAATAAATTCAGAGTGAATACTATCATTCTAAGCAAGTCTCTATCTTCGTCTATATTCTATATAGACATGCTGAACAAAATGTCGATCATATAGAAAGAACCAGTGAAAATCGACATGTTAGTAAAGAATATTACTTTTATATCAATGACAATCGTACACATGATACATATTTTGTACAACACTGTTTTCAAAAGATTTATGACTCCTTGAAAATTCGTGGAATAACATTCAATGAACATTCGATATGGTCTGATGGATGCGTAGGTCAATTCAAATATTCACTATCATTATTTTGGTTGTGTTGTCTTCATAAGAAAACCTGCATTAAACATTGTTGGAATTTCTTTGAGACTGTCCATGGAAAAGGAGAACATGACAGTGCAGGGGCATGCATAAAATGAGCACTTTGAAGATATCAAATGAACCCCTCTGCAAGCCGAATTGTGGATGCTAAAGAAGTTGTTCAATGGTGCATCACTGCTCTAAGCCATGAGACTAACTGATCAAGGGAAGTGCGAAGGTATATTCAATTTAATTTTTATTGGATATCTAATTTTAAACAGTGTACATTTATCACAATGATTATCTTTGATGGTATTTTGATATCATATTTACATTCTTCTTTGAATTTTGCATATAAAGGTTTTTTTGGCATATTGGGATCGAAGATGTAGATAGATCAATTGGAAATTACATTGAAACAATAAAAGGGACTAAAAAATTGTGTTCAATTAAAACAAAGTTGTCCAAAAATGTGTTTGCATTGGATAAAAGAAAATATTCTTGTTTTTTTTTCATGTTTGCATAGACAACATAGAATCCAATGACGTTTGTGAAAACAAAATGTATGTAAAAGATTGGAAACATACAGAGCTAAATACAAAGGGAAAAATGTCCGTTGCAATGTTTGAAGAAATGCAATCAGAGGAAACTACAATATCATCTAATGGTGATGAAGTTTTTGATATTTTTAGAGAAGATAACATTTGATTTGCTTTCAAATGGTAAATATTTAGAAATAAATTTAAATACATAATTTTGTTAAGTTTTATTTATTGTGCAGGAGATTTTTTTGCTGTAATTGTACCTACTGACAACGATGAAAATGTGAAGTATTATTTGATGCGTTGCACTGAACGAAAAATGAAATTATTATAAAACTATAATGATCACGGGTTTCCATATGAAAGAGGATCTATTATACTGAAAAGTTATTTTTCCAGACAAACTAATCAAAGTGCAGATTTTTTTACTTTGAAGGCTATGAACCTGATGTCATAAGTTGTCAATATAGTCACTTGGTGTGTGCAACACACATATAGTTGATAGAGGTTCAATCAAAGAAAAGAATGAAAAATAAGAAATGGAAAATGTCATAATGCGATCATGAACGGATCATTGAAGATGGCATTCCATTGGAATTTTTTTGATTGAACTGCCTAAAAATTTCTTCTCTTTGGATTCATGTTTTAGAATTTCCAAAACTCATCTAAAAATTGAGCTGCCTTGTTATGTTATCTGTGCAAGCGTTTGCAAATGTACAAATTGTTTTGGTACATGCACACTAGTATCAACTGAAAGTAGCTTTTATATACATGCATTGATGAAAAATGTTGCATGTATTGGATATATATATGTGTGTGTGTGTGTGTGTGTGTGTGTGTGTTATAGAATGCAATTAACTGTTCAAGTAGTTTTACTATGTGCATTGATGAAAAATGTTTCACATACAGAATATATATGTTCTAGAATGCAATTAACTAAAAGTATTTTTTCTATGTGCATTGATGAAAAATGTTGCACATATTGGATATATACACGGACTGAATGTGACCAGTTTTTCTTGTGAGATTTTCTGGTAAAAAGTATCCACAATGTAAATAAATCATCCACGGTATAGTTTTGTACGAGCATTCATTTTAGACAAGAGACTCGGAGCACTTCTCCAACTTTTGGTGGGATTTGACCCACATCTCTATTCCTGATAGAAAATAGTACAAAATTTGTCTATCTAATGGTCGGATATGTTCTAGGAAATTAACTGAAAGTATGTTTTCTATGTGCATTGATGAAAATATTTTCACGTATTGGATATATATATGTTCTAGAATGCAATTAATTTTTCAAGTAGTTTTCCCATGTTCATTGATGAAAAATGTTTCGCATACTGAATATATATGTTCTAGAATGAAATTAATTGAAAGTAGCTAAATTCTATTGGCATTGATGAACAATGTTGAAGTACTAGATATATATGTTCTAGAAAGAAATACACTATTCAAATAGCTTTTATATGTGCATTAATGAAAAATGTTGCATGTACTGGATATATATACATTATAGATTGCATTTTAAATTTTATGATTGTTTTCAACACATCTAACAAGACCTAGAATCTTATTTTATATATATATATATATATATATATATATATATATATATATATATATATATATATATATATATATATTGTACTTCAATCGTTTTAACATATATATTCAAACATGTGTAAAATAATTTCTACATGTACATATATTCATGTGATTTTTTTTGTTTGTTTGGAAAACGACAACTGTAATTTTAAAAACACAACATAATATCATAATCACATACCAAATGTAGTTCAACCATCCAAAACTTGAGTTTTAAAAACTTTTTGATTATATCACAACATTACTTCACATGCCAAATGTAGTTCAACCATCCAAAACTTAAGTTTTGAAAACAAAACAAATTATAACACAACATTACTTCACATGCCAAATGTAGTTCAACCATCCAAAACTTGAGTTTTTCAAAAGTAAAACATTAATATAGATCACAACATTACTTCACATACCAAATGTAGTTCTTGACCATCCAAAACTTAAGTTTTAAAAACAAAACAAATTATAACACAACATTACTTCACATGCCAAATGTAGTTCAACTATCCAAAACTTGAGTTATAAAAAAAAACATTATAGATCACAACTATCAAAACTTGAGTTTTAAAAACAAAACATTATAGATCACAAGTATCAAGTATCAAGTAACGTTAATTCACATGGAAAATGTAGTTCAACCATAGCACTTTAAAAACAAAACAAATTATTTAACACAACATTACTTCACATCACATGCCAAATGTAGTTAAACCATCCAAAACTTGAGTTTTAAAAACAAAAAAAATTATATATAACACTGTAACATTACTTCACATGCCAAATGTAGTTCAACCATCCAAAACTTAAGTTTTAAAAACATTATATATCACATTCACATGTACCAAATGTAGTTCACATAAAATATGTCCAAAATTTGTAGACCTCACAAGTATCAAGTTATATATGACTGCATCTAGATAATATATAAAAAAGTAAATTTAAGACTATAAATCTATTGAAAATATAATGTTGCACGTATGCATGTACATCATCCATCAAATAGTGCACGCGCATCATACATCAAATACAGACAAATGGATGTAGTGTGTTTCCCAACAAAGTCTCAATCCACGAGCTATCCTGCGAAGCATGGGGAACCTGTACAAAATGTGTACAAACATTAAAATGTGATGTTTTAAAATGTGATAATATATATAAATTCATGTATATATATATATATATATATATAATCATGCAATACCTCATGAGTTTCCCTCTCCATTTGTTGCTCATCTACTACAACTTCCCCCATGGGAACATCTCCAACGGTAAACTATACAATATACATGTACAGTTATATATATATATATATATATATTAAAAAAATTCAAATGAAATTGCATATATATAAACTTATTTTCAATAATATTAAAAAAAAGTTAGATAACTTGTTCAAATGGTTGAAATAGTGTGGATGTTCCTATCTCCATCGCTAGAGTCTTTGGAGAAAAAAAAATCCTCTATAGAAACCTAAAATTCAAAAAATTTAAAAGTATAAAATAACTCAAGATCAAGATCTCAATTTATAATAAAACTTTTAAACTTCAATTTATAAATTATAACTTAAAAACATATATATTTAAGTGAAAAATTTTATACTTCTACAAGTGGATTTGGCACATCTCCTAAGAGTGGCTCCAAAAGAAAATCTCCAAAAACCTAAAATTCAAGAAATTTAAAATAACTCAAAAATCCCTAGATCTCAATTTATAATAAAAATTTTAAGCTTAAATTTATAACTTATAACTTAAAAACATATATATATTTAAGTGAAAAATTGAATACTTGTGCTGTCGGATTTGGCACATCTCCTAAGAGTGGTTCAGAAATAATATCTCCAAAAACCTAAAATTCAAAAAATTTAAAATAACTCAAGATATAGATATATCTCATTTTTTAATGGAACTTTTTGAGGTGGAATATATAACTTAAAAACATTAATTTTAGAAGTGAAAAATTGTCCATACTTGTTGTTGTGGATCTGGCACATCTCCTAAGGAAGTAAAAGGTACATCTCCCAAGGAAGAAGAAGGTACCGCCATCCCAAAAACATCGGACGGAATCGGAATTTGTTAAAACATTTTATTATATATATGCATATGCACATGTAAACGTATGCACAATTACTTATTTTAAAAATATCACTTAAAAAACACTAACATTTGCGAACATATCTTGATGGTGAGACCCATCTTGATTGTTTGAACCAGAGGCTCCAAACGTGATATTAACATTTTCCTCATTCATCAAGCATGACAACTGAAAATTGTGTTAACATATAATGATACAAATAAATGTATGTATAGATGTATTTATTACAAATTGTACATGTGTTAAAATAATTGAACCTTATCATTAACACATACCGTTCCCATGCCATCTTCCTCATGAACGATTACGTCATGCCAACCATTGCGACAATTCTTTTCATATGTTTTGAGATCTTCAACACTCATGTTGTCGATATCTTCATCTATATAATACACAAAATTAGCATGTACATTCTTACGTGCTCTTTATTGATTCGGAAAAACATCGACTCCACCCAATCCACTGTGAACATTGTCAATGATGGCATCCCTTGCTTCTCAACTCATTTGAGAAGTGGCTTCCATCTCTGACTGCAATGTTTCGACACAAAAAGGTCGACTAAGCAATGGTGGCTTAGGACGAGACAACTCAGCATCACGCCTAGCGTCCCTATAGTCACACAATTGACCTTTCCCAGGTCCAAAAAAATCATAGGGAAGGTCATTGTAATTGGGTTTCATTTGCAAAAATAATTCTGCATAAAATAATTTTTCAAAATAAAGCGGAACCTCATCATTCCATGGGAGTCTTCCATAGGCCGCAAGGTTTCTGTCATACAAATAGTGAGCTATATCAGGGTGCTTGAAATATTGCACCTTCAACATCTTTCTTTTCAGCCCTTCTTTGAAATTAAACATAGACGTTGCCATTGTTGTTGTAACTCTTTCTTTAACAACCTCCCATTTATCGGGACCCATCACTGTTTCCTTTATTTTTCTCATGACTTCCACAAAAATATCAGTGGTTGGCACAAGCTTTCGATACACATCTACTATTTTTCCTAAAGAGTGTGTAACTATTTCCAAACTTTGTCGACTCTCAGCAGGTAGAGTCAAAGCCACGAGATCTCTCTACAATTTTGCATGAATATGTTGACACCTTTCTAAGGTGCATTGCTGCATGTTTCTTTCCAAAGGTATATTGGAAATGTCGGTTGGATAAGTCATGGTGGGTGGACAACCTTGTTATTAAATGAAGCGTTCTACCCTATGTCTTTTTTTACCAACATTTAGAGCATTTTCAGCCTCTGCATCAATATATAAAATTTTGTATATTAGAATAAAAACATGTTTATAAATTTGTACAAATTGAATAAAAACAATATTCAAATTTATGGCCACCTCGATGTGGTTGGCTAGCATCTTTCCCACCCTGACACTGTTGAGAACCAAAACAAACCTGTTGAGAACCAACATGACCATCCATTGATTTGCCTCTAGGGGAATAAATATCCCCACCTTCACGCAAGCTACTAGCACTTATTGATGTCCCTCTAAGGGGATTTGAACCACCACCAACCTCTCGAGATGAGAGAGAAGCTTCATAAACAAATATGAATTTATAATCAATTGAAAAATACATTCATACATATAAATACATGTACATATTCATTGATTAAATTGCATGAACCAAACAACGACTGGATGAACCATGGGCATGATCCATTGATGGGGTAGAGACCCTTCTTCTCTTAGCTCCTAAAAAATAAAAAATAAAACTTATTAACAACTAATTTAACTCACAATTTTGATAAAAAATCAATTCCATATGTACACACATGTATGTATATGTATGGATATTTAAGATTATATTTAAATACCATGAACATCCCTCGATCTCTGATCCCCCTCTCTTGTAGAGATATGAGATTATGTTGATCTTCGTCGTTCATCCTCCATGATATATATATCTACGGTGGACATTTACAATTATTTTTTTAAATGACTAATTTAAAATAAATTCAAAATAAATTTTAGAAAATTAATGTAATTTAGTGTACACAAATTATGTAAAACACAACTTTCAAAGCACTAATTGATGTGTTAAACTCAATTTAAGCAATTGTTTTTATAAAAATGTTAAGTTCACCAAATTGTGTTGTACATGGTGGGAGCACATTTGGTATAAAATTGAAAAAAACACATTATCACTAAGAAAGAAGTGAAACTCCATTTAAACAAAAATTTGTTGAAGTCCCCACATTTTAATTTTATAAAAATGTGAAGTTCACCACTTGTTGCAAATGTGAATTTCACCAAGTTGCGCTTTGCATGGTGTGGTGGGAGCACACTTGGTATATAATTGACAAAAACAGATGGTCATTAAAAAAGACACATTTATAACACACACATATCCGAGATATGTTACAATGTCCATTAATAAATTTTGAAGGAGAGCGCCTCAACATTGGTTCTGTCTCAACACTAATTCATATTTTAGAGATGAATCTTGAATTTTTGAAGAAGAACATCTCAAAACTAATTCATCTTTGAGAGATGAATTTTGAATTTTTGAAGAAGAGAGTCTCAAAACTAATTCATCTTTTAGAGATGAATCTTGCATTGGCATTGCCCTGTATAATTATAATTCATCTATTAATTCATATTTGATAGATAAATCCTAAATTGGCATTGCCCCAAGCAATAGATTAGCATACATCTTATTCACATTTGTACAATTTTTTATACTAAAAATTTGAAATTGGCTAACAATATTGTTTGCTATTCCATGCAATTCTTTTAGCCTATCCTTCTTAACTTGATACATGTCATTCATCTGGTTGCACACAAGTTTAAAATTGGTGAAAAATACAATTCCATTTGATCCATACTCCATATCTATTCCCAAGCCTTTTATCAACCAATATAATATGCCTCATTATTTGTTGTTCTTCCCGGTATATTCATTTTCCTTTGGATGACTTTGCTAGTCGAAATTTTGTAAAGCACATATGTAATCACTGCTTTCCCTGGATTGGGATAGCAAGAAACATCTATGCATAATTTCCATTTTTCAACCATATTTAGTGGTTTTTTTATCCCTGAAAAAAAAACAAATTCAATAAAAATATATATTAAATTGACATTTATTACAATGCATGGGAGAAATGACACATGTGCATGAGATAAATGACATGTGCATGGTTTATCTTAAATTTTGGCTTAAAAATTTCATGGTAGAATTCACATCTAGAATTAATGGGAGGAAGCCTTTAGTTTGTGGGAGAAACGAATTTTATGCACTTACTAAAACAACTAGTTATGTCAAAATTCACACCTTTATGAGGTTGTGGGAGAAATGAAATAGAAATGACACATGCCTTAAAGTTTGCCTAAAATTTTATAGGAGAAGGGATAAATGACACATGTACAAGGTTTTCCTTAGAGTGGCAATGGTTTCTGGATATTAAAATGAAGAACTTCTATTTAGATCTGTTATAGAGATTGAACATAGGGGCATTTACTGGATATGTCACCTTTGAGAAAAGATGAGATCTAGAGGCTACCTGGAAATTTATAGACTCTGCCTTTAGAATTTGTAGAAGTTAACACTCAACAGATAGACTAAAATACTATATTGGAAGTTCAAAATCCTACGATAATTCAACCACTTTATGTCCAATTTTTAGGCCTTAAAGTTTGAGAGAAATGACATTTACATGGTTTTCAAAATTATTTTATGCACTTACAAAAAAAATGCTTTAAAGTTAATGGGAGAAAGCCAACATGACATGTATGCTTTAAAAACTTTGCATAAGAATTTATGGGAGAACTTGTGGTTTATGGATATTAAAGTGAATAACTTCTATTTAGATCTGTTACAGAGATTGACTGTAGGGGAATTTACTAGATATGTCACCTTTGAGAAAAGATGAGATCCACAGGCTACCTGGCCCTTTACAGAATCTTCCTTTAGAACTTGTAGAAGTTAACACTCAATAGGTAGACTAAAATACTACGGAAGTTCAAAATCCTATTAGAGTTTAGCCACTTTAGGTTCAATTTTTAGGCCCTAAAGTTTGAGAGAAATGGCATTTACATGGTTTGAAAAATTATTTTATGCACTTACAAAAAACATGCTTTAAATTTAATGGGAGAAAGCCAACATGACATGTATGCTTTAGAAACTTTTTGCATGAATTTATGGGAGAAATGACACATGTACATAGTTTGCCTTAAAGTGGTTGTGTTTTATGGATATTAAAGTGAAAAACTATTTAGATCTATTCCAAAGATTGACTGTAGGGGAATTTACTAGATATGTCACCTTTCATAAAAGATGAGATCCAGAGGCTACCTGGCCCTTTATAGAGTCTGCCTATAGAACTTGTAGAAGTTAACACTACCTATCCCAATTATACCCTATGAAGTGTATAGAGGACCTGTGGAATCACTCACACTACTTTACGTAGAAATAAGGGTGTATAAGAGTGTACTAAGTTAAAAAATATGGTCATATTATTGGATATATTTCCTAAGAGCCCAAATGTACTCCTAAAGTATATGTGGAGTCTATATAGACATCTACAAAAACAAGTGATTATTTCCAGGCTAAGGATAATGTATGAGCCATGTGTATACGCACATTATCTAGAAACCATCTAGGACAAAATAAATGGTACTTTAGTGGTTTGAAGAAAAAATAGCACCAAGAAGATTTGAAGGAGGAGAATAAGAACTGGAAATAGGATGATAAGAATAAAATAGCCACTACACATCCATGCAAGGGTAGTAGAAAGAATTCTAACCATTGCAACATTGATGGTCACATTAAGGAGAATTATTGGATGTTTGGTATGTGTTATATTATTTATGTGAATACCCCCATGCACTATATATTTTTCTAAGCATAGTGGTGGGAATAAAATGGGTGGAAAGGACCCCCACTGTAGGGTTTCATATAAACGAAAAATTCCCCACACAAAGGTGTTCAAGGGTAGTGCCCCAAAAAAACATTTTTGGGAAAAAATGAGCATAGTTTTGAGATATATAAGTCTAAAATGGAATATTTGTTGGTGAAAAAATATCAGTGGATCACTATGGATATATCTGCTTCATTAAACGATATTTTTCTAGAAGGATGTTCAATAAGTTGGAAAGAAGGGAAAATATCACAATTATATGTTAATGTGCATGTGTTTTACTTTGAATATTTTTCATTTTATTAAGAACCTATTTCAAACAATTAAATATATACTTGGTTAAAAACTATGTTTTGTATCAAATCACTTTTGGTTTCAATGGGAAACGTTTATGGCTAATGTGTTTTTCTCGAAATCTGATACACCTCATTAAAATGGGAGATATATCAGAATGATTCCTATGGTGTAAGAAAATAGTTTCAAATATTTTAAATATATTGATGCATAAATTCAATGAGCATAGTTTTGAGATATACAAGTCCAAAATGCAATACTTGTTGGTGAACAAATATCAGTGGATCACTATGGATATATCTGCTTCATTAAGAGGGATTTTTCTAGAAGGATGTCCACAAAGTTGGAAAGAAGGGAAAATGTCACAATTATATACATTAATGCATGTGTTTTACATTGAATATTTTTCATTTTATTAAGAATCTATTTGAAACAATTAACTATATAAGGTTAAAACCTATGTTTTGTTTCAAATCACTCTTGGTTTCAATGGGAAACTTTTATGGCTAATGTGTTTTTCTCAAAATTTGATAGACCCCATTAAAATGGGAGATATATCGAAATGATTCCTATGGTGAAATAAAATAGTTGACTAGTTTAAAGATATAGATGCATAAATTCAATGAGCATAGTTTTGAGATATATAAGTCCAAAATGGAATATTTGTTGGTGAACAAATATCAGTGGATCAATATGGATATATCTGCTTCATTAAACGGGATTTTTCTAGAAGGATGTCCATTAAGTTGGAAAGAAGGGAAAATATCACAATTATACATTAATGTGCATGTGTTTTACATTGAATATTTTTCATTTTATTAAGAGCCTATTTGAAACAATTAACTATATAAGTTTAAAACCTATGATTTGTATTAAATTAAAGTTGGTCTCAATGGGAAAATTTTATGGCTAATGTGATTTTCTCGAAATGTGATAGACCCCATTAAAATGGGAGATATATAGAAAATGATTCCTATGGTGTAATAAAATAGTTTCAAGTATTTTAAAAATATAGATGCATAAATTCAATGAGCATAGTTTTGAGATATAAAAGTCCAAAATGGAATAGTTGTTTGTGAACAAATATCATTGGATCACTATGGATATATCTGCTTCATTAAAAGGGATTTTTCTAGAAGGATGTCCACTAAGTTGGAAAGAAGGGAAAATATAACAATTATATGTTAATGCATGTGTTTTACGTTGAATATTTTTCATTTTATTAAGAATCTATTTGAAACAATTAACTATATACTTGGTTAAAACCTATGTTTTGTATCAAATCACTTTTGGTTTCAATGGGAAACTTTCATGGCTAATGTGTTTTTTATTTTTTGGATGAAATTACTTTTGGTTTCAATGGGAAACATTTATGGCTAATGTGTTTTTCTTGAAATGTGATAAATCCCATTAAAATGGGAGATATATAGAAAATGATTCCTATGGTGTACTAAAATAGTTTCAAGTAGTTTAAAAATATAGATGCATAAATTCAATGAGCATAGTTTTGAGATATAAAAGTCCAAAATGAAATAGTTGTTTGTGAACAAATATCAATGGATCACTATGGATATATCTGCTTCATTAAAAGGGAGGGATTTTTCTAGAATGATGTCCACTAAGTTGAAAATAAGGGAAAATATCACAATTATATGTTAATACATGTGTTTTACATTGAATATTTTTCATTTTATTAAGAATCTATTTGAAATAATTACCTATATAAGGTTAAAACCTACGTTTTGTATCAAATCACTTTTGGTTTCAATGGGAAACTTTTATGGCTAATGTGTTTTTTCTCAAAATGTGATAGACCCCATTAAAATGGGAAATATATCGTAATGATTCCTATGATTTAATAAAACACTCAAGTAGTTTAAAGATATAGATGCATAAATTTAATGAGCATAGTATTGAGATATACAAGTCTAAAATGCAATAGTTGTTGGTGAAGAAGTATCAGTGGATCACTATGGATATATTTGCTTCATTAAAAGGGATTTTTCTAGAAGGATGTCCAATAAGTTGGAAAGAAGGGAAAATATCACAATTATATGTTAATGCATGTGTTTTACATTGAATATTTTTCATTTTATTAAGAATCTATTTGAAACAGTTAACTATATAAGGTTAAAACCTATGTTTTGTATCAAATCACTTTTGGTTTCAATGGGAAACTTTTATGGATAATGTTTTTTTCTCGAAATGTGATAGACCCATTAAAATGGGAGATATATCGAAATGATTCCTATGGTGTAATAAAATAATTGAGTAGTTTAAAGATATAAATGCATAAATTCAATGAGCATAGTTTGAGATATATAAGTCCAAAATGGAATAGTTGTTGGTGAACAAATATCAGTGCATCACTATGGATATATCTGCTTCATTAAAAGGGATTTTTCTGAAAGGATGGACTAAGTTGGAAAGACGGGAAAATATCACAATTATAAGTTAATGCATGTGTTTTACATTGAATCTAAAAGGTTTTTTCTCTCTCTCATTGTTTTAGTCATGATCTTATAAAATGTTTCCACTAAATCCATTCCCTATTACTTTTCATGTGAACCACATTCCCAAACCCACCCATCTATGTACCTAAGACTTTTTTCATGTTCTGCAAATATCAAAAAATCTACCTGTGATCCTAGAGAGTCCTCAGATGCATCTTAGAGTCTTACAGCTGGCCATATTGAAACAAAACCGCTATAGGGTTTAGGTAAGAGTTTTATGTCTTCTCTTGGGGATGATGTGCTTTCAACATCTAACACACTTGGAGTAAATCACCAATACATGATTGGAATAAATTACCAACCTTGGCATAAAGAGTCTTATTAGATTTTCCTAGGCTAATTCAGATTAACATTGTTCACAGGTTGAACACTAACAAAAAATGTTCAGAAAGTTTCTTGCCTGGCATCGACAAGATTTCTGCTATTCCTACAGATAGTGATAAGCCTGGTGGTAATGGTGACTCTAATAACTTCAATGAGACTAACAATGTTCATAGGTTGAACACTGACAAAGAATGTTCGGAAAGTTTTCTACCTGGCATCGACAAGATTTTTGCTATTCCTATAGATAGTGATAAGCCTGGTGGTAATGATGACTCTGATAATTGCAATTCAAACTAACAGTGTTCATAGTTTGAACACAGAAAAATAATGTTCAGAAAGTTTCCTTCCTGGCATCAGCAAGATTTCTGCTATTCCTGCAGATAGTGATAAGCCTGGTGGTAATGGTGACTCTGATAACTATAGCAATTGGCCCTCTAAAGAACAAGATGGAAATGCATATGCATTTGTGCATGTATCGTCAAGTGCTGAATTACTTGAAGCATTGGGACCGCCTTTTCTCATAGTTCAAATATGTCTCAGAGTTGGGATATGTCTCAGCATTCGGATATGTCTCAGAGTTCGGATATGTCTCAGAGATCGGATATGTCTCAAAGTTCGGATATGTCTCAGAGTTTGGATATGTCTCAGAGTTGGATATGTCTCAGAGTTTGGATGTATCTGTAGTTAATGCACCTGAAGGGTGGTTTTTTCCTGATTCCAAATCTGAAGATCTTTTAGATGCTATAGTTTCTAATGTTTTAAAAACACCTAACTGAGGCAAAGTTGAAAATATATCCTCTAGAACTATATGTTCAAAAATAACAAACTCCACATGAAATTCACAGAAATTCGCTATAAATACATAGAAATTCATAGAAATTTGCATGCTATAAGCAGAGATAAGAAGATAGATTATCCAAAAGAGGATTGAATGGTAGATTTGGGGAAATGTACTATGAGTTATACAACTCTTTTGGACCTGGAGCAGTTGGTAAGGTAAATTTTAGTTAAGGCTCATGATGCATGTTTTTTACAGGAACAGGAAGGAAGGAAATCTATAAGCAAGCGGATGTCATAGTGAAATGGACTATGCAGGGATAGTAGAATATATGCTTTTTTTTATGTCAGTTTTTGTTGTTTTGATCCATTTTGGAAAGTACAATTTAAAGAAGATTCACATCAGATTAATGTAAAGGTCCAGAATACTGTAAGAAAATCAGTTTTTCGATTTCGAATTAACAAGTGAAAATGTAAGTGAAAATTTTGTAAGTACTTTGACTACTATAAGTGACTTGCCCTGGTACATTATATAAACCAGAAGTATTTTTCTTGCTGAAAAAAAATAAGCAGAGATACATAGATACGTACTTGGAAATTTGCAGGCGAAGCCACAACGAGGACAAATCTTAGTGATCCCTGAAGACCTCGTGGAAGACGTAAACCAAAATTCCCTGCGAATAAAATTAAATTAAATTAAATTAAAATCAATAAAACAAAATTTCAAAAAAGAAGAAGAGAAAATCAACAAAAACTACCTTTACAAAGGGAAATAGAGCACAACAGAGCAACAACAACAAGACGTGCGAGACAGATGTGAATAAAGAAACAACAACAAGACACGCGAGACAAATGTGAACAAGAAACCTATAAAAGTTTGCGGGCCGATATATTTATAAAATACGAGTTCGGCCGAACTATTTTAAAATTTTGGCTGAACTTTTGTTGCCGGTTTTCCCATCTCCATCCAAAAATATGTTTGCCCACGCCGTCAGTACGGCGTCAATGTAAATGGCAGAACGATTTCAACCGAACTAATTTTGAAATTTCGGCTGAACTTTTACAAAATTTCGGCCGAATTATTGAGAAAAAAAGTTTTCCGCCCCCGATTCTCACAAAAGTGTAACCCAACTTCGGATTTTTACCCTAAAGACACTTTTAATTCGGGTAAATGGTAAATTTCTCACCATACTCTTGCCGTAGGAAGTCACTTCTCATCATCACATTATGTATATCTTCTTTTGGTTCCAATGAGATATTACACTAAGGTGTTTCATCAAATATTCCTTATGGAATACCACCTTAAACATAATTAATTAAGTCAAGCTCAATAATAACCTCATTTTACGGTAATGAAATGGAACCAAAATCAAGTTGTGCGGAAGATAGAATACACCAAGCGAATGTTATTGGATCCCATAAAATCCTTCAAAACCCCTCCAAGTCCCCTAATGATGTAATTATTCTCCTATGGCCTAGTCATCACATACCTTGGAAATCCATCTTGGTTGTACTATAGAGGAAACTGAAAATGGGGACATTACAGGTTAGGAGATCCACAAAAATTTTTAAATGCATTTCTTAAATGTTAAATTTACAAGGATATTGGCAAATATTATTATCTAAATCCTAACTAAATACATTTCATTTCAAATAACTCTTTTTTTAGAAAGTTGGAAAATTGATCATAACTCAGTTTTCAAATTGGTAGTAAGGATAACAACCACTAGTTGTTATTCACAAATACAGGCTGACTCATCACTGTTATTCGAGGAAAAACAGATCACCTAGAATTACTTGTTGGTGGTTTGTAACGGGACAAGCTTTCACTTCGACAATATGCCTCTAGATCTTGGGCCATTAACCTGTTTACTTATGTCTAAAAAAAAAAGCTCTTAGCCAAGCCAAAGAAGTTTTCAAATAACTCTTCTATACATCAACAAATTAAACTTTACCATTTGTATTTTGTAATTTTTAAACTATTTAAAAGATCATTTATATTATTAGTATACAAAATCCAGAAAACCTTTTTATTGCAATTCCTAAATTTCAAATTACAATGAGGGATGGAATTTGAGAGATAAATTAACATTTAAAAAATGTTAAAATTATTAGTAGGATGTGATTTTATGGATAAATTGATGAATCAATTTAACTATTAGAGTTTTTTGTTTTTTTGTTTCTTTTTACTTTGGGTATACACTTATTGGTAAATTTTTAATTGCAATTCTTTAAATGCTTTTTTTTTAATGTAATTTATATTAAATAAACCATTACAAAGAAATGTTTATCAAATATAACTACAAAGAAGTGTGTGTTAAATATAATAAAAAATTGTTAAGGGCATAGAGTATATACTGAAACTGTTTTTTCTTGGTTAAGATCTTGTCTTCTTTGAACATGAGGAAACAATTTAACAACCTAAGACCCATAGGCATCTGGTATGAATGAAAGTGAAAGCTTACCCCCTTATAGACCAATAGTGGGTAATTCTAGTTAGTGTCGTTTTCCTTGAATAATAGTGATGAGGCAACATGTAGTAGTGGATAGTAGCTAATGATAGCTATCTATAGTGTTGGTTTGAACATTGAGTTATGATAAGTTTTCCCAGTGTGAGAAAACTAGCATAGCCATATAAATTAAATGGTTCAATAGACACCGATCAATAATAAGCATCAAAAAACTTACTCCATCATACATCTCAAGTTGTTAAAATTAAAAGAATCATAAAAAAATTATAACTTTATTATTATTATTATTATTAATTAAAAGGAAAAAACCCACAATTTTCATTCATTTATAATGATAAAAGTTATCATTTTATAGATACCCACCCTATGTGTATTCTTTATGATTCTGTGCAACTACTCAGTGATCATTTATTTTTTCTTTTACCAACTTTGCCCAAAAATATATTTTTAGCAAAAAAATTACATCAACATAACATGGCGAAGTGCCTACAATCACTTACTATTATTCTATGTAATAGAAATATACGAAAAGGGGAAAAAATATTAGGGTTGTTCTAGTAAACTTGACTCAGTCAAGTTATCCATGGTTTTCAGCTCCAAGTTTATGGGCATCCATGGTTTTACCTATGGTCTATAGAAATTAATAGAAATTTGCTACTAATTAATTCAAATTAAAAAAAAAAAAAGATATTACAAATTTCCTCTGCTATTATGTCGAATGGAAATCACAATTTAGAAACACATGCAACCATCAAAACCACAAGAACACAACGATTTTACAGGGGAACCTAACCAGGGAAAACCCCTCTGTTTATTTTCATTAATCAGATGAGAATGATAAACTATTACAATGTGTTGCTTCAATCCAGAAGCACACCCTACACTGTAAACCTATTCTCCTTTTAACTGTCCTGCTCTAGCCAACACTTAGCCAATTCAAGGCCCCAGCTAGCTCATATTTCCTTGTGCAATCCTTGAGGAAATTAGCTCCTAAAATGTAGGAATTCCCTCCTATTTTCTTGAGCAATTCCTAATGAATGATTCACCTGCTTAAATATCAAGCATGTACACTCGACTTGTATACAATTGATAATTACAACATGCATTTTCCTACACTCCATCTAGGAAATTCAAATTCAATTCATGTCTAGGTTATTTTTAGCTTATTGACTAGCTTAACTGAGAGATCACTGAGTTAACAATAATTCTACTACTCAAATTACCTTCAATTGACTCAATTAGGTACTTAAGCTTAGTTAATTGAGTCAAACTAAAAAATAACTGAACTAGATTTCTAAATTTTAGCAATCACTACATATAGAACTCTACTTCTAGCTTATAACTCGAATTTACTACATAGATTAATAGACAAGGTCATGCCACACTATTACACAGTAATTTTTTACCATGCTCATTTTCCCATGCCTAATCCTGAAATTCCGTGTGACAAATCCTATGCAAAGTTTCCACCATCAAGAAATACATTAGTATATCCCCTTGAATATCCAAAGAAGTCTTCCTTGGAAGATTACTAAAGAAACTTGGCCAAATTCCTAGTTTCCTGGGTCAGCGCTCTTCCTGGTGACATGACTGCGCTGATGTCCTTTTCACAGTTCTAGATTAGCATTGTTAGCGCCATAATTTCTTGGAAAACCGAACTGATCCCCTTCTTGGCAGTGATTCCTCAAATGGAGGAGAAGCTTCGACCTCTAGAAGCTCAAGGGCGTCGAGTTGGTTGTTAAACAGTGGTGATAAGGTCGAGCTCTCTAATTTTAGTGCCTTGATCTCATCCATGGGGTTTCATCCCTTAGAATGTGGGCCTTCTTCCTCCTTTCATGTGTTCCCAACCTCTTCTCCCTTCCTATAAATTGACATCCCTCATTCCCCCAAGTTTAGAGCTTGGTTGATCATTGTTAGACTTGTTTGAACTCTCATCCCTTTGCATGCTAGCATTGTGATAAAGCCTAAATGTTTGGGAGAAGGAATGCTTTTGATCTTGGTGAAGGACTCATATTTTCACCAAAGGACAGATCTGACATCAAAGCTTGGGTTATAAGCTCTCCTTTTGTATTTATCAATAATAACATCTGATGTTTGCTTTATATATTTGTCTAAATGTTTAAGAAAATATTTTGGTGCTCCTTGATATGCTAGATAGCTAATGTTTACGTTTATTATGTATTGTATTACGTTTTATGTTGTCTCTTGATCATCTGTAGGTATTCGTGTGCCATCATTAGTAGGAAGTGGGCCTACAAGGATCATGGATTGAGGTCATCATCAATAGGCTCAAGTGTAATGTTGGAAAAAAGGTATTTATGTCTCTTTTCTCATTGCATTGTAAACATTAGTTAAGAGAGATTTGCATTATAAATAATCTTGTGTTGCTAGACCCACTCTAGGGACAAAGAGATTGCCTTTGTCGGCAGAGGGGATTTATCTTGACAACAAAATAGGCAACTCCATTGGGGAGCTTAGCCTCTTAGTCCTCCTTCCCCGAACTGATCTTGGATCATTTTCATCGATTTTTGAAATTTAAATCTGCTTAGGCCTCAGTCATCTTCTGCAAGGATTGATAGTCACTTCATTGTGTCAGGTCTGGTGTTTGTACGAGAATATTTTTATTTTTTACATGTTTTTAGCGACCATCATTCTTTCTATTTGTGCGGTAGCATTGGCAACACTATTCTATATAGTACAGCGACATTGATTTTCCTTTCAGCACCCTTCTACTTAGCACAGAAGCGTTGATCTCAGACCTAGGAAAATTTGAGTTTCACTTTTGATTTTCCACTATGTCCTAGCCCTTGAAGGGAGTCTGTGAGATCTCAGTGATATCCTTGTTGTGTGTTTGACTTACTTGTATTCTTTAAGCAAGCCTTTTTCTTGTCTTTGATTTGTTTGTAAGTTTGGGAATTCTTCACCATTTCAAACACCCTTTGTTGCATTATTAATTCCTTATTTCGAAGTGAATTGTTGTATGCTCTGGCCATCTCTGCATCTCTGATATTCCCTTCGGTTTAGTGTCAAACATAGGATCACAAATTGTTTGGCGCAAAAGTTTAGAAGAGTGTGTTTTTTGTCTAAAATCAAAAGAAATTAGAAGTTATTTTCATGTTAGTTTTGATTTAGATTATCTTTATCGCTTTAAGAAGAGTGGAAAGAATTTCATTCATGCCTTCTTTAAAGTGAATATTTTTTTTTTGTTGGATTGAAAGAAAAGTGAAAATATTTTCATTTCTTCTTTCGTCCAATTGTTTTGCTTTTGATTACATTTAAAAGTGAAAAACAAACAAACAAAATATCTCTTGTGCATATTAGTGAAAAGAAGAGAACTTTCATTTTTAAATAAGTTTCATTTGTTTGGGAAAAGTGAATTCGGTTGAAAAGCATTGCATTTCGTAACTTTGAACTAGTTTTGGGGGCATCAATGTTGCTGCATTGATTGCATTTTTTCTTGTCTCTCTTCCCTAAATAGTTTAGGATTCATCGAAATGGAAATCTTTATTTTTTGCATTTAGATGTCACTATAAGGATTCAGGTGGCACTCATTTTGAGCCTTGAAACTTAAAATTTAATTAATATCAACTTAAAATGAACCCAATTTACCTGAAGGAGCATTGGAAATAACAAGAATATTTAATGGTCTAGACTAGAGACGTGTTCCAATGTTGTTAAACGTAGGAGTTGTCGCTAACGGTTTTCATTACAACCCGGGGGTGATATCCTGTCCCACGTATGGAAGTATATTGATGTATGACACATATATTTTGGGCACTCTCATCGAACGGTTATGCATTAGATAGCATTAGTACGGACTAGAGTCCCACGTATCGTCGCGTATATTTGGGGAGACACCACTAGGTTGCAAGCCTACCATAGGTAACCGAGTCGATTTCCTTGTAAACGTGATACACCGAACACATCATTCTAGGAGATTGGCTATCATACGTTAAGTCATTGGTAATTTTTCTACCATTTATCACCAAGGTGTATATTTTAGTTCACAGATACTTGGTAAAAATTTATGCCTAGCACACCCTTTTTATTTATTTTTGTTAATTCTAAAAGTAACTATCCACGAAAACATCTCACCCGTGCAGTTCTCCAACCTCATTATTGCTTCGTAAATTGTGAATTTTTTCACCTCCTCATTTTTTTATCTTCTTTTGAAAGTTCATCGTGGTTGAATCGTTGAATTCACCCATTTTTCCTCTAACGAATCTCAAGAACCTCCTCTTGAGGTCCCTCAGTTTCTGGTTGGGCCCCTTGAAGCGCAAGGTGAGGAACTTGGAATTGTCATTACTGTTCAACCCATATCATCTCGACCACCGCCTATATGATTCTCCTTGGACGACGTCGAAAGACTCTGAGCCAGAAAGCCATGAACCATATGCACAGTTCTTAGCATTTCCTCAAAATCCTCTCTTTGATCCGATTGTGGTCTTGCCTCAACAACCTTATAGCGCTTTTGATCAACACCGAATCCCCTTTCGCACTTCTCCAGTAGCATATCTCTCTATTGTCCCTCGGTTGTTTCCTGATGAAATGGCATCCAATTCTAATGACGTTTCTTTAATGAGTGCTCCCATAGCACTCTTCACAAAACCTCTGGCTCTTATATCTCGGAAGTTAATTCATCGGTGTTTCCCTCTGAGGGTAATTTTTTCGGATCCACACCTCACGATTCAGGGAGTGGGACCAAAATACCTTCCAGTCATGTTGCATCCACGCTCCCGCATGGTTATACCTCTTTGGGAAACCTTATTTCTGGAGCTTTCGGTGGTACACCTTTATTTCTGGATCTCGTTTGGTCAATGGGTACTCCTCCATATTCTGTACCATTATCTTCGAATGTGGCTGCTATGTCTCAACTTGTTGTTCGACCTACGGTCACCATTGGTAAAATGACTTTGTAGATCGGATCCTATGTCCCCTATTTTCCATTTACGATTACTGCATTTCCACCACTGAGTGTGAAATCCATGATCACGTCCATGCCTCGGGGGAAATCTAACCCTATTTATGTACCTTCCCTATTGGGTGGGGGGCAGCCGAGTTCTGGGTCTATTCTTAGGGCAAGACAACCTCATGTTCAATATTCTCAAGTTTAGCAACCCCTTCAACAATCAAATGTATCGTATTTGTATGCTCAGCAACCTAAAATCCCTTATGTTCAATGACCGAATGTACAATATCAATATGTTCCTCAACCAAACCTATATCAGCAGCACATACAATAACCCCAACCTTTGGTAAGTGTCATTGAGATTAATCCTCAGTTTGGTTCCTACACCAAAGCTAGCCTGAATCTCCTTCTAGGTCAATATGGTCCTTTCCCCAATTAGTCTGGTATTCAATACCAGCCATTTCGTCAAGGTCAGTAATAGAAACCCCAGTTTGGTCCTCAGTCTGGTGCTTCATATTAACAGATTCCTCAGTACTAGAAAGCTTGATCAGAACCATAGGCTAGACCCTATGTTCAACAAGGACCTTAGGCTAGACCCTATGTTTAACAGGGACCTCGGGCTGGACCTTATGTTCAACAGGGACTACAGGCTCAACCCTACATTCAGCAGGGACCGAAAATTAGACATCAAGTTCAGCAGGGGCCTTATCTTGGATCCTATTTCTAGCAAGGTTTGCAGCCTTAGTTCCCGTAGGGATCTTATCAACAACCCCAACAAGGTCCCTACCAGCAATATTTACAGCAAGGTCCTTACCAAACATGGGGTTTGTAAACGTATCCAGGACAGAATACACCCTATTAGGGGCAGAATATGTATCAATCTGGTTGGATCCCCTAACCTTTTTCACATCATCATCCACCCTTGCCATTCCTGGCTATGCTGGAATTTCTGGATGTGTCAAAGCTCACAAATGACCCCATCCAGCATCAACTACATTGGCTATCAATTCCAAGTAAGATTCCAAGATATTTTCCAAAGTTCGAAGGAAAATATGGGGAAGACCCCCAAACCCATGTTATGAAATACCACTTGTGGTGTTCCTCTAATTATTTGGTTGACGATTCTATTTTTCTTCATCTTTTCCAGCATACTTTGACTGGTACCATGGCAAAGTGGTATATTGAGCTCCCTCGAGGAATTTTCTTTGATTTCACTTCCTTGGAAATGGATTTCCTCACTCATTTCCAACTGCCTGTATGGTATGAAACCGACACCCATATTATTAATTCGTTGAAATAGTCAACCACTACGCATATTTTAGATCACATTCATGAATGGCGACGTCAGCGTCGCCTCATCAAATTTGAGATCCCTGATCAATTTTGTACTGAATGGTTTATGAAATAATTCGTTCCCAAGATTGCTAAAGATCTTGCCATGGGTGGGTGTGTTATGGAAGAGGATGTCATTTCTAGGGCTTGATACCTCAATTTGGTTTATTTCGAGTTCGGGACTCTATGTGAGTTATTTCCTGATGCGTCATGACTTTCAACTGATCCTGCATCATCTCAGTCTTTTGTTACTCCTCTGGTGGATGGCGTTATTGGGACAGTGGCTCATACTGATAGTAGTGCACCTAAAACTTCTTCGAAGCCTAAATCCACTATTGTCGCTACACCCTCTACCCCTTCCAATAACCAGAATAATCCTAGTAAAACCTTAGAGGTAAATGTTGTTCAATCTACCACAGTAGATAAATCCTCGAAAGTTAAGAAAAAGGGTAAAGGAAAGGCTAAATCTGAAAACCCTAAACAAGAGTCAAAGAAGTCATATGTTGACGATCCTTCAACATGTAAGCCCAAATATCCTTTTCTGATATATGATGACGATCATTACATCAAGGATTTTACTCGGCATGCCAAATTTTCTCATCTTCTAAAGGGTGCACCTGAGACTCCAGTCGTTTTGAAATAACCTTTCCATTCTTAGCAGACACAAATGGTAGATCAGGCTCAATCATCTGGAATCTCTCATGTTTTCATGGTTGGAACGTAATCTATTTCCATTACCATGAGAACGAAAGATTATCCCAATCCGTCCAAGGCTCCGGTGGAATCAGAAGTTAGAGATCACCCTTCCTCTTCCATGCCCCCTACATCTGGTCCTCTCTAGATTGAGAGACTGGGTAGTGACTCCATCATTCGACCACCCCCAAAAGGTGTTCTTTGGAAATCGCCTTATAATCCGAATGTGAGAACAACACAACACTAAAAAATTGTAGAAGATCTCTCTCAAGCGCCTTTGGTGATGTCAACTTTAGAGGCCCTTCAGTCATGCCCATCACAATGAAAGGCACTACTCTTCACTACTGGAGGGATTGATCATGTAGGTTCTAATCTGATTACTTTTGATCTCGAGAATTTTGTTCATCGCCTCCCATCTCAGGTAGTGTTTCTGATTCAAGTTATCATTATAGGAAATAATATTTATCGAATTGTCATTGATGAAGGCACCTCAACTTGCATCATGTATGTTTCATGCTGGAAATCCATTGGCTCTGCCCCAGAGAGTCAGTCTGTGAATACTTTAGAATATTTCGATGGTATAGGTTCTCGGTTGTACGATATTCTCAAGGAATTTCCCATCCTATTGGAGGGGAAAATGGTAACCATGGAAGTTGAAGTGGTAGAAACCAACTCGAACTATAATCTCCTTCTTGGACAGTGTTGGACAAACATTATGGTTTGCGTGGTCTCCACTCTTTTCATGTCCTCTGTTTCCCTCATCAAGGGAAGATAGTGATTTTCGATAAGTTGACTTTCTTCCCCTCTGATTCTTTAGTAGGAAACATTCTGTATGTTGGGAAGACCACTACACCTTATGAGAACATCAGAATGGGTCTGTTCAAAGACTCCTTTGTTATGGGAGTTTTTCCACTTCCACCTCCATCAATATGATTTTGTCTAGTCAAAATCCAGGGATTGTTCCCAATCCCTACCAACTCAAAACTTTTGGTGACGTTATTCCTCTAAGTCCAGCTCAGAAAATGTATCAAATTATTCTCACACCTTCTGAGGCTACATCTGAAACCAAAACTCATTTAGTGTCCTCTCTCGACAGTTATTCGTAGTCTCCCTAGTTTGGTTCTTGGGACTCTAGTGATCCCTTGAATGAGACTTTCCCCACCAAAGAGAGTATCGTGGAGGTAATGTCTCTTGAAGAAAATCCATGGGATGATGGACAGCATCATTCCTCGTTTCTCACAATCCCAAGTGAGATTTCCACGTGTCTGGAATCCCATGCCTCGCCAGTATCGACTGACCCACTTCAGATTTTGGCTTTGATTCATGAAGTGTTGTCCGAAGGGAACATGGGAAATATCACTCCAACCATTCCATTCGACATCTCTGTGATTTTCGAGAATGTATTTTTCTGGGTTTCTTGTTCTCCCCATGAGCTCAAGATTTACAATGCTTTCCTAAAAAATCATTACCCACCCACTCCCTTTGATCTTATTCTTACAGTTTGGTCATTTAGCCTCGGGGGCATTATTTCCATACTTCGTAGCCCTTACTCAGTTAGGGGTCATGGGCACGTCACTGCTGTTGTGACTCTTCTCACAAAATTTCCTACGGTAATGCTTACATGTAGTGTCAAAAGTAGAACTGTGGGTTTATTTCTATTGATCATGACAAAATTCTGTCATTTGAGCCCCGAAATGGGCTCTATTTGAAAAAATATTACACTTAATTATAAGTGTGATACTTTGTACATTATTTTTTTATTCATTAGTGTGCTTTGAGTTGATTTTTGGTGTGATTTTTTCCTTGTAGATGTGTTTCCTCTGCTCACCTTGTGTTCCACTTGGTTTGAAGATGTCTTCGAATAACTATGTTGGTTTTGTTGATGGCACTTTCAGTAGCACACAGAACCTGTCTTCTGTAGCATGGGCACTCTTTTCTCCCGATGGTGAGTTGATTAATTTACAAGGTATTTGTTTGGTTCAAACAACTAACAATATTGTTGAGTATAGTGCGGTGATCGAACTATTATCGGATGCCATTGATCTTGGGATTAGAGATTTGTTTGTTAAGCTACACTCACAACTCGTTATGTTACAATTAAATGGGAATTATTCTATGTGCGATCCTCAAATTTTGCGTATGTATTTGTGTGTTAGATTACTAGAAAGACATTTTGATTTTATCACATATCAACATATTCCAAGACATTTAAATACATTAACAGATACATTAGCAAACCATTTATTAGATAGAAATTTGCACAATATGCAAAATCAAGACATCATCATGATACACAAATAATTGTAGAAACATTAGTATATACATACATACATACATACATACATACATACATAAATATATATATATATATAAATATATATATATATATATATATATATATATATATATATATATATATATATATATATCTCGATTTGTCAAGTGTGTTACATCCAAAATCTCAAAAAATATATATTTTGTTACAAAAATTTCTCTCCAAGCCTACATCAGTTCAAAAATTTAAAAATAGGGAGGATATCCACCCACATGGTGCTCATGGTAGCAGGTGACTGCCCAAATTAGTCGCTAGATTAATCGACGCAGTCTTCCCAGAACTTCGGTTTTATGTCTTTGAAGGTGTAGAGGAATCTTCCCAAACGTAACATACTCAAGTATGCTTCTCATAAGGCAAACTGGGTTTCACTCTAGCTAATCTAATGTATCTCCTCCCTTCTCATAAGGAGAATCCTCTGTTGGGTAGGCTACCCTTTGCGCAATCGATGACATGCCTCGAGGTCTCTAAGGACCTATATCTATAAACACAACATAATTTTTCGTTTCAGAATACATAACAAAAAAAAATTAAAAATTAAATGTTAAAAAAATAAATTTTACCTACATCAGTCCATTGTGTGCTTGGTGGAATAGGAAGATCCGGATATCCTCTAAAGTCAATGTCGGCATATGTGTAGTCCTCAACTACAATTAGTTGTTGTCGCTACCAACTAAAAAATGATGTGCGGAAATGAACCTGTTGGCCCCCACCCTATCGAGGCATAATGTCGCACCATCTCATCACTCTCAAATCCCTTCAGGCTTGATCATGGATCTCTAGCCACTGGTACTGGAACAGGGGTACTCACTCTAGAAATAAGGTCACTAGAATCAACCCATACCCAAACTGTTTCAGTTTCCCTGACTTGAACTTAGTTAGTTGGTTCTTCATGTTAGCCAGTAACCCCTCGCATCAGTTGAACATCGTTGGGGCCAAGCAGTCCACTGCATATTGGAAATGAGATTTTGTTACCTCATGCGATGCCTAGGCTCTCTCCACTCTCATAATGCAATGTAGAATAGTGCGTATGGGAAGCACTCTGATGGAATAAATTTCTACCTTCCTGCTCTTTGTTTTCCGAGCTCTAGGAGAGTATCTCATGATAAGAATGTTGGTACTCTCACCCCCTACATGAGCTCTAGAGAGTTGGATCCTATCCCCTCTCCTAGAAATTCCAGTGATGAAATATATGTCCATGACATCTAACCCTATCTCTTGGTCCCCAATGACGAATAATTTTCGGTCTACATCCCATGATCAAGTTTAGGAGTAGCTCTAGTTGGGATCATAGCTGGGATGTTTGAAAGAATTTCAACAACCTGCAATTGCGCAAATCATTGATGCAATTTTTTATCCTGTAAAGCTTGGTGGTCTTCCACCTCATGGCCTTTTTCTTTCCATTCAAATGACATATTTCATGAAAGCACCTGCAAAACATGTTCAATTCGATTTTTAGGATTTTTCATTGGAGTTTTTTTATAAATTAATTGTGGAGTTGGGTGGATTTATTGTTTTAAAATCCTTCTCGCAGCCAGCATGTTTGTTTGAATTAATTCGGTGTTGGTAGTGCACTGCCCTAATGGGCTAAACACGACCAGCGCGACCCCGATAGATTGAAATTGCCTTGGTCGTAGGCGATTTTAAAATTTGAAATTCTTTCCCCTAATCTCCCTATTTCTGAAAAAAAATTACAAATGAATGGAATCGAAATGAAAAGGAGGTTTGGAGCTCTTACCTAACGCTGACAGATCGACAAATGGTGTCATGGATTGGCTGTACTCTTGATTTGAAATTTGGAGTGAAAATGGACAAAATTCTCTTCTGAAAATAGAAAGGTGAAAATAAATTTGCTTTTTGGTCTATTTATAGATTTTTGAAAACTTTTTGCCAATATTTTATTATTTTTCCTTGATATCAATTATATTTGTTGTTTTTGTGCAGTACATGACTTCTACACTGTTGAGGATTATTTCCGATGCAAATTAGATGTATTTTATCTCCTTTTCAGACTCGTTAAAGATTTATGAAAAAGGAACCCCCCTGGAGTCAACTTTTAACTCTTTTTGACTCTCAAAAAATTTAAATATTGTCAAGTACTTGTCATTTCGAACTCGTTAAAGTGAATGAATTGTCGTGGTCTCAGTATACCTTTACCCATTTTTCAGGCTGAGATTTACTATCTATGAAAAAGGAATACCTTGATCAAACATGGTCAAGAGGTACTCTCGGATATTGTTTTCTAATTTTTTGGATTCGAGAGACGACTTACGAAAAGGGAAATGATGGAGTTTCCCTTTTGTTTCTTTTCAAATTCCTTAAAAATTAAAAGTTACCGAGTTTCCATTTTTTTGGACTCGTTAAAGATTAAACTACAAAAGACTTGTCACCATGACGAGACTGAGTTCCTCCTTCCTATGGCTAGTTAAACTTACTAGGATGGATTCATTAAAAGAATTAACTTACATGCTCAACATATGCTATCCTCTTCATGCTGGCTATAAAAAATAAAGAGGTACTCATTAGCAATAATGAGGGAAAATTGAAACTGAACATCCTATGTGTATTTTGGGCAGCTTGTCGCTCTTGAACATGACACTCATCTGCAGTTCGTGTCAGGTTGGGGACATCATACCTTCGTCACTTTTCCTCTGTGGGTTTGGGAAATAATTTTGTCTCTCATTTGATTACCATTTTTTTCAAAATGACCTTTGATCCTATTCGAGTCAAATGCTACCACACTCCGAATTCGTGTTGCCAATATGTTCAAGAGAAGGCATTTTTTTTTCAAACAGCCTCTGCTTATCTGACCTCCTCTGTTACAATCTTGAATCACTCTTATCACCTTAAGATATTTTTTGTTTCGTGTCAATTATGTGGGAATCATCATGGCCCTCCTTCGACAAATCACTTCCTGTCAACTTCAACTCATTATTCTAGAAGGTTATTTAGAAAATTTTGTTTAGTACATTGGAGCCTCCATGCCTCAATGGAATGTTCAACTCATTATTTGGGAAGGTTATTTAGAAAATTTTGTTCAGTACATTGGAGCCTCCATGCCTCAATGGAGTGTTCTTCGTATTTGACGATAGGTTCACATCATTGGCCTTTGATCGAGTGATTATGAAAGTGTTCAACTTCAACACATCCATTCACACTTGTCTATTGTGTTGTTGCACCTTAAGGTTCATCATCGTTATTGGTGGTCTCTCTCATGCATGTTAATGGTTCTCATCATTGACCGGCAATCAGGTGGTTTATACCATGTTCGACACCAACACATTTATTCGCATGGCTAGATTCGTACATTGGTTTGATTGAGATTGTGGTGAAGACCCTAGGTCACATCTGTTTTTTTTTTTCCAGGCTGCGAGGAGTTATCAAGTATTCATGATTTTATACATGATCCTATCTATACGGATGGCTACGTTCATACTGAAGATCCATTTCTATGATCTCTTTAGACGGATGGCTACGACCATGCTGTGGGTTAATGTGTTATTTGATGCCTAGTGCAACATTATGTTGTTAGGCATATTCATACCAGGGATGTCATATATTGTAAAATTTTTTATTTGCCAGGTTTTCTGGAGGTGGTCTGCATTCTTTGCCTTGGTTCATAAAGAATTTCAGGCATCACTCCCTGTTCTGCCTTCATGCTTTAGGGGGCATATGTTACATAGTAATTTGTCACCATGCTCATTTTCTCATCCCTGATCCTAAAATTCCCCATGACAGATCCTGTGCAATGCTTCCACCATCAATAAATATGTTAACATATCCTTTTGAAGATCCAAACAAGACTTCCTTGGAATATTGTTGAGGAAACTTGGCCAAATTCCTAGTTTCATGGGTCAATGCTCTTCCTGGGGCCATGACCACATTGACGTCCTTTTCACAATTATGGATTAGCACTGTCAGCGCCTTAATTTCTTGGAAAACCACGTTGATCCCCTTTATAGCAGTGCTTCCTAAAATGGAGGAGGAGCTTCGACCTATAGAAGATCAATGGTTGCGAGTTGGTTGTTAAACGATGGTGATAAGGTCGAGCTCTCCGATTTTAAAGCCTTGATCTCATCCATGGGGGTTCATACCTTAGAAGGTGGGCCTTCCTCCTTCTTTTATGGGCTCCCAACCTCTTCTTCCTTCCTATAAATTTTCATCCCTCATTCCCCAAAGTTTAGAGCTTGGTTGATCATTATCAGACTCGTTTGAACTCTCATCCCTTTGCATGCTAGCATTGTGATAAATCCTAAGTGTTTGGGAGAAGGAATTCTTTTGAGCTTGGTGAAGGAATTCATATTTTCACTAAAGGATGCCTCCAACATCAAGGCCTGGGTTGTAAGTTCTCCTTTTTTATTTATCAATAATAACATTTGATGTTTACGTTCTATATTTTTCTAAATGTTTATGCAAATATTCTGGTACTCCTTGATTTGTTAGATAGCTAATGTTTACATTTATTATGCATTGTATTACATTTATTGTTGTCTCTTGATCATCCGTAGGTATTCGTGTGCCATCAGTAGTAAGAAGCGGGCCTACAAGGATCGTGGATCGAGGTCATCATCAACAGGCTCAAGCATAGCATTGAGAAAAATTAATTTATGTCTCTTTTCTCATTGCATTGTAAACATTAGTTAAGAGAGCTTTGCATTAGAAATAATCTCATGTTGCTAGACCTACTCTAGGGCTAGAGATATCTCCTTTGTCCACAGAGGAGATTTATCTTGACAAAACACACAAGTTAACTGCAATCCAAGTAATCTTGCTAATGTGGAAAATCAAATTACTAAATTTGACTAAGGAAAAAGTCAAATTTAGCCTTTCTTGCAACAATTTATAACACTCCCTCTCAGCAAGAAAGGGATTTTTCACCACCCTTATCATGCACTTGTGGAATTCAAATTTTCCTCTTCACAATGTCTTTGTCAAGATATTTTCATCATTTTCCTCGATTGGAATGTATTATAGCATCATAATTCTCCTTTGCACACAATCCCACAAGTGATGGTACTTGATATCAATGTTTTTGTACCTGTCATGAAATATTGGATTCTCAAAGATTTTAATACAACTCTAAATATCGCAATACATCACCATCGGATCCATATGTTGAATGAAAATACCCACAAGTATTTTCCTCATCCATATGGCCTCACATGTTGCTTGACTTGCATCCATGTATTCAAACTTTGTTGAGTTGTGTGCCACAAACATATGTTTCCTTTTACACTAGGAAATAGTTACAGACCCAGCAACGAATATAACACCTGAAGTAATTTTCATTATTGGTGGACTCCGTACCCAATTTGCATTGGTGTCTGATGGAATCCCTACCCAATATGCATTGGTGAAGCCTTGGAGCTTCACTTCCTCTATCCTCCTGTACAATAACCCATACTTGGTTGTGCCTCTAAGGTACCTCAAAACATGCTTTGTTTCCTTTCAATACAACCAACATGGCTTGACTCAATGATTAAGTGAATAGCATATGTCGAGCCTTGTGTTCACCAGATACATCAAGGATCCCACAAGTTGTCTATAGATGGTGGCATTTACTGCCTCTCCCGAATAAGTATTATCCTTCCTCTATTTTTTAGCTAGAGGTGTGTCCATAGGCTTGCAGTTCTCCATGTGAAATATATGAAGTATTTCAGAAGCATAATTCCCATGACTCGCAAACAGTTCACCATCACATTGTCGTACTTCCAACCCAAGGAAGTAATGCATCAATTACATTTCTTTCATATTAAATTTTCTTGCAAGGTCCTCCTTGAAAGAGTGGATCAAATCCTCATCCCCTATAAGTAGTAAATCATCAACATACAAAACCAAGATAAGAAACTTTCCATCTACCACAATGTAATAGAGATTGGAATTTGCTTCACTTTTGGTGAATACCAATCCACTGAGATATGTGTCAATCTGAGTGTACATTTTTTGGAGCACTCGTTTGAGACCATACAAGGCTCTCCCAAGTCTGCATACATGTGCCTCCCTGTCATATGTCTCAAATCCTCTTAGTTTCTCTATGTAAATTTCTTCCTCAATAACACCATTGAGAAGGGCGGTATTCATATCCATATGATGGATCTTCCACCCATATATGTAGCTAGTTATATAATGGTTATGATCGAGGAATATCTTTCCACTCGGTCAAAATTTTCCTCATAGTCCACTCCCTTTACCTGAGAGAAGCCTTTGGACACAAATCTAGCCTTATATTTCTTGATGGTCCCATCATCTCCATGCTTCACTTTGTATATCCATCTGGAACCAACCACTGACTTGTTCTCGAGTCTTTCCACCACCTCCCATACAATTTTCTTCATGATGGAGTCACACTCCTCCACCATGGAATCAACCCACACTAGTTGAGAAATTTCTTCCTCAAATGAAGAAGGTTATGTCTCAATGAGTTTTGTAATGAGAACCATATATCTAGTGTACCTATCTAGTGACCTCCTCTCCCTGTGTTGATATGTAGGACCTCCCACATGCTCCTATGCATCATGTACCAATATGTCAGCTTTTTTGGTTCTCTTCCTCTCCTCTCTAGAAGATTCTAGTTGAGTGGATGCCTGAAATTTGCCTCCTATCTACTCATTCACATGTGGCTGCTCCCAAACATCCTGAAGCTCTATTTGAGGCTCCTCCTTAGAAACTATAAGCTCCTCCGATGATGGGATACTCTGATCTTTCTCTAGAGAGCATCTCATATCCTTCACCTCATCAAACTTGACATCTCTCCTCACTACTATTACCCTGAGTGAGGGAAAATAAACCTGGTAATTGTGTGGTTTCTCTGTGTATCCTACAAAGACTCCCATCTCAGCTATAGGATCAAGTTTCTTCTTGCTCTCCTTTGGACACATGAAAATACACAGTAGCTCTGAAAATTATGAAATGAGATACATCTGACTTCCTCCCGTGAAAACCTTCTTCAGGTGTGATGATACCAAGTATTCTATGAGGAATCTTGTTCAAAAAATAATTTAAGGTATTGCATCCTTTTTCCCATAGATGCAATGGCCGCCCCTGATCATGCAACATGGCTCTTGTTTATCCCACTATGCTTCTATTTTTCCTTTAATCCACCCCATTAGTTCTCTTCTAATACCCTCTTTGGCACAAAATTCCTTGAAGGTGATATAAAAAAATTCTCCTCCTTTGTCACATCTCAAGGCTTTCAATTTCTAACCAGAATCCTTTTCAATTTTAATTCAAAAAAAATTGAGAAAAATTCATCCTTCTTCCACATGAAGAAGATCTAAAATTTTCTAGAAAAGTTGTTAGGTCCTTATATTACTAGTATATTCCCTTATTTTTGTCAGTGGAACCCCCTTATTGTTATTGTTGTACCCCTGTAACCCCCATATTGTTATTATTGTGCCCTTAAACTATTATTGTTAGGTTAGCTAGGATTACATTGTGGCTCCATGGACTCCTATATATAGAAAGGAGGTTTTTTCATTTGTATCATCCAAGAATTGTTCATTAATGTAATGTATTGGAGGTTTCCCCCTTGAAGTGGCTTATTTCTAAGGCGTTGATATCTCTTTCCTTCTATTTTTGGAGCTGGTTTCACAACATTTGGTATCAAAGCTTTGGATTCTAGGGTTTCGCTGCACCAAACAGGTCATCATGAAATTTTCGCTATAACATTTTTTCTACGAAGGTTCAGAAGCTGAAATTATTAGAGCGCGAAGGTGCAATCCTGAGGAACATTTTTTGCAAAATTTTAGAGCTTGGTTCGTAATATTTTCAGAGATATGATCTGTCGAAGTTAGTTCTTTTTCAGGCTCCTGAATTTCATCCAAAGAGGTGATCGTGGGAAAATCTTCATAACTCTCTCTCTTTGAGCATCGGATTGGAATTTTGTAAAAATTGGCTGGAATCACATGAACTGTAGTTTCTCTTTAGTAATTTCAGAGCCAAAAGATCAAAAAGTGACATGTGGAAAGTCGTACAAGTTCGTTCTACTGAACCAGTCCATAATTAGGTCATTGTGGGAGATTGGACATAACTTTTCCTTGAAGAATCCAAATCAGGTCAGACCTGTGGCATTCAAAAGAGGATTCATAGGGCTACCTCAGGGAAAAATTTTAGAGATTGAAGATCCGCAATCACAAAGCTAATTCAGTTTCAATATAGAGCTCCTCAAAAGCAAGAAAAAGGTGTGTATTTTTTTCGAATTACATATGTCTTGTTTGAAAAAAATTAGTTTGAATTTATTCCAAGGGCATATTGAAGAATAGATATTAGTATTGGGTTCGAAAATGCCCCCTAAAAACAATTCAACACCCATTAAGCCTTCAGAAGGCTCTACTATGACTCATGAAGAAAAAGAAACACAACACGAGATATCAAAATTACAAGAGCAAGTGCACCAAATTTTGCTATCGCAAAGAGCAACAAAAAATGAAATGGAAGTTTTGAAGAAAGGTGTGGAAACTAAGATGGATGCTTTGAAGAAAGGCATGGAAGCTAAGATGGATGGAACGGAAGTGGGCATGGAAGCTAAGATCGATGAAAAAATGAAAGACAACATGGAAAACATGAAGAATGATCTAAAAGTATACATCGAAGGTTTGGAAAAGTTGATACAATAAATGTTTCCTAATGGCGAAAAATAGTAGAGGAAACTCATGATGAGAAAAAAAATAAATGTTACTCTTGATTTCATAAACTATAATGTTGGATGGAAGAACCACCATATTCCAAAGATGGATATGAGGAAGTTTGATGGCAAGGACCCCGTAACATGGATACTACAGATGGAGCAATATTTTGATCTCAATAATGTACAAAGCACACAAAAGGTATGCATTTCAACTTTACATTTAGAACAAAATACATTTGTATGGTATCGATGGCTTTGCTCCCATAAAAAAATTGTCACTTGGTCAATTTTTATGGAGGAAATGATAGAAAATTATGCGGATACAAAGAGCAACACCTTCTTTAGCCAATTGATAAATCTCAAACAAAAGGGTTCAGTGGCGGAGCACATTGAGGACTTCCAAAAATTGAATATAAGGGTAGCTGATATTCCAGAGGAACATAGGATTGATGTCTTCATAGGGAATTTAAAGGATAACATCCAACATGAAGTTAACGTTTGGGAACTTGATTCATTGGAGAAGGCATTCAGATTGGCAAGAAAAATTGAATGTAAAATTATGGCAACAAGGAAGCCTACCACTCGCATCTATAAAGATGGAGGTGTTGCTACTCCTAGACTTCCACAACCTACAAGGTTGACACCACAATAATTTGAAGAAAAAATAGCAAAAGGGCTTTGCTACAGTTGTGATAGCGAATACACTAAAGGTCATAAGTGCACTGAGAAGAAATTATTTTACATAGATTGTGAAGAGGAGGAAGAAAATGAAGAAGAAACTTCAAAAGTAGAGGATATACACTAGGAAGAAACCCTATAAGAAGAAGAAATGAGTCCGACCATATCATGTAATGCATTTGCAAGAATTACCACTCCTCAAACCCTCAAGATAGAAAGACATATCAAGAAGAAAAAGGTAATAGTGTTGATTGATTCGAGTAGTACCCATAATTTTATTCATTGTAAGGTAGCCAAGGAATTGAATTGTTTCCTATACCCAGCACTGGAATGTCAAATTATGGTTGCAAATGGAGGAACTATAAATTGCTTTGGAAAATTCCATAATATAAAGCTAGCCATGGGGGAATATGTATTGAATAGTCCAATGCTTTCCATGCCAATGGTAGGTGCTGATGTTGTACTAGGAGTACAATGGTTACAATCTTTGGGGACGATAGATTTTTCTTAAATTTTTTTTTGGAAGGAAAGAAAATTGAATTACGGGGTATTGCAGGGAAGCCAGGAAAGATAATAAGCTCGAATGTCATGAAAAAGCCTCTGAAGAAAGAACAATGGAGCGTAATTGCATAATTATTCTCACTAGAAGTTCCAACATCAAAATCATCTATTTCTCCATATCTCCAAAAAGTCTTGGAAAATAATTCCAAGGTGTTTGATACTCCCAAAGGACTCCCACCTATTCGTGATCGTGATCATGATATTCATTTGATTCCAGGAAGTGTTCCTCCAAACATCAGGCCTTACAGATATCCTTATGTCCAAAAGAGAGAAATTAAACGTATGATTGCATAAATGTTAGAGGCTGATATAATTAAACCTAGTCAAACTTCTTTCTCTACTCTAGTAGTATTGGTGCACAAGAAATATGGATCATGGCGCATGTGTCTATATTATAGGGAGCTCAATAAGCTCACTATTAAAGATAAATTTCCTATTATTGTGATTAATGAATTATTGGATGAATTACATGGAGAAATTTATTTTACCAAGTTGGATCTTCGTTCAGGATATCATCAAATTAGAATGAAGACTGAAGATATTCCAAAAATAGCATTTCAAACTCATGAGGGTCATTATGAATTTTTGGTCATGGCTTTTGGCCTTACCAATGCACCTTCTACATTTCAAGGGTTGATGAATTCCATTTTCAAACCATTCCTTAGAAAATTTGTGCTAGTATTTTTTGATGATATACTAATCTACAACAAGTCTTGGAAGGATCATGTTCTACCTGTTGATAGGGTGCTCAAACTATTGGAGGAGAAACAATTATATGAAAAAACATCCAAATTTTTCTTTGGAGTACAAGAGGTGGAATATTTGGGTCATATTATATCTCATGAGGGTGTTAAGGTAGACCCTAACAAAATTAATGCCATTAAGGAATGGAAAGTCCCTGCAACCATAAATTAGTTGCGTGGATTTCTCGGGTTAACAAGGTATTATCGCAAGTTTGTTAAGAATTATGGGAGAATAGCAGCACCTCTAACAACATTATTGAATAAAAATGAATTTTCATGGACTCCTGAAGAAACTAAGGCCTTTGAACATCTTAAAGAGGAAATGTGCGTAGCACCAGTCTTAGCTATGCCATACTTCACAAAAAGCTTTATTGTGGAATGTGATGCCTCAAGAAATGGAATTGGTGTTGTTTTAATGCAAGAAGGAAGACCCATTACTTTTGAA
Source organism: Pinus albicaulis (assembly GCA_034641835.2). Classification (NCBI taxonomy): domain Eukaryota; kingdom Viridiplantae; phylum Streptophyta; class Pinopsida; order Pinales; family Pinaceae; genus Pinus; species Pinus albicaulis. The sequence goes on along the minus strand of CM076580.1, from coordinate 963,045,440 downwards.
AGTTTTTCAATCAAAGGAAAGTATTTACAAAAGGGTATTTATGAGAAGGAAATGTTGGCAATACTACATGCAATAAAGAAATGGAGACCTTACCTAATGGGAAGACACTTCAAGGTAAAAACTGATCATGATAGTCTTAAACACTTTTTGGAACAAATACTATCTTCAGAAGAGCAGCAAAAATGGGTCACAAATATGTTGGGTTATGAATTTGAAATCGTATACAAAAAAGGGAAGCTAAATGTTTTTGCAGATGCACTCTCAAGAAAGTATGAAGAGGTGGAAGCATTACTTTTTTCCATTTCAATTATCCAACTAGATTGGATAACCGAAGCAAGGGATGAATAGAAGAAGGACGAAGAAGTGTGGACTCTCATTCAAAAGTTGCAGCAAGATCCTAGTACATCTAATACATTTAGTTGGAAAAATGATTCCTTACGGTAAAAATATTGCTTATATATTTGCAAGAATTCCCAACTAAAACAAAAGATTATTTTGGAATTGCACACTTCTCCTTTAAGAGGACACTCGGGATTTTTAAAAACTTACCATAGGGTGAAGAAATAATTTTTTTGGGATGGCCTTAAATCTGATATTCAAAAGTTTGTGGCGGAATGTTTTGTTTTCCAGTAAAATAAAGTGGAGAAAATTAAGACCCTGGGTCTTCTACAACCTTTATCCATTCCAAGTCAACGTTGGGAGGAGATTTCCATGGATTTTATCATAGGTTTACCTAAGTCCGAAGGAAGGAGTGTCATCATGGTGTTAGTTGATAGAATTAACAAGTATGCACACTTTTGTGCATTATCTTATCCATTTAAATCAAGTACAGTTGCTACTGCATTTATGGAAACAATTCAAAAGCTACATGGAATCCTGAAAATTATTGTAAGTGACAGAGATCCCATTTTTACAGGAAATTTTTGGACGAAATTATTTTCTTGTTTGGGTACTCAACTAGCTCATAGCTCATATTATCATCCTCAATCCAATGGTCAAATAGAGATAGTGAATAAATGTTTGGAAGGATATATTTTTTGTTTTGTATCTAATAAGCAAGCACAATGGGTCAAGTGGTTACCTCTGGCTGAATGGTGGTATAACACTTCCTTCCATACTGCAGAAAAAATAACCCCATTTATGGCACTTTATGGATATCATCCACCATCCATCACATCTTCTTTAAGGGAAAAGGTTAGGGTTCAAGCAGTGGAGGATCACATCGAGCATCAACAAGAATTTCTCCAACTCTTAAAGAATAACCTAAATTTGGCACAAAATTGAATGAAACAACAGGTAGATCAACATCACAGTGAGAATTTTTGATGTGGGTGACTGGGTATTTTTATGGCTACAACCATACAAAAAAAATTCCCTCAAGCAATCTAAGAAGGATAATAAATTATCACCAAAGTACTATGGTCCTTACAAGGTTTTGCAAAAGATTGGTACTATGGAATACGAATTGGAGCTTCCTGCTTCTTCACGAGTGCATCCAATTTTCCATGTTTCATGATTTAAAAAGGTTATAGGGGACAAACTTCTAGTTCAAACAATATCGCTAGAACTTGATGAGGAAGGAAAAACCATATTGGAACCTGAAGCAGTCATGGAAACAAGAAGTCGATAACTACTAAATCGATCAATTTCAGCGTATCTCATCAAATGGAAGAACTTACCCACAGAAGATTCTACATGGGAGGATGAGAATTTTATACAAAAGCACCCGAAGCTACTCAAGCGTTGAGGACAACACCTTTTTGAAGGAGAAGAGCATGTTAGGTCCTTATATTACTAGTAGAGTCCCTTATTGTTGTTATTGTAACCCCCTTATGGTTATTTTTGTACCCCTGTAACCCCCATATTGTTATTATTGTACCCTTAAATTATTATTGTTAGGTCGGATAGGATTACATTGTGGCCCCATGGACTCCTATATATAGAAAGGAGGTTTTGTAATTTGTATCATCCAAGAATTGTTCATTCATGTAATGTATTAGAGGTTGCCCCCTAAAAGTGGCTTATTTCTAAGGCATTGATATCTCTTTTCTTCTATTTTTGGAGCCGGTTTCACAACAAAAGTCATAAAAAAAAACTACATAATACATTTCCTTTGTTGTAGAGGTTGTAGAAAATGGTCCACATACATCAATTTGGACTCACTCCAAGATTGCTCTAGCTCTATTATCTCTACCCTAGAAGGTGGATTTGACATATTTCCTCAATTTGCATCCCTTCCAGACATCATGCTAGTCAAGGGTGCGTTTTGGGAGACCAATGGTAATCTGCTTCATGATTTTTAAGGCCCTATGGAGTAAGTGTCCCATGCGCCTATGCCAAAATTTTCCAACATCTAAAATATTCACCTTTTCTACCTTGCTACTCAGTGCAATGCAAGCTTCCACCTCAATTTTGTAGATATGTTTCACTCTAACTCTCATATTTTTCACTTTCCTAGAGGCTACATGTCTCAGAAAGGATTTCCCCTTACAGAAAACAACATCATAACCTCTATCCTCCAATATATCTATATATATCAAGTTCTTCTTAAGCCCAGGTACATACATGACATCTTTTAGATGAAGATGAGAGCTTGAATCCTCTAAAAGTTTACATTTCCAATTCCTTTGGTATTGTATCACCCATCATCCCCAAGTTATATGTGCATCTTGAGATCCTTCTCCTCTAGGCTAGTGAAGAATTATTTGCATCCAGTCATATGGAACGAGGAACCTAAATATAGATACCACGCACTCCCCATTACAGTGTTGGCCATGCATACAAATAGGGTGAATTTTAATTCGAATTGTGAGGTAAGTGCTTCATCTCTTGCTCCTCCTAAAGGCTTCTTGTTAAACTTCATTTGCGGAATATTTGTTGCATAGTTCCCAAATTCATGAACATTTTATCTTAATTAGGTACTTCTTATTATCATTTTCCTATTTTGATGTTGGCTTTATTTGGACCTTATTTCCCTTCCCAACCAAGGAAAAAATCTCTTCATCCTCAGATTTGGATCTTACTCCATCTCTAGAGTTCCTTTGGATTTATTCCTACAAAAAATCAGACCAAATTCTCTCCCAATTTTGTAATTTCTCCCTTCCATTTACAAAGTCTTAGTGGTTGTTCCAGGATTTTGGAAGGTCCGGGAGAGCTAGGCTTAACAGATCTGAAGAGGGAATATTTTCTCCAACTCCTCCAAGCTCATCTCAACACTGAGTGAACCTGGAGAGGTAATGTGGAATGGTTTCATTTTTTTGCATTCAGATGTTTCTGATCTTATCCCTCAGTGCTAATTTCCTGGCATCACTATCATTTTAAAGTAGCTCAAAGAAGGTTGTCCACATACCAAATAGAGTCTCCTTTCCATGTAAATTCAAGACTGTGTGGTCTCTCCCACCCTCCAAGATGATCCTCCTATATTTTGCAGTATCCTTCTTCCACTGGGCTAACTATTGTGAATTTGGTATTGTTGGATTTGGAATGTCAATTTTGGTGTACTCCAACACACCATTATCATTGAGCATTACCTCCATCCTATCTTTATAGGCTATGAAATTTGAGGTTCCCTCAAGGGAATACTCCAATCTCAATCTGTTGAAGGACATTTTCTCACACATAAGAAAAAAAATGCTTCAATGAATCTAAAAATCGAAATATCTTAAGGATGGGCTCTATATAGTGGTTTCTACTTTGATTTATGCTCAGATACCATGTAGAAATTAATAGAAATTTACTACTACTGAATAAATCAAACTGAAAACAAGATATCACAAATTTCATCTACTATTTTGCGGAATGGAAATCACAATTTAGAACACAATGATTTTATAGGGGAACTCAAATAATAAAAACCCCTTCATTTCTTTTAATTAATAAGATGAGAATGAGAAACTATTAAAATGTCTTTCTTCAATCCATAAGCACACCTTGCAATGTAAAAATGTTCTCCTGTTGAATGCCCTAATCTCGCCAATACTTGGTCAATTCAAGGCCCCAACTAGATCCTATTTCCTTACATAATCCTTGAGGAAATTAACTCCTAAAAGATAGGAATTTCCTCCTATTGTATTGTGGAATTACCAAGGAATGATTCACCTTCTTAACTACCAATATTGTAAAGTCAACTAGTATACAATTGGTAATTACAATGTGCCTTTTCCTCCACTCTAGCTAGGAAATTCAAATTCAATGCATGTATGGGATTTTTTTAGATGATTGGATAGTTTAACTAAGATATCATTGAGTTAATAATAGTTCTACTACTCAATTGACCTTCAACTAAGTACTTGAGATCATTTAATTGAGTCAAACTGGAAATAATTGAACTAGATTGCTAAATTTTAGCAATCACTACATGCACAACTCTACTTCTAGCCAATAACTCAAATTCATTGATTAAACTAGTAGAAAAGGCCATGTCAGAAAATTTAAATGCAATCCAAGTCATCCTGCAGATGTGGAAAATAAAATTACTAAATTTGACTAAGGCACAAGTCAAATTTATCCTTTCTTTCTACAATTTCTAACATGGTCTTCATCTTCGATAAAGCCTATTTAAAGGAATGATAAATCAATGGTAAATTGTCTCGGTAGCCACTAAGAAAAAACAAAATTTTCATTAGACACCAACATCTCTCTTGGTGCTCCGTGATCCCAACAAAAAATACATGGTAGCTTATTTCTTATCATGTAGGGAGATCCTTATAAGGCCTATTTTAGAACTCACAATTGATGACATATCTCTGCTTCATAATGTGCCATAAACATTAGTCCAAATTCAGTCCTTATTTTGAAATTTTATATGCTTCCTAGTTTTTCTCCCTTTAGATACGTGAACATGAAAAATAATTAAATAAGTCTTTGTACCGCAAGTTTCATCCAAGATGGGGCTAAAATGAAATTCCTACAAGCTTGTGTTATACTGAGACAATTAATTATTAACATTGAATCCCCATATATTTTTAGTTGTGTATACCCTTTTTCTAGAGAGAAAAGTAGCAAGTTTCTATAAGCTAGAATTTCTTCTTGATTATTTTTCCCTGGTCCAGGCCCAATTTTATTTGGTAAGTGTGACTCCAAGAGATACAGGATGAAACCTCCTCAACTCCTCTACCTTGATTTACTGAATGCCCCATCACAGTAGGACCATGGTTTAAGGAAATCAAGAGTTTTAACAAAAAGTATTCTGGCTAATCTTACTCCTTTTTTCCATGAGAAGTTTCTTAGAATAGCTAAGACTTCCAATGTTAAGTGTGCTAGGTCTGAGAGTTTATCCTAAAAATGGTTCTATTTCTAGCTATCAAAACTCCCCAATAGATGACCCGGGGGAGTTCCTTTAAAGCTTGATAATTTTGGTTTAATCCAAGTCCTCCAGGCTTCCTCCAAATTCTCATCTTACCACAGACCAATTTTTCCATCGACATTCCTACAGATTGTCTAAACATGTCAACAGAAGGGGTACAACGTGAACAATGTTAATATGCTTCATCATTTGCTTTACATAGTGAGCACCAAATTGGCATGCACATAAACTTTTTTTTTAATGATGTCCTAGGTTGGGACCTTCTCCATTAGACACCACATGAAAATATTTTCTTTTGGAGGGAATTTGGATTGCCTCACCACTTTCCACCACCATTTTGGATCATCTAAGGCTATATCAATTGTCAAGAAAATGTATCCAATTTTTGGCGTGTAAATATTGTATGGCGATGTGCTCAAAATCAAATCATCCTCTTAATATGTTAGGTGAATATGATCAGTTGAAAGTGCATTTAAGAATCCATCACATGCATGATGAATACCGACCTCTATTCCCAATTCCTCAGTTGTTTCCCATCCTTGACTTCACAAGGTAGTATTGGTTCGGCTGGAAATGTGCACAAGTTTGGAGATGCCCTTGTCTCTTAGGAATTTGATTAAAGGTTGTGGAAGTATATGACCTTTTCTATTTCCTGGCCATGGGTCAATTCCTAATATCATCTTTTATCCCTTTCAAAATCTCTAAGCCAGGTTTTTTTATAATGAGTTTGAATGAATTTAAAACAACCTTCCATACGACCAAAACATTTGGCCTTGGCTTGTCATCCCTTCTGATCCAATCTTCCAACGAGTTGGGCGCTATGTATTTTTTGTGTGACTACCAAAGTACAAAGACTTTGCATGGAGAGTAGTCTCTATCCACACTTTGAATCTAAGGCCTTTAAACACAAGAATATGTTATTTATGTCCCAAACTCCCATAATATCTAATGTTGTTATTTTCTCCCATCTAATCCATGGAAGGATCCCTTTCTCCTGTTTCCTAGACCATAGGAAATTGAATCGTATTCTTTAGGATTTTTTCGAGTATTTTTTTATATATCCAAGCTAATGACATCCAATATACATGGATGGCTTCCAAGACTTATTTTATGAGAAGTAGTGACCCTTATCTTGAGGAACATCTACGACACCAACTTTTTAATATCTTCTCTACCTTGGTAATAAGCTAGACCCAATCGTCCTTGTTAAGATAGTTTGGATTGAAGTGGAACCCAAGGTAATTTAGGCCCTCATCCAAGGCTTTCTATTTAAAGGGGAGGAGGTGTGTTAATTATCGATTCTCCTATTCCTCCAAGTTATATAGTGATATTTTTTAATTTTTTGTTATTAATTAACGTCCCCTTGTCTTTCACGTAAAGGGTGAGTATCCTCATCAATTGTTCCACCTCTCTTTGGGATCCATTATAGAAGATGAGAATGTCATCAAAAAGTAAAAGGTGCTTGATTGTGAGGGGCCTTGCAAAAAGCATTGCTTGAAATTCCCCTCTAAATTTTTCATCTTCCAACAATCAACTTAGCTCTTCCATGACTAGTAGGAACAACAGGGGCGAGATAGGGCACCCTTTCGAAGTTCCCTCTAAGAATGATAGAAGGGAGAGGTCGATCCATTTATCTGCACCATAAAAATTATCATTTGAATGAAACTCATTACCCATGATATAAATTCCAAGAACCACACTTGACTTAAAAGAATCTTGAGATAAATCCAATTGACTCTATCATAGGATTTGGATAGATCAATTTTTATCACTTCTCCTTTAAGGTTTAATATTTTAATGTTGTGAATGCCCTCCTGTGCCACTCCAATAACCTCATGAATTTGTCTCCCTTCTAGAAACCTAAATTTTTATTTTGAGATTTAGTTTGAAAGGATGGGTTTGACCTTGGTAGAAATCAGTTTCACTAATACCTTGTAGATGGAATTACACAAGGAGATGGGCCAGAAATATTTGAAATAAAAGGGGGGGTCTACTCTTGGTATGAGTGCTATGAATGTCGAGTTTAAAGAAGGAAGCATTTTCTTCTCCATTCTAGATTTTTCAATCAACCTCAGTGGGTCATTTCCTATAATGTTGTATGGTCCCAAGAAAAATTGAATCACCCAACCATCTGGGACTAGGATTTTATCTTTTTAGAAATTTTACAGAAACCTTTTCAGTTCCTCCTTAGAGACCTCTTCCAATAGATCCCTATTCTCTTCTACATCAACAAATCATGGAAACAATATTGTTGTTCGGATAACTTTTTAAATTGAAGTGAATCCCAACCTAGAAAGGGATTTTCAAAATGACTCTTCCCCAAGGTCGCCAAGAATTTGAAAATTTGAAACCTCCTTGCCCTCTGAATCTTAGATACTCCATATGGTGTTACAAATATTCCTTCCCTTAACATAAGCCTAAAAAAATTTGGTATTTTCATCTCCACATTCCAACCAAATGGCCCTTATTTTTATCCTCCATTCTACCTCTCGTTATTCTAGTAACATTTTTTATTTTTTTTCCAACCTAAAGAGTGCCTCTCTAGAGTTTGAAGAGTCAAACCCTTCCTCTTCTTGGGTTGAAATGTCATAGAGCTATTTTTCAATCTCCAAGGGTTCACATGTTGTGACAAAATTCTTCTCCTTTTCCCACTCTTTCATTTTTTGTTTGATGATTTTTAAGTTTTCTCAAAATGAAGAGAAGCAAAGGAACCCTCTTGAGGGGCATAGTATTTCCAGTGATTTTAAAAAGTGATAAAAAAATACTCTTATTTTAGCATTGAGGAGTTCATATTGAAAGGAATGGATGGATTCTGAGATTCCCCTTTTATTTCTGGATATATCGATGAGTGGTATGAATCTCCTCCCACCCCTACTCATTGCTTGATCAGGGTGAATATATTGACCAAACCTTACCAGAAAATTAGAAAAATTTTGAGGTCTAAAATGGGCCTCCTAAGGAATATTATAAAATAATAGTGGAGATAATAAAATAAGATTAGATTACATCATCGAAATTTAGAGGGAAAAAAGAAAGAAACTTCTTTTTCAACTTGTATTTTAAACTTTTCTCCCTATATTTTTACACAAATTTTGAGTGGGAGGACTTTTTGGATACATAATTTAATTACTCATCCAAGAAATACCCATGTTGCATACTTTTTATGTACCTTTCTACAAAGTGATGGATATCTTCATCTCTTTGGAGAATGCTTCCACCCTAGCCTAGATTCTATACTCCAAGAGTTTGAATGATGTATGTTTCTGTATTTCCAACCCACCCTTAAACCCCCCAATATTCCATATGCATCGATAACCATGAAATTCCAACCTCATAGTAGAGATTCTAAGATTTTAGCTATGGTATCACCCTCTCTTAGGGTTTCTTGTAAAAATAACATCCAATATGCTCATTTCAACTAGACTTATTAGAGCATGTTTTTTTATGGGGGGATGTTATACCCTTGTAGTTTAGGGAGATAAGTTTCATTTGGGAACCCCTCATGGGAATGTTAATGCTCTAAGTGCCCCTTGAATTTATTGTTGTTTTTTTGTTGCTAGGTCTTCTCTAGCTTTTTTTTTGCTTTCGTCAAATGCAAATTCCTACCCCTTCCTTTTCCTTCGATGGATGAGATAGTGAGATTACCAAACCTTGACAAGATGTTATCCTTTCGAGGCATAACTGGTCAAAGAGTATATTGTAAATGATATCTCTAGTTTGAGAGTTATGTAATAGGGATTTTGTAATAGATGTCATCAAAGAGGAGTAATAAATTTGTATTTGTATACACATGCACTGGACTTGAGTTAGGGGGATAAGTTGAGAAGATTGTTGGCTAAATGGGGGGATTCTTCTATTCCTACTCATACCCCATGCCTCCCAACTATTGACTAATATTTATACGTAACATTTTCAATGGAAGCTAAAAAACCAAAGGGGGAAGTTCCAAAAAAGTACCTTCCAATGGTCCTTGCATTGTTATGTGCATCACGTCAACCATCAAGTTCACTTCCTATGCCTCTGAGGGTTATTTCTAGTAAGATATTCACAACTCATATTTAGTGAGGAATTTGTTGTCTCTATGCCTTGCTTTGGGCCCTTAGTTTATCAACTCATATTTTCATCTTATCTCCCTATCGGTTTACTCAAATTTTGAGCGGAAACACTTAATGGATGCATACTTTGATTCCTCATCCAAAGAGTACCCATGTTGCGTACTTTCGATGGACCCCCCTACATGAAAAAACGTTATTATAATAATTTTTTTCATGTATTTCTCATTTTTAGTGTAGGAGCATCCATTGAAAGTATGCAACATGGGTACTCCTTGGATGGGGAATTAAATTTTGCATGAATTGAGTACTCCCACTTGAAATTTGAGTAAAACCTTGGGGAGATAAGTTGAAAATGCGAGTAGAAAAAATAGTTTTTTTTTTTTAATATTTTTACTTTTTTACTCAAAAAATGGTGAATCATCCCCCATGGTTGAAATTTTCATATTGAATCCTATTGGTTCTTATATAGTTTATTTTGGTTGTACATTTTTCTTAGGAGGCCCATTTTAGACCTCAAATCACCCTAATGCTCACATTATCCCGAGAAGTTGCAATGGGCTCCATTTCTAAAACACTTTTATCCAATGCCGCTACATTTTGTCCCTCGTCTTCCTCCAGGTATTTCGATAATTGTTATGTAGAGGGTTCTTAAGGTGGAACCAACACTAGAATTCCCTTTGTGTAGAAAATTAATTCACTAGTTCCAAAACTTTCTTAGAAAAGCTCAATTGACTAGGGAAGGTGAACCTCTGGCCCTAGATCTAGGTTTAAGGGAATTAGGTATAGTGGAAGTGTAGGTCTAGATTCCACAGAACCCAGAATTACAAACTCTAGTTCCAACCCTCCGATCTTAGGCACACCATCTGCTGAGTGCTGATGATCGTTGCATTAGATTGGGCAGATGGCTCTATTAAGCCTCCAAGTGTCCGTCGAGTGTCTTCCATAACTACAGTTTTTGGTAGGCTTTTAGTTGGGATTTCCAATGTTACCCTCCCTTCATGGATACTGCCTTTTTTCTTAATGCACCATTCTGGAAGGTCTAACCTAATTTGGAAAATCCCACTTTCTTCTAGCTTAGAATCAACAAATTCTTCATCATCCATACAAAACCCTTTACTAGAAATTGACATATCATCCATTGTCTTGCGCCGACTTGATTATCTTCCAGCTTGATAAGAAAAATTGTTCTCTTTTCCAAAAATAATACAATGCACAAAAAAATCACAAAATATTCTTACCAATGCCAGTTGTGGTTAAATGTGAAACCTATGACCATTAGAGGTGTTGGCTTTCCATTCCTAGACTATTTGTATACGTATTTAGTTGCTTCAAACCATTTAGCATTTAGTACACTGAAATTATGCATATGATCTGTTTCAAAAATTTTCTGAATTATTATTATTATTATTAATCATAAAAATAATTAATATAAAATTAAAACATATATACATTTAAAAAAATTATGTAACAATATTCTTAATCATGGATATTCACTTCCCTTTTATCATGGAGATTCATAATTGAGTTGAAGGCGTTTTTTAAGGGAGTGGTACTCTTTGAGATTTCGTCATCTGTCACAGCCATTTGAAGCTCACTACCTATTATATATATTTTTTCCACTTGCATATTAATTATTCCATGCCAATTTTCCATTGTGGTTGGCATACATAGGTCAATTGGTGGAGCGTAGGCATGGCAATAGAAAGTGTTGTCGATCATCAGGTCAAAACACCATGATAAGAAGGTTGGAGCTGCTTATCACTTCGGGTGATTGTTTGGAAGAGATATTGAGAAGAGCGGAGTCACCATAATATCTAATATGGCTTCACTAGAATAGTTTTCCCTTTGCTTCACTGGCTCACTGGATTCCAATGGAGAGATTAAGTGTTTTAAATGTGTCCGGGGAAAAATTGAGCACACTCTGGGGAGAAATTAATTAATGGTACAATTGAGACGGTTGGACATCAAAGGTACTCTACTAGAGTTTCCAAAGTCCATAGGGTAGCTGAAGTATCTAGAGAATATTTTCGTGACGCCTTGGGGTATTACAGGAGGTATTACAAAAGGAGTGCCTCTTAAAACTTTTCTGGACGAGTTTTGTAATCTGCAGTGCTTGCAACACTTGGAGTTATATTATTTTTAAAAAATGGATTATTTGTTGGAGTCCTTTGGAAACTTAAAGAACCTCCAACATCTTCACTTGGACAATTTCTTCAAATTTTAGATGCTTCCAAATTCCTTTGGGAACTTAATACAACTTAGACATCTCTGTTTGTTTAACTGCACAAATTTAACGATCTCAAACAAGACTCTTGGAAATATAACCACACTTGAAGTTATACATCTATCTTGGTGTGATAAGATTGAAGTATTTCCTTCTCAAGTGGCACATCAACAATACTTATCACAATTACTTTTAGAGGGTACACACATACAAGAATTGTTGAGGGCCATTGTAGATTGAAGAACTTTGGAAATTCTACAGAATCCTTCGTTGGAAATGCTATTGGCTTGGATCGGTTGCCTAAGTATTTTGAAGGAATTGAAGATCCGTGGCCTCGCACTGAAATTCTTGCCCAATTCTTTTGGAGAGTTGATTTAGTTGGAAAAGTTGGATATTAAGTGGACAATTTCCGTATGCTTTCCATTATGGATCATGGCACTGAAATATTTCGTAGAGTTGTGACTTGAATGTTGTCTATTAAGAGAACTTCCATTCAAGAGACATGGAGAGGAAAGAGAAACTGGAAGAAATTCGACTAAGTGAATGGTTAGCCTTCAAGACATATTTCTCCAAAGGACTGAGTAGTAACTTGGGCCAAATTTCATGGCGTTAATGTCAAGTGAAGAGGGTGAATTTATGAATTGAAGAAGGCAAATTATATATATATATATATATATATATATATATATATATATATATATAGTTCTATATTTGATCACATCTGCTAATCCTGGAGCAACCTTACCATTCTAAAGATGAGTTGTTTCCAAAGGCATACACCATCAGCCAGTTCAATTTCCAGCCAAAAATATCGATTGATATCAATCTAAAATTAGCCCATATCTGAATATTTTCTCCCATTTCAAGTTCATTCATCTTGTGCCTACTTGGAGGCTTAGTTATCTGACATAGTGGATTTGATTTTTCTTATCAGGTTTGAGTACACTTCATGTGTTCCTCCCAATGGTATTGTACATTTTGACAAATGTTCTCAAACTAAAATTTTCTCTTCTATGGACTTGTAAACAATGATTTTTTCTCCCAATTGGAAATCAAAATTTTATTAATTTATTGACTGAAGTTTGCTTCCTAGTTTTTTCACAAACAATATGTCAAAAACTATGTGTTATTATAACTCTTCTACATGATTGGGCTGTTATATAAGCATTTACATGGATATGGGTAATTACCTTTAATGAGAAAACAAGATAGATACACGTAAAACAATCCTACTCACAAAATGTTTGACGTGACCTCTCACTAAAGAAAACCACGACTCAGGAAAAACAGTGCCATTTGGAAGAAATTTTAGAATGGTAAATTACAGTTCAGGAGACCTATTTGCAATAAATGGTTTTCTTCCTTTCAAAAATATCAACCAATTTCTAGGCTTTATTTTTCTATAATGGTAAAAACTTCACATCCATTGCATCGCTTCATTTCTTACTTTGCTTAGCTTCATCCCTACTACCAACTATTTTTCTTCCAACAAGGCCATACAATGAATAGGATTTTAAAACCTAATTGTAACTAACGAATATACATTTTTTTACCTTTAACATCCTTCTTATTCTATTTTCTTTTGGAATATGAACCAGGGTTTTATACCCAAACATACTAAAGTGTTGGATGTCACATTTTTCTCCTAACCACACCTCAAGAATATTTGCTCCCACTAATTTGGCAAGGGATCTATTCAATACATAGACAGTAATCTTGACATGTTCAACCCAAAAATTATTGAGTGATTCATTGCCTTTTAGCGCACACTTAACCAATTCGCCTATTGTGAAATTACTTTGTCCAACCACTCCATTTAGCTGCAAAATATAAGCTACAATTTATTGATTTATTACTCCATGTGCTTTATAAAATTTGTGAAAATCATCACATGTGTATTCACTACTTTTATGAGTTCTAAGGACTCTTGGTTTTCTATCTCCATAAATTTCTACATCACTTTTAAACATTAAACATTGAACACTCACCACTAAGAACAAGAACACTTGTTTAATGAGAACAATCAATTACTTTTAAGAACCATCATGGTTACTACATCACGTTAATGGTAGTGAACCATTAAGTGTAGAATGATGTCCCACCTATTTATAACTGATGAATTCTTAACACATTAAAGTGTTAAGAACACATCCTTAAGACATAATTCATTTACTTTTGGAGGGCATCATAATCATTAAGTCAAATAAAATCCCATGTAACATTAAATGCATGCCATTGATTTCCCAAGTTGGGAGGAATGAAGTGCATACAATATCTCTTGCTTTCATACATGGTGGAAGTCAACACATTAAATTCTAAAAAAAAAAAATCTAAGAAGATATTATTTGATTACAATAGAAAGCCATAGTGGCCATTACAAAATAACATCACTTTTTAATAAGTGGTTGATGCCTGAAATATTAAAAAAAAACATATCATTTCTATACTTTTGGAAAATTAATTTAAATGGCTACATATTGTTTCAATGCTTTTGGGAAATTGGAAAATTAATTTAAATGATTACAAAATTATGAATTGATTTGAAAAAAAAATTGTTTATTAGAAACTAATTTAGATGACTACAAGATTGTAAACATATTAATTAAAAATAATGTCATATGAATAAAGATATCCATATATGCATAATAAAATAGAATTTAGCTAATAATCACATTAACCCTAAAATGGAAAAGGATTAATTTGTTCAAATAAAGAATAAGGGTTTATCATAAGTGGACAAATGTTTTCAAATTGTAATTTTAATATTGAATAGAAAAATAATTTATTTACTTAAATGATGTTACTAGGAATTACATCTCTTTAAAGCAAAATTAAAATTTTAAACTAACTTAAATTTATTTTTAACTTTATATCTAATATTACAAGATATTAAATTTTTTTTTTCAAATTTTACATTATAAATATTTAAGTTTTGTAAAATTTAATCCTTACCACTCTTGATAAATTTTATATTAAAATAAATCTAAATGAATTAAATTTTAATTATTTATTTATTTTATTTTAAAAGATTAAATATTTAATAATGTAATCGTTATTATTTGTACCAATTGTTATTTTATATATTATGTGGGATTATGGAAAGAAATTATTGAAAGTGATGCAAGAGAGCGTAGTTAATCATCATTCATATACACATATAACATAACCTACTAAAATTTAAACATTTTTATAATATAAATACTAATGCTATATTAGATTGTATGGAAAAAAAATAATTAAAGTAGTCTAAAGGGGCTATGATTTTGCCTAGAAAATAGTGGAAAGTAGAAATTTAGGAAATCTAAGTTGCAACTATCAAGCTTCAGGATTTTGGGTGCCCCAAAGGTTTTTGATAGTGTCGAATCCATTTGCACCATAAAAAAACAATTAACACTCCCCTAGTCAATCTTTTTTGAAAAAAAAAAAGATTGGCTAAAAATAACTTTCCTAGGTAACCAATAATTTAGATTTCCTCTGAAGGAAATAGATATGTCTATTTTTTTAGAATTAATCAGGAATGAGACATAGTACATATATTTACCCAGTGATGGAATTGACATAGATCGAAACACATCACTTCTCACCAACTATGGTATGTCATCTGACCTCACAAAACTAGATGATAATCTTAATTGATTTTTCTGTTGATATAAGCAATTTTCATAGAAATAAAAATCCAAATAAATTTAGACATAACTTTGCCAATAGAATTACTATGTCAGAAGAAAAAAATTCAAAGATACTTTACTTAGATACACTCATATTTTAAACAATACTTTTAACTTTTAAAATAATTTTCCATTCTTTAAATTATTGGTAAAATTACCCATGAAAACTTATTTCCTTTCATTATTATAAACATATTTAAAATAATTTATGTGCTATGAAATTAAATTATGATCCACAGAAGCAATTCTCTTTAAATATGTTATGTGCTATGAGACACATAAATAATGTTCTGTGCCTCAAGCTCGATCTTCAACAACTAGTGTTAGGAGTGTGGTTAACATGTTAAGGTGTGGGGGTTTAAGGAGCATAGGGTGGGATTTAAGGATTAGGGTTCGGGGTTTAAGTATTAAGATTATGAGTTTAGGTTTAAAATCATTAATTAATACTTAAGGATTTAAGATTTTAAGGTACGGGTTAATACTTGGGGCCTAAGAACATTAAAGGTTGAAGGCTAAAGTTAAGTTCAAAGTTGTGGGTGAAGGTTAAAAATGTTTGTTTTTTTCAAAAGAAACATCACAATATCCATTATCCTCCCTAGAACATTTGGATGGAGGGTGGTTTAACCCCCAACTATAATAGCAATCGATAACCCAGTAAATCTCGGAGGGACTTTAACATGAGATGTACTAGACCTGTAGACATCAACACAAACTCCACATTGAAACAATTCATTAGAACTAATTGAGCTAACTCATTGGGCTTCAAGGTCAGTAATTTTGTAGTTAAGGGATTATGGTTAATGATTAAGGGTTAAGATTCATTCATTTTATTACTCCTTGCAATCAATATTGTTTCCTTCGAAGTCTTTTTAAGACTGAATTGCATCTTCTCCATCTTAACCATCATTGATTCTCTACTTTCTCCAAAACAAAAATACTCTAGACATATTGCCTACACTGTGCCACTTTCTCCAATATTTCTCTTTCACATACAATTCTTCATTTTCTCAGCCCTCTTAAACCCTTTTGATTACAAATACCATGGTTCACTAAATCAAGTAATCTTTCACTTCCACAACACCTTCAAAACACGTTGGTAAGGCCATACATATGCACTTAAAGACACACATTATCATAATCTACCACATAGTCAAACCTCATCTCTAAAACAAATTACACAAATATAGGCCACTTCCTACACTCATGAAGAACATGGATTTCATTATTTTTCCATAAATTCAAACTAATATCATTTATTTTAGGATAAAACGTTGGTGTGAAAGCATTGTATGACTCACATTAAAGCTTTGTAATTTTATTTAGAAATTGCATTCTCTTCTTCTTAACACAATTAATGTATATATAGATATTAAGTGTTGGTTAATTGATATTCTCAAATCCTTTCTTCCAGTTGTTGGGGAATCCATTGGCGTCTTCCGTCTGTCCATGTTTAGAAGCTTTTGGATTCCTTAGTCGTTGAAATATGTATGGGGAGAACTTTAGTTCTAAGGCACATTGTTCATCGATCCATTGCATTACAAAGAAAATAAATAATTTTTAAAGTTTTATGGTTCACAGAAGATGCATTGGATATTCAAGAAGATTTTAGCTATAAAAATGACGACGATGCACCTAGTTTGCAGAAAGGGCTATCCATGACTGACGATGAACCATGTTATGTCAATTGATAAGCTCCACCTCAATTGCATCTTCCTCCCTGCAAAACTTATAGTTTGTTGTTGTAAGTATGTGATGCAATTATGTTATCTTATAATGGGATGAAACATAGAAAGAGAAAATGAAAATACATGTCCTGCTTAAATGATGATGAAATTTCTTCTCTTTGATTTTTTTTATTGCACAAGAATTAACTATGTCTACAATGTACTCAATTTTAGAAGACAAATAATAAAAAAACTAGCATACCCTCTAAGCAAGAGAAGGAACACCAAAGAGGAAAAGGCTAAATTTTGATTATATGTAAATGTATTGAATGAAAAATTAACAATTCACTTAAAACAAGCGTTGCAAGGAAGGAGGAAAATGTCCATCACCAACAACAAAATGATTTGCAAGTTCTCATAGAATAATCAAATGTGATTAAAGCATTTATTGGTCACATGCACATATATGTGTGTGTAACACACAAACTTGTATGAATAATTTTAGTTTCAAAAGTATTTCCAATCTACTGACCAAAGTCCTGTTGACCAGCAAGTATGAATGTCGTGAAACTTCCCATAAAACATCACAATACATAATAATGATATATTTCTTTGTACACCATTAATTGTTAGAAAATTCTCTTTCTAACTAATAATAACTAGCTCTACTACTAATTTGACCACTGATAAGTTTCCCACCCATAATTAAATAAAAGAAAAAAAATAATAATAAAAAGTGTTCATTGCAAATTGCTGCTATAATTTTGTGAAACTTGTAAATGAAGTGTCAAAACAGTCAAATTTGACTGCCTGTCCTGGTTTAAAATTCCAACAATGAGTGCTGGTATTCAGGTTACAATTAATGGATGGAGCACGCTTTTCTAGATTCCTGACATCCATACTATAATTGCTCTTCGCTCGCACGCCTCTCTTGACACGCTTCATAAAGACCGAAAGTTACACGGTTACACGACTTTAAGGCAGATACGCAAATAACGTATCAGGATTAGAATTTAGTTGGTTACCAATCTCCACGTGGCACGAGAAAGCTGCGAATCTGGTTTATTTTTTATATTTTTTCCCAGTGGACAACAAGAATGTGAGAATCTGGGGAATCTGGTTTATCTTTTTTATCCCACATGCCAACATCTTTTCTTTTCTTTTGTCCACAGGCCAACAAGAATGTGAGAATCTGGGAATCTGGTTTATTTTTTTTCCCCACACGCCAACAAGAATCTGGTTTATCTTTTTTGTTTTTGTTTTGACATCTAAATGTTGATAAAGTGATCCCCTGACCTAATGCGGCCCAACAATTTTGAAGCTGCCTGTTCCTAATATAAATATTTTTCTATGCAGATTCTGTGGTTATAATCACAGAAAATCCTCCATTAGCAGCAGAAAGTTTTGATGGTGCATCTTCATTAATTGTGCCGAAGGCACAGAAGACAGAAGAAAGCTAATCCTGTTCTGTGGATATTCTCTGATTTTTAAAGCCAAGCCCGTCTCTGAACCTGAGGTAAAATGTTGGAGAAATTGAAAAACTGGGTGTGGTGACAAGGGCGGGAAAAAATATTATAAGAGGTGACTTGGAGTTGCAAGATGAGTGATGATATAACACCAGCTTCGTCCAAATCCGGGGATATGTGGGGCAACAAGATGAAGTTCCTGTGCAGTCATGGAGGTAAGATTCTGCCAAGGCCATCCGATGGACAGCTTCGCTATGTTGGTGGAGAGACCAGGCTTGTAACAATCGACAGAAGCATCACTTTCCAAGGTGTGTTTCCTCTGAGTCACTGGTTTTCATGTTGCTGTAGATTTAGATAGATTCAAGGCCAAAAAAGCAAGTATAGTTGAAGGCAGGTTTCCTTATTTTATTTTATTTTATTGATCCGAAGATGATATTTGAGTATGTGGGCAATTATAACATTTATGTGATCGATTTTGAACACATTTTTTTAATAATTTTACTGAGAGTAGCTGACATTTAGATAATTTTATATTTATATAGTTTTTAATAATAAATTTTGACAATCTTAATGTCGAGTTTTTTCATTATATATTCTTAATGCACTTCCTCTCTGCTTTCTAACTATGTTAAAATTGTAAATTTTGTTTGAGAAATTTTATTTTAGATATAAATTGTGTTGAGTGTTTTGAAATGTTCAACATTTTGAGTAAATACTTCTCTTTCTTTCTATTTATTAAAAACTATGTTTATACTTTAACTTATAAATCATTTTAAAATATTAATATTTTTTTCAAAATTTGAAATAAACATAATTGCTTATATACAGATTTACCCACACACAATATCCACCACAGGGTCACTTATCGTAAAATTTAAATAGATGAACAATAAACCCCACGCAGTCCCACATGAGCTACTCCACAAGTTGCAAAATTTAAATGAGTAGAATGCCTACTCAAAATTGAAAAGTTATTGAACGTTGAACATATGTAAAATTTCAAAAAATTATACTGAAACCAGTTAGTTCTCCCACAGTAGACCATATCTATCTGTTTAACATAACGTGGAAAAAATTATAAATAACTCATATGTGAACACCGGATCAGTGTCTTCGATCATCCGGCCGTTTCACAGTTCTCTATTTTCATTTGGAATCCTTTCTCACTGTATTCCCATCACACTGAGATTGGCAATCGCTGCTTTCAATCTGGACCACAAATTTTTATGGATTATTTGGGCTCGTCTGACTGCAAAACGACAAATTATTTTTTTTATTTTTTTTCAACATGAAAAATACGCTTCTTATTTATATATAGTAACAGGGTAAAAGATTTAGAAGGTTCCAAATAGATCCGAGTGGTTCCGATACATTAACCTCCAAAAATTCAAAATAGATCCATCTTCGATGGAGACTTATCGAGGCAAGTAAACAAAAACTTACATCTTTACATATCCTCCCAAGTTCTTAGTCATATGGATTTCTGCAAGTTTACAGAAAATCCTAGTTCATCCAATTTCAAAATAGAACATGCAGAAAGAAGTCTCATATGAAGTTTATTTTACTTCTCAGGTCCAAACTCATAATGTACTTAGCCAAAAATGCCATTCAGTTTTTTTGGATAATCTATTTGTTTAGTTGTTCTTTTCTCTGTATATATGACAAATACAAAAAGAGATTGAAATTAGTTTTAGTGCATAAATTCGCTCCAGCCAATATGCAAGGTATCCAGGATTTAGGTTGGTTCCCACATAAACAATGATGACTTTAGAATCACCGAAAACCCATAACTTTTCCAGATCTAATTGACTAGCAAACCATAACAACCCCACAGAACTATCAATCCCGTCTTCGTGTTGGTTCCCCTCCCTCCATTTCAATATATTTTATTTTGACAATCCAAAGAGATCATAAGCCAAGCACCGGCCCACAATCACAGCTTTGATTTTGTGATGCAGCTTTTTACTTTTGTCAAACACTTTGGCCATTTGTATGTTTTTCCGGGGAATCAATTTAATGGTAAAGTTTGTTATGTAGCTATTTGAAGACTGGATGTTTCATATATTAATGCCTCTGTGTATATTTTTGTTCGGTATTAAAAAAAATAAAATATAAATGTTCAGTATACAATATAGAATTCATATTAATAGGTTGTTTAATATGTTTGCGAACCTTCTAAATCATTATGTTTTTTTTTTTTTTTTTTTCATATTAGGTTGTTTAATAGGTTTGTAAACCTTCTAAATCATTATGTTTTGTTTTGAATTTTGTTTTCTTCATATTAGGTTGTCTAATATGTTTGGAAATTTTTTAAATCATTATTTTTTGTTTGTATTTTTTTAAATTAATTTTTATATAATAAAATTTGAGATTTATATATTATTAAAAATATAATTTATTTATATATTTAAAAATATAATTTAAATAAAATTTACAATATTTAAAAAACTTAACCATCAAATTCAATATAACTAAATTTTAAAAATATTGAAAATCAATCCATACATACTCTCTATTCTGCTTTATCCTATATATGTAGTGGTATCAATATCGTATCGATTTAAAAAAGACATTACCCTATTCTATCTTATCCCACTTTATTTTACCCAACCCAACCCAAATGCTTCCAACAGATAACCTGCATGCTTCCACAAGATAAAGACCTGAGGACCTGAGGATGTAGATCAAATTCTTCCTCCATAATTAAAAGAAAGAAAAAAATAGAGGATTTAGCTGAGCGTGTAATATATATATATATATATATATAACAGTTAGAAAATATCATAATTTAGTTGTCAAACCAACAGTGAAGACAATTATTACTTACTATTGATACATGTTATTTAAGAAAAACTATCTTACCTATAAGTACTAGTCTATAGTCTATGGTCCATAATAAGACACAGTTTCACTAATGCTGTCTTTGAATGCTAAGGGTCTCTGGGTCAGACTATTAACAATTCTTAAAACAACAAAAACAATTTTAGAACATATTCCAAACTTATATAAACAATATATAAATTCTAATCTTGTTGGTTTTTTTTTCCGACTAACTCCTTTATCCAGATTTTATGAAAAAGCTGGAGGATATATTCGAAACCAGGAACCTGATTATGAAATACCAGTTGCCATCGCTGGATCTGGACATCTTGATATCAGTAATATGCGACGAGGATTTACAGAACATGATGGAAGAATACGACAGATACGAGAGCCGCAGAGAACGCAGCAGTCCTCGTCCTCGCCTGAAAGCTTTCCTGTTTCCTCAAAAACCACCACTTTCAGCAGTAGAAAACCAGATGAGTCCATGGCAGAGGTATGTCGACGCAGTAAATGGACTAGCCCCAGTTTCAGTGAGGCAAAAAACCCCATCATCGCCATTATTGAGACTTCCAGACTACGTTTCCGATCCGGAATCCAATGGGCCAACAGAGATCGATTGCCAATCCCCATTGGCTCCGTGCGCCGATGATTCGCCCTCAGCGTCGTGCCCTTCATCTCCTTACGAGAAAAATATTCGGAGGGTTCCCTCCGAGGGGGCCGTCAACAATTCGCCTTCAAAGAGGCGAATCGACCTGCACAGAGTCCACAGCTCCCCCAATCTAATTCGACCTTATCACACGCACATTGTTCCCGTCTCAGTTTACAATATTGTTCCAAACAGGAAAGTATATTTCATGGGTAGTAATTGCCATGGCCGACCTGCAGTTATACACAGACGAGGAGGAGGATCAACACCTGAAGGATCATCACTGCAGCTTGCCGGCCCTCATGCTGTTCCTAAGGTTAAAAGTGTAATATACGCTCCCAATCGAACAGGCAGTCCTCTCAGATACATGACAGATCACTTTAAGGCTAACAAACCATGATGGTATCTTCTATATTTCGACCATTCTGTTCAAAATCGAGTAGAGTTCTGCTCAAAGTTCAAACTCGATTTTCATTATTAACAAGGGAGAAGCTGGGGCATCTTCAAGTGCCATCAAATTCCATCGGCATATGGTCTTACTCGAAATTGGACCACTAAATTTGTGATTTACAACATTTTTCATCGAAATTTTTAGTTAAAGAAATAGTCCCTTGAACCATTCTCAGATATATATAATCTTACCCGAAATTAGACCACTAAATCTGTGGAAACCAAACCTCTTTACGCAACCATTTTACCACATGCTGAAGACTATAGAGAATTTGACATTTACACCTGAGTATGTAGAAGGTAGTCTAAAGGCTTTTGGACAGGTTAAATCCTTGGTTTTTGTTCTTATATGGTGTGCTCTACAATATATATTAAGTGCTCAAATTCATGTTTAAAATTGAACCTATAACATAACATATGTAATATACTCAACAAGCTTTGAATTGCAGTTTTATTAGTTATACTCAATGGGATTTGAACTGCAGTTTCATTGGTTTCATTCAACTAAACTTACCATTAAATCACATTATGACACCACTAAAACATTTAAAGAAATAAATCCTTATTTTCTTAAAATACATTTCAATATGTCCTCTTTATTGACTCTATACACATTAAAAGATATAAACATTGTAACTCTGCCCTGAAATTTACATTAACAGACATAGACATTATAACTTTGCCTTGAAATTTTATCCATAAACATACAAGTATTTTAATTTCTATTAAATTTAAGTTTAATTTAAATTTTATAAAAAAGGCTAAAAATATTAGGCATGTGTTATATTTCTTGTATCATTTATATGCATCACTAACATTAACAAAGTGGCTTAAGGGTGGATTGTTCAACGTTCTTAGTTAGGGGTATGTAAAGGCCTTTTCTTAGGTTTCATGGCAACCTTTCTAGTAAATTATTTTAGATGAATTTTTTTATCTATTTTTTACAGTTTTTGGTCCATGATTTTGCTGAAATTATTTTTGTGCTGCATCTTTTTTTTATGATTTTTGACTTAAGATTTTGTTGTTTGTAATTCATGGCAATTTTTCCCATAGTTTGATAGTTTGTGTTATGGAAATGTATTTCTTTTGGCCTTCCATCTGCGTTGTGATAATGTACATCAAATATAATGAAAAAAACACTTGTTTGATTTGGGATTTGGGTTTCCAAAATAAAATCTATGTTTTGCTTATGGTTTTATAGTTTGGGTTAGGGAAATATATTTCTTTTGGCAAGCCATATGCCACAAAATGTATATTGTGTTGTGATACTGTACATAAAATATATTGAAAAAAACACTTGCATGATTTGGGATTTGGGCTTCCAAAATAAAATCTATGTTTAAATTTGTGTGTGTTTTTTTATTGTAAATCTGTTTGCAATTAGTAATTGTACAAAGTTAACATCTAAAAAAATAAAAATAGTAGTTGGCTTTATTAAAAAAAATAAAGATGAAAGTGAATTGTGAGATTATATTATTTCATAGAGTGTTTATATTTAATTACATTTCTATTTGTCATAGAAACACTACTACACTAAAGGCACTTTTAAGACAAAAGAAATATTTTGTCTTAAAAAGTCACTTTTTATCTTAGTTGTTTTACATTAAAATTTAATATCAATCCAATTGTCTTAAACATAAAATTTAAGACAAAAACAATTCTAGACAAAAATATTTTAAGAAAACACTTTATATTTAAGACAAAAATAGTTTAAGACAAAATATTTTAAAACAAAATTTTAAATATAAGAAAAAAAAAATTGAGACAAAATTTTTTTAAAACAAAACTTTATATTTAAGACAAAAATGGTTTAAGACAAAAATATTTTAAGACAAAAACAGTTTGAGACAAAAATATTTTAAGACAAAAACAGTTTAAGGAAAAAACATTTTAAGACAAAATTATTTTAAGACAAAAATAGTTTGAGACAAAAATATTTTAAGACAAAACTTTATATTTAAGACAGTGGCTAAAGACGAAACTCATTTAAGACAATTAACAATTAAGACAGAAACATATCAATTTAAGACAATATTATCTAAAAACTGCAAAATTGACTCTGGCGGTACGCCCTAAATCTTCCAACTTGTAGGCTACTATTGTCTTGTGCTTATACCGAGGTTGTTATTTCACTTACCATTCACATTATCTTATATAAAGAAAACTATTTCTTGGGCTCTTCGTTTTGTGGGGGTAGCTGACTGTAAAGAATGCAACCATTTTTTCTCGCGATATTTCCCATACATCAATTCCTCTTTTGTCCCTTTGATCATTGCTAATACGATTAGAGACAACTTGTCTATCATTGCATTCAACACTACTACATGGAGGGGACTTTTAAGAAAAAATAAATATTTTGTCTTAAAATTTAATTTTATCTTAAAATTTTCAATACGAGGCACTAGTAAAAAAGGTAAAGGATTAGGGGTCCATATTTACATTTTTGATGGGTTCTTCAGGAAGTGCATCAATAGAGGTCGACAATAATTTATGGGATTTAGGGAGATGGAGGCCAACAACAGAGGTGTGCTTCATGAGAGGGGCGATGGAGGCACTTTTGTTGAACGTGGATAAGCAATATCATAGTTGGAGTACTTTTTCGGGTCTCCTTCAATTGTGTTTTAATATGTGTTTTTTGACTGTTTCGTTTATTTTGAATGCTACTTCTATATATTCGTTGATATTATCAACACATTGTTGTGCTGGAACTCTTGTCTGTCATCAACAACATGGATTAGATTCACTTGAAGGATTGTTGACAAATGCAACAATAAATTGAGAAAATTTAAATTTCTACATCAATAGACAACTTGGATGCAATTGAATTATATGATGTATGGCTTGTGTCACACACTTTACTTTCCCCTCATGTTGTTCCTAAGGTTAAAAGTGTAATATACGCTCCCAATCAAACATGTAGTCCTCTCAATGAGTTAAAGTCACTTTTTATCTATGTTATTTTACATTGAAATTTAATATCAATTGAATTGACAAAAACAATGTGAGACAAAAATATGTTAAGACAAAACTTTATATTTAAGAAAAATAGTTTAGGACAATTTTAAATTTAAGAAAAAGATAATTTGAGACAAAAATAGTTTAAGACAAAAATTTATATTTAAGACAAAAATGGTTTAAGAAAAAAATGGTTTAAGAAAAAAATATTTTAAGAAAAAAATATTTTAAGACACTTTATATTTAAGAAAAAAATAGTTTGAGACAAAAATATTTTAAGGCAAAAGTTTATTTTTAAAACAAAAACAGTTTAAGACAAAATTATTTTAAGACAAAACTTTATATTTAAGACAAAAACAATTTGAGACAAAAAAAGTTTGAGACAAAAACCTTTTAAGAAAAAAATTTATATTTAAGAAAATGGCTAAAGACGAAACTCATTTAAGACAATTAACAATTAAGCCAAAACATATCAATTTAAGACACTATTATCTAATAACTGCAAAATTGACTCTGGCGGTGCCCCCTAAGTCTGCCAACTTGCAAGCTACTATTGCCTTGGGCTTATACTAAGGTTGTTATTTAAATTACCATTCATGTTATCTTATATAAAGACAACCATTTGTTGTGCTCTTCGTTTTGTGGGGGTAGTTGACTCTAAAGAATGCAAGAACTTTTATTTGCAATATTTCACAAACATCAATTCCTCTTTTGTCCCTTTGATCTTGATGATACGATTAGAGACAAATTGTCTATAATTTCATTCGACACTACTACATGGAGGGGGATTCTAAGAAAATGTTTTAAGAAAAAATAAATCTTTTGTATTAAAATTTAATTTTATCTTAAACTGTTCAATATGAGGTGCTAGTAGAAAAGCTAAAGGATTAAGGGTCCATCTTTAAATTGTTTATGGGTTCTTCAGGAAGAGCATCGACGAAGGTCGACAATAATTGATGGGATTAAGGGCCATGGAGGCCGACAACAGAGGTGTGATTCATAAGAGGAGCGATGGAGGCACCTTCCTTGAACGAGGATAAGAAATATCATAGTTGGAGTACTTTTCTGGGTCTCCATCAATTTTGTTTTAATATGTGGTTTTTGACTGTTTCATTATTTTGAATGCTACTTCTATATATTGTTTGATATTATCAATGCATTGTTGTGTTGGAACTCCTATCTGTCATCAAAAACATGGATTATATTCACTTGAAGGATTGTTGAAAAATGCAACAAGAAATTCTCAATTTGATTATGCCTTCATTAAATTGAGAAAATTTGAATTTCCACATCAGCAAACAACTTGGATGCAATTAACTTGTATGACATGGCTTGTGTCACACACCTTACTTAGTAAATTCGAGTTGGAGGAGTTAGAGTTTAGTTAAGCATGTGTGCTTGCTAATTTGTAGAAATAAAAGTCAATTATCTCAAATTGTATTCAGTTAAACTATTTGTAACTGCTGGATGAACTAGTGGAAGGTTAATTGTACAATGGGACTTCATTCAAACTCAATGATCATCTACTTAGTTGATCAATCATCCAAAAATAGTCAGTGCATGAAAATAATCTGAGTTCCTCATCTGTGGTGGAGATTCCAAGGCAATGTAACATCAGTTGTAGACTAGTCTTGAATGTAAATGTGTTGCATGTAGTCAGATGATCAACCTTGGGAATTGTGAAATCCATTTTAGAAAAATTCCTAAATAATAGGGGCTTAATTTCTCAAGGAATTGTGCAAATAAATAGGGGCTCAAGCAAAGGAAGAAATTGACTATGTCTAGGTTAGAGCTTCTTAGTGAGAAAAGAGATAGGTTATTCACTTACAGTTGAGAAAATAAATTGTAATACATATTTATTCATTGGATCAATGCAAGAAGACATTGGGATTCTTAGAAAATTGATTTCCCCAAGAATAATACTGCTTCCATATGTGTTATTTCTTATTTCATGTTTAATTTTATTTTTCTAAATTGGGAATTAACTTCCACAGAGCAGTAGAGCTGGTTTGTGTCTTGTGATGTTGATTAAAACTTCATGAGAATTTGTAAATCTACACCATGATTTCTACATGGTATCATAGCAGTATTCACGTTAGAGAAGGAATTTCGAAGTTGTTTCTTAGGAGGTTTGAATATGTAGTTCAATGTAGTAGGATCTCTTAAGAGTTGAGAAGATGACCTTTAGTAGTTTTTGAGAAGATGACCTTCAACGGGCTGAGGCTAGAGTATACCTTGGAAGGTAACTCTAATTTCATCGCATGGAAGGATCATATGAAGGAGCTATTCAATGAAAATGTATTGCTAGAATACATCAAGAGAAATGTTACAAAACCAACAAAATATTATGCCCAAAACCTTGCTAAGTGGAAGAAAGATGTAGCCAAGGTGAAGAGAATAATATTGGAGGGAGTACGGGACCTATTGGAGGGAGTACGAGACCACATTTTGACCAATATCCATGGGAAAGAAAATCCTTATGCGATGTGGTAGGCACTAACAAATCTATTCCATAATGGTAGTGACCGTAGGAAGCTAGCACTCAAGGATACACTTTGAAATATCAAGATGTAGAAGAATGAAACTATCTTGTAGTATCTGAGAAGGTTCACACAAGTTTGTGATGAGCTTGTAGGAGTTGGTGTTACTGTTTCAGAGGATGACTTGGTAAGCCTATCCCTTTTGGTCCTTCCCAAGAGCTGGCATGGATATCAAGATTCTGTGAACGTGAGGGAGAAACTACCAAATTGGGAACGCTTGCTTATGGTCTAATTTGGTACAGGAGGAAATAAGGCAGAATGCTAGAGATGGGACCTCATCCAAGGTCGAGGATGAATAAAAATCTGCATTGGCTGGAAATGGAAAGAAGGGAAAAGTGAATAAATCTGAAACCAAACCAGAATCTAGCCAAGGGGGAAAGAAGAAAGATCTGTCAAAAAATAAATTCTTCCATTTTTATGAATACAAGAACTATGTGATGAAGGGTCCACACAAAAAGGTAAGAAATAATACCTTAGGAGGAGCAAAAAGTGAATCCTTGGGTTCACAATTTGAGCTTGACTTTACCCTTATCTCATGCATGTCCAACATAATCATGGGGAGCATGTTGTACTTGGACTAAGGTGCATTGTTTCACATGACAAGGTCTAAAGAGTTTTTCAGTGACACAGAGGAGAAATATCTCTAGATGCACATCAATCTAGGGGAAAATGAAAGGTACAACACGACTGGTATTGGTACAGTCCCCTTTGAAAGGGAGTCGGGCTCCCCTCTCAGGCTCAAGGATGTCATGTTTTTTCTAGGCCTAAAGAAAAATCTCATCTCTGTTGCAGTTTTGGAAGACCATAGTTATGATGTGATCTTTAGTAAAGGAAAAGCATTCCTGAGGCACAACCATGTGATAGGTGAAGTAGATCGGGGTTCGTTTGAAAAACCTGTATAAGCTATATGTGGAATGCTATGATGCATTAAACACTAAGACAAAGAAGGTGAGGGCTGCAATGTCAGTGAACTTTGGCACAAAATACTTGGCCATTTGCATCATGGTACCTCGAATATTATACAACAAATAACTACTGGCCTCCCTAAAGGATAAATTAAGAAATAGGATGTATGAAAAGGATGTACATTGGGGAAGTACATAAAATCCACATTCCATGATGAGGACAAAAAAACACATGCAGTCTTGAAAAGGATCCATGTTGATGTGTGTGGACCTTTCTTGACAGCTTCCACTGCCAAACAAAACTATTTTGTCAATTTTGTTGATGACTTCTCATGTAGGTGTTGGATCATTCTTCATGCAAAATAAATATGAGACATTCTCCAAGTTCATAGAATTCAAGGAATAGGTTGAGAAAGAAACTGGAAAGAATGTGAAGGCTCTCAGGAGTGATAATGGAGGTGAGTACACATTGAATGAATTTAAAAATTTCTATATGAAATAAGACATTCTAAGAGAGTTTAAAACACCCTAAAACCCACAGCAGAATGGGGTGGCTGAGAGAAATAACCGTAGAATTGTGGGAGAAACTAGGGTGTTATTTCATGACCAAGGCCTACCTCTACATTTGTGGGCTGAGGCATCCAACACAATAGTCTATTTGCAGAACCAAAGTCCTCATTAGATTCTTGTCATGATTACATTGCAGGAGGCTTTCTCGGGGATAAATTAGGATGTGTCACACTACATGATTTTTGGAGCCTCTATTTACTACCATGTCTCCAAAGAATCAAGGAATAAGCTCAAGTCAACTACAAAATTGGGGGTATTTATGGTTACATAGAAACTCCCCATAACTACCATGTGTAATTTTCATCCCTCATAACGAGAGTTGTGAAAAGGGATGTAAATTTTTATGAGGAGAAAGCGATGTGGTGCTATCTTGAGAGGGAGATTTAGATCCCACTAGATGAGGAGATTTTAGCTGCAAAGGAGGATCCTTAGGAATTTGTGGAGCAAACACAAATTGAGGAGAAGAGAGTGGAGACATTCACTCATGTAGAACCATCTAGAGAAGGTAGAAAAATAACCAGGGATGTTGATAGACTTGTGCATGATGCTAGGGAGAATGTGGGAGCTCCTTCAAATTTGTGTAGGAAAAGGAGGTCACCTGAGAGGTACATTGGCTACATGGCTTTAATGATTGAGCATATAGAGACTTATTCATTCTCTTTCGAGGAAGAAGTAGAGAAACCTGTATGGGTTTATGCAATGGTGGAGGAATATGAATCCATTGTAAAGAACAATGTTTGGGAAGTGGTCCCGTGACCAACAGATAAATCAAAAGTGGGTTCGAGATGGATCTTTAAGGTGAAGCAGGAAGCATATGAAAGCATATAGAATTATAAGGCCAGATTTTTGGTCAAGGGGTACTCTCAAGTTGAGGGAATTGACTATGAGGATCCCTTTTCTCCTATAGAAAGGTACTCATCCATTAGATCAATTATTTCTCTCGCTATGCAGATGGGGTGGAAGAACCACCAGATGGATGCAAAAATAACATTTCTTAATGGTTTATTGAGGAGGATGTGTAAATTGAGAAACCAAAATGTTTTGAGACATTTGATCAGGAGTCTCATATGTGTAGAATCAAGCAAGCATTGTACGGTGTCAAACAAGCACCCCGTGCTTGGTACACCAGGATCGATATCTATCTCACCGGTTTTGGATTCAACAAAAGTGAAACATACACAAACCTATATCACATATTGGTAGAAGGTAAATTTCTTATTATTGTATTATATGTTGATGATTTGATTTTAACTAGTGATGAGAAACTGATCAAATCTTGTAAGGAGGTACTTGCAAGGGAATTTCAAATGAAGGACATGGGTCCCATGCACTACTTCCCCAGGTTGGAAGTATGGTAAGGCGATGGGGAACTTTTGGTCTCTCAAGGAAAATATGAAAATGAGATAATGAAGAGATTCTTCATGGAGAGTTGTAAACCCATGGAGACACCTCTAGTGACCAACTGGAGGAAGGAGGATGCTACTTTAGGTGAAGAAGTCGATGCTACCATTTATCGATAGCTAGTGGGTTTACTCATATATCTTGTGAACACATGACTAGATATGTGCTATGCAGTCAACTAGCTAAGCCAAGGTATGGTTAGGCCAACCAAATTATTTTGGAAGGAAACTAAGCATGTTTTATGGTACCTTAGAGGAACTACCTATTTTGGAATATGGTATAGAATAATAGAGGGAGTGAAGATGTGTGGCTTCACAAATGTAGATTGGGCACAAATTCCATCAAATTGAAAGACTACATCATGTGGAATTTTTAGTGTTGTGTCCACATATGTTTCTCGATACAACATGAAGCAAATATTTGTGGTTCTTAGCTCGGCAGAAGTAGGATACATTGCTACAAGTCAAGCAACATGTGAGGCGATACGGATGAGAAAGATACTTATTGGATTGTTTGGTAAGATGATGGATCCAACTGCGATCTACTGTGATAATCATATTTGCATCAAGCTCTCTGATAATCCTGTATTTCATGATCGATCCAAGCATATAGATATCTAGTATCACCATCTATGAGACTGTGTGCAAAGGCAGATAATGTTTCTACGCTACATTCCAAAAAAGGAACAAGATGCTGAAATTTTGACAAAATATTTGTCAAGAGGGAAGTTTGAGTGCTACAGGTGAAAGATAGGGGTGGTTTATAATATCTTTCTTTCTGAGAGGGAGTATTGAAAAATGAAACAATAAATTATCAATTTGATTTTGCCTTGATTAGATTGAGAAAAATTGATTTTCCACATCAACAAACAACTTGGATGTAGTTAACTTGTGTGACATGGCTCGTGTCACTCGATTTAATCTGCAAATTCAAGCTGGAGGATTTAGAGTTCAATGAATCATGTGTGATTTCTAAATTTTAGCAATCAAAGTCAGTTATCTCAAGTTTTTTTTAGTTAAACTTGTTCCAACTATTGGAGGAACCAGTGGAAGATCAGTTTTGCAGTGGGACTTCATTCAAACTCAATGATCATCAAGTTAACTAATCAATCAACCTAAAATAGCTAGTGCATGCAGATAATTCAAGTTCCCCAGTTGTGGTGGAGATTCCAAGGTAGTGTAACATTAGTTGTATACTAGTCTTGAGTGTATAGGTGTTGCATGCAGTGATAGATGATCAACCTTAGGAATTGCACAATCCATTTTGTAGAAATTCCTAAATAATAAGGGCCTAATTTATCGAGGAATTGTACAAGAAAATATGGGTTCAAGCAGAGGTAGAAATTGACTAAGTCTGGGTCAGAGCTTCTCAATGAGAAGAGACATAGGTTATTCACTTCTAGGTTGTGGTTAGTTGAGCAAAGAAATTGTAATACATCTATATTCATCATATAAATGCAAGTAGGCATTTGGGTTTTTAGCAGATTGATTTGCATAGGAAAAATATTGTGTGCATGTGTGTAAGACTATTAAGGTAGCTATAAGGATAAGGAAAAATGGCACATCGAACACTCAAAAAATGGCCCATCGATAATTTTAGTGGGGAAAAAGTACTTCAGAAAAGTTTCCGTCTTACCCACGTTGGCTAGGTTTAAATCCTAAGGAATTAATGTTCAATAAATGAATTAGAATTAATTGTGGATATTAATTAGAGATGATATGCAAAGACAATGGAGTCCTTCCTAATGAGGATGGGGACAAATTATATATTCTTGATTAGAAATAGCTTAGAAGATGAAGAGTATTTCCACTTGTTTATTGAAGCTATGAAGGTTGTGGCCAATTTGATATTATTACTAACCAGGTACTATGCAAGGAATCCTAAGTGGGATGAAAGATGTTTGATGATATATGTATAGTTATTACACTCCTTTCCATCACTCCTTTGCATTAATCCTTGCTTCGTATCTTGCATGTACTCTCACTTCTTGTCATATTTGGCTTCCTACTACCAGTAGTCTCTTAGCTCTTTCCTGACAAAGGAGGGGAAGGAATTGCCTTCAACCTGATTTATTCAAGGCTCTTCATAGCAGGTAAAAATCTAAGAGAAGGATATGTGGAATCTCATTATCAAACTCTTGAAAATGCTTTCAATGTTCGAATCTATCCAAGCGATCAAGCTACCGCTCAACAACATTGTTAGTCGTGGAAGATTTAAGAAAGATCATATCTCTACATATTATAAAATTATTTTTCACTTCATCATGAGGATGGTATTCTTTGGAGGTACGAGTACCCAAAGAAGATACATTTTCTACTCCTTGCACCAAGTTTGTCTCTCTATTCCTTAGGTATGAAGGAATAATAGGTGGAACCAAAAACCCTGAGATGCCTCACTAAAGGAATGTGGCCATACCACATTTCATAGGGAGCCTTGTTTCTGATAGAATGAGTTGGACACCTATTCTTTATATACACAACACATAGAAATAAATCATCCTAAAACCTTATGAAGTTAACATGTGAACTATGCCAAGTTCATAGGGAAAGTGATACATTCTAGTGAACTATGTGTTGAAAATTATAGCAATAAATTCTTAATTTGAATTTGCCTTGAGAAATTGAGAAAAATTGAATTTCCACATCAACAAACAACTTGGATGATTTTAACTTGTGTGGCATGGATTGAGTCACCTATTTTACTTAGTAAATTTGAGTTGGAGGAGTTAGAGTTCAATTTTGTCTAGGTCAGAGGTCTTCAGTGACTAGAGAGATTGGTTATGCACTTGTAGGTTGTTCAAAGTTGAGCAAAGAAATCATAATACATCTCTATTCTTCTGATTTAATTTAAGTAGGCCTTGGGGTTTTTAGTAGTGTTCTTTCCTTGGGAAGAATATTTGTTGCATTTGTGTGATTTCGTATTGCAAAATTTTGTTCTAGATTGTGAATTAATTTCCATAGAGCAGTAGAGTGGGTTTGTGTTTTGTGATCTTGATTAAAATTTCATGAAAAAATGAAAATATACATTGTAATTTTTACACTATGCTCAATTAATAACAATGCTAATTCTAACACTTGGTACATTCAAAATTATATCATATTCTAAGATGCATCAACGTAGGTATGCATAGTTTATGATATTGCAAGTATTCGTCATTCAAACTTGAGTGATGCAAGCACATAGTAGAAAGGTATACACAACAAATGTTTTTATTTAATGTGAAGATATTTAGGCACATGGGTTGTGTATGTTATGTTTTTCATTGCAAATAAAGAGATTTTGAGATCCTATGATACTTTCAAAATTCTTGTACCATTGTGTAATGGTTATGTAGATTAGATATTGGAAAGAATTTTAACTTCTTGTAACTCACACAGTTTCAAGAACTTACTATAACCATAGTGGAGGAGGTACTTTGAGTAAGAGCTTCTTGTGAAATTAGAGAGGGAATGATTTTTGGTAGCATTAATAGCCAACCAAAAATTTGTTTTTCACCACACTTCAATGTTTTGGGCAAGGTTTTTGAGGGTGGATAATTTTTTCTAATTCTTTTTTCTCATGCATGTCCTCAATAACTATATTGGGAGGTCTGTAATAGTTCCTTGCATGCACGTCCTCACTAACTATGTTTTGGGAGGTATGTACTAGTTCCTTGCAAATTTATGTTTGTCAAGGCTTAACTACTTATGATCTTAGGTGCTCACAACAATCTAACAGTCTATGGAACCCTCCATATCACCATTACTGAAAGGATCCAAAAAAAAAACTTGAGAATAAGATGAGAAGGGAACAATGTTATTTGAACTAGACTAAACCTAGTGGAATTGGCTAGTCCCAATGGTTTTAGATTTTTAGTAGTCTAGTTTGGTTGTTCAAATTGGCTAAGGATGGTCTTGTATTGAACTGACTTTAAAACACCAAAGTGACTAGTTCTCTGGTAACTTGACCAATTCCGAAGAATGTAGTGAAACATAAATAATGACCACTAGATCTTAAATTTTTAATAAAAAATACTTAAAATGATAGAAAAATATCTTAACCCTAGGGCCCTACAAAATATAGCCCTAGTAATTAATGGTAATATTTACTTTTTAAAGTTAAAGTAAAAGTTGTCATTTTGCTTATCCTTCCTTTTTGAAAAGGAAATATAAGGATATTGTCAAATTTTACTTACATTTTTAATATTAGCATTAATTGTTTTAGGTTGTTTGATAGTGGTTCCAACTTCATTCGATTTGGAGAAAGTCAAATTTTAGATCCCATTCAAAATTCAGTAGGGTTAAATAGTTTTTAGGATTTTAGGATTGGTAGGATTGCAAGATTTCCACTGGATTATATGATGTATGATGGTATGGGATTGAAATTTAATTAAGAGAAGTAGACCCATGTACCTTGGTGTTGGTTGCATTGATTGTTTAACTCCTTTGTCATGACACGAGTGTCTCCATGGCTTGAGTGAAGGTGTATATTTTCACTAGGGTCATGATAGAGGAGTTCAAAAATTAATGGAAACATAACCAGACACTAGTACCATATGATAATATTGTAAATTCTAAATTCTAGACTCTCAAATATGTCACTATAGTTACTCATTAGTATTATTCTTAATTTTGGACTCTAGAGTTCATTTAGATCCACTTTGTTGATGTATTTTGGTTCAAATATGTATTGTACTTGATGTTTTTTTCATTATGTGCACTCCTAATTACTATAAAAATTAGAAACATTGTATTTGTGTATAAATGATTTGGATTCACATGGATGTAGATGAAAGTATATGTTTTTCCCTAAAATTTGTATGCTTTAAGTGTTTTTTGAATAACCCTTTGCTCTGTTATTTTTATTTTTTTGGCTCCACTATGGTTCAAATTTTGTGGTTTACCATATGGATGCAAATGAATGTACACGATTTTATCTAAAATTTGATTTTTTTATGTATTTTTTGAATAACCAATTTTTTGGTCTAGTTTTATTGGCTCTAGTCTGGTTCAAAATTTTGGGTTGACCAGTTTGATGACTGGTCTAGTTTCGATATCACTGAAATGGAAGGCACATTATTGTACCTCTTCATGACCGATTTTTTTGCCTTATAAATCTCGTCAAGCATAACTTATCTTCGTGGACAAAAAACTGTGGTGAATTTAAAACAAAAGTGTAATTGGTTTCTCATTCAAAAGTATCAAACATATTTTGGGGCTTGTTTTTATTTCGTTCTCTAGTAAATAAAGTACTTTATATTCACAAAAAATTACATTAGTACATTCAGATATGTCTAGTTATACCACCTATACTTTCCTCAATTTCGAGCCCGTATGACATTTTATTCGACCTGATTACCGATTCCCTAAAGAGTAAGTTCTTTTAAGAATTCAAAATTTATGTAGATATCCTTCAACAAAAGACTGTAAAATATCCCAACTATCCCATTGCAAAATATTTTTTTTTTACTATTTCTATAGTTATATCTTCCTCAAATATGTAATATCATTGATATGTTTATCATTGAATCTCAGTGTTGGTGTTGCTTTCCCAAGGTGCTTGTGATCACTGTTTCAACCGCTTCTTTGTAATGAGTCTCACACTTTGACTTCCAATTTTTCATGTGCATTTGTTGCAAAATAATCTTCCTCGTGAGAATTTACAGCAAAATATGATATTTAATCCATTGCAAGTACTTGAACTAGCTTCGGTAACCTTCAACCATCCCTCCCAAGTTGCTCTTGAACATTGAAATTTTATTTGGAAGAAGACATTCATTTTATTCATTAGACCAATTTTTACACTGTGACAGTCCACCAACACCCCTGCTAGCATATGCTTGATAGTGCATCTCATATTTACTACTACCTTATAAACACTTTTAAATCTTGTGTCTCCACTCTCAAATAGGAAGAACCGGAAAGAGCCTTCTTGTCCCTCTTCTTAGCCCATAATATGTTTAGCTTCTCTCTTGTGTTTACACTCTAGTATTATAAAATAAAACCCTCCCTCCACAATGATATTTCCCTCTCCAACAACATGATCATGTTGTGTTCAAGATCTATCATTCCCTTGATCACCATAAATTTTCCCAGTCCTTCACTTACAAATTTGGTAACTTCATTGTTCAGGTCACTTATACTTTGTTGTATTGTTGCTTGTGTTATGATTTAATTTAATGGAAATATCTCCCCAATAGGCATGGGTAACCAAATTCAAGTGCTTATTGAAATCTTGTGTTAACATACTTAATTTTCAGTTTGACTTATTTGGTTTCAAATTCTAGTGTGGTTGGCTTACTCATTGACTACTATCATTCACCAAGTCATTATTGATGATCATAGTTTAGTTTAGAGTGAAAATTGGACTTTTCCTTGAAAACCAAGCCCCAAGAATTTTCAATTATCATGGATCATTTCAGAGCTCATGATTTTCTACAAAGGAATACAATATTTTCATTCATCAAGAAAAGCTATACGAGAAAGAACTAAGTGGTTATTCTTTTCAACATTTTCACCTACATTTCCTTTCTATTGTTTTCTTATTGAACAAGAAATTTGGTTTTATGGGACTTTCACATTAATGTTCTACTCTTGTGGTGTTCATATGGAATTTTGGTCTACTTCTAAAATCTTGTTTGGTATGTGCAAAACGAGCATTGGTGTAGCTTTTAGTGGTGCTATTTTTTAAGATATCCAAATTCTTTACTAATTTAAGACATGAAATGTTCAATATATACATGATACCTTTTCTTGACATGCCATTCATAAATTTGAAATTTGTAACAAGTTAAATTTTACTAATTAATTATTATATTGATTATTACAAAATTGAAGCGGCTGTCAGTCAAAACTATCTATCATTTATATTGCACATGCTCCCTATAACATTTGAAATTAAAATATATTAAATGAATGTTATATAATATGATTATAGGAAACATGTTTCCTTATGTTTTTTGGAACAAAGGTTGCACTCTTTTAGCTTTCTTGAAAATCATAGAAAATAAGTGTCTTCAGTGTGACACCTTGCTGCATCCTTAGATACAGAAGAATATTAGTGAAATAATTTTTCATATTGAGTACCATTAATTTTGAATGTATACTGGTGTTTATTGGTTGCATCTCTCATTCTTTGGAAACATAATTTGTTTCCTCACATTGTCTTTTCCTATAATTACTTGATTGGGGTGTTTACAATCTTTTGAGATTTTAATTTCTTTAAATTATAATATTTTAGTTATAATATAGTTTTAATCATATTATTTTGATTCCTTTCAGGTGTTTCTTAAATATGATCAACCAACATTAAGTCACAGAGAATTTTTTTATAAAAATAGTAAGCAAAGAAACATATGAATGGAGACTCATTATAGATATATGACTTTTAGATTTGTTTTGACTGGGGCTGTGATTTGATTAATGCACATTAGGGAAAATAAAACATGTGAATTTGACACTGATCCTAGGCTTCCAACTTTTAAAGTATCCCCATGATGTGGGTTTTTATTTGCATTGTACATGTCATGTTTGGAGGAAATTTCACACCTAAGCTAGTGTAACAAAAAAACTTTAAATAGGCTCATAATTAATTAATACACAAAAGTGTGTTTTAAGACATTAAATTAAAATGATAACTATCATTTAGTCCTAAAAATTTTGTTTTGTCTCAACTAATTTATTTTTAATTATTTTAAATAAAAATAGCGCGCAAACCATTTTTGAGACCGCTTGACTAGTAAAAATTCCATATAATTTGACATCTACGAGAGAGAATGCTTGCGGTGTTTATTCAACACAAATCAAATGATCAAATGGATTTATAATTCACATAGGGGTTATTATGGTATTCACAGTTACGAGGAGAAAGGAAAAAGGTCACCCATTTCCATGGTCAGCCCATAGTTCCAAATGCTGCACTTCTGAAGAAGAAACCTGCAGTGCTTCCATCAGGAGCTCGAGGATGATTCAAGATTTTTATCTTCTATGGTTGGGAGATTTTGTGGCTCTCGAAGGAGACCCATAGTCACATACCTTGCGGCAACACCGTACGACCATGGGTGGAGATTAATTGAACTAGGATCTCACCAGTGGAATCAATGTCCCTAACCCTATGCATGGATAGGGTTGACAAGGAATCAGCCAAGGCCACTTATGTGAGACAATGATCGAACCACCAAAATTTGGATTTAGAGATCTAATATGATGAAGAAACCCTGTTTCTTTGGAGTTTCGTGAAGAGGATGGAACAAGGGTTTGATCATTCGGGGGTACGCAAAGGTACCAAAAGTAGGGGTAGAATCCAAATTTATGATAGCTTAGTGCATAATTTAGGGCCTATAGCTAAAGTAAAGATATGGTAATGGATTCAAACAAAGGCTTCGAAAATAATGAGGGTGTGTTTATCATGGGTTGTGATTGTTTTAAATACATTATACCAAATGAAGGAAATTCTTGGCTCGGATGAGGGGTTCTTACCATTATCAACAACAAATTGGTTTCCCCAAGTCTGGTAAGTGCCTATTTTATTTTCCAGCATGCAAAATAAACATAGTTGGTAGATTTTGGGCTTCTATTTGGCCATTCTACAATTAATGGATAAAAAAATAACAATATATGGGGGTATGACACCAGATGGAAGAGCATCAAATAATATGTAAGTGAAAATTTCCTAAAAAAGCGTCTTTCTTAGAAAATTGTTTATCCTTTTTGCCTATGTAGGAATCTTTTGTTTCTCAAATAAAAATGAGAGGGCACTGATTTTTACAATTCTTTTGGCTACAAATATGTATTGGATGTGTCTTTCCTACAAGGTGTAGTTCTAGGGAACCCATAAAAATTAATATGATTGAGAGAGTAGAAATAAGCCATGGAAAAGTTGGTATCAAATATCTTGAGTTGGAGGATGTGGATGGAGCTTGTATAACCTATTTATTTAGTCTAAGAGCCTTTCTTAGACAATTTCTTAACCCTGTCACCTATTTAGGAATCCTTTATTTATTAAATAAAAAATTCAGGACACTGATTTTTACAACTCTTTGGGCTGCAAAAATGTAATGGATAGGTATTCTATGGGAGATGGAGCTGCAGGGCACCCCTGACAAATAGCATGATATATATCGTAAAATAAACCATGTTAAATTTGGTATCAAGGATAATGGGTTGGTTACACCTCAACACCTTGGTTAGGATTGATAAGTCTCACAACTACCACTTCACCAGGACATAGACTGTGGATGGAGCATGCAAGTATTATTTATTCACTCGTTGTATTAATTATTATGTTTAAGCATATTATTAATATGAAACTAATGTATTGGGTTCAAAAATAAATAGTACTTTATAGGATTTATGCAAGATTAAAGTTTAAGCACACCCTTTGCTGAATTAATATATGTTAAATGACTTCAACTCATAGTTTTAAAAACTAGCCGGCATGAACCGGTCGATTCACTAGGCAATCAAGTAAAATCGGGAGAAAAACCTAGTTTAAGGGATGAATTTTCGAAAAAACCACAAAAACAAGACCAAACAGGTCAGTTTATGATGGAACTAGCCGGTTTATGGTCAAATTGGTCGGTTCCATTATAAAACAGTTGGTTTATTTCCAGGCTAGCTACATACCCCATAAAATGTAGTTTTACGAGTTTTGAAGTTGTTTTGAGGGAAATTTGGGGTTATTGTCCTCCAGAAACAATCCCTCCAAGAAAATCATGCCTACCCTCTCATTTGCCTGACACATCTCAACCCTAGCAATGTTGGCAGTTAATGGTAATGTTAAATTCTTAAAGTAAAAGTGACATTTCTTTTATTTTTCATTTTAACTTAAATTTTTAACATTACCATGAAATGACTCCTGATGTTTGAGAGTGATTTCAACCTCATTGGATTTCATATGGGGAAACTGGGATTTTAGATTTCAATCCAAATTTGGGAGACTTAATCGTTTTTAGGATTTCATATTTTGAGGGTTTGCAATGTTTCCATTTGATTCTATCATACGTGAGAGTATGAGATTGGAATTTGATCAAGATAATGAATCCCTTTAAGAACCTTGATGTTGGTGGCATTGATTTTTGAACTTTGTTGATGTTGGTGGTATTAATTGTTGAACTCTTCTACCATGGACTTAACAAGAATGTACCCTTCACTCAAAGGAAAAAAAATGGTTAGGTGTGCTAATATTTTTCTACCACATTATAAGGTTGAGGAGATGAACCCTTCACTCAAACCAAAATCATTGGTTAGGCATGTTAAACTTTTTCAATTTCTATTATGTTATAAGGTTGAGAAATCCAAGCCTAAAGACTTTGAGCTAGATGATGTTTATATATCTATTATTGATGATCCCATTTATAGTAGTGCAGAATCAATGATGAGTTTCATGAGTAACCATGTTGATCAATGATTTGTAGTTTTGAT
Source organism: Pinus albicaulis (assembly GCA_034641835.2). Lineage (NCBI taxonomy): Eukaryota > Viridiplantae > Streptophyta > Pinopsida > Pinales > Pinaceae > Pinus > Pinus albicaulis. The sequence continues at coordinate 963,004,368 of CM076580.1, read as the reverse complement.
GTCTATTTTTACTACTACTACTACTAAAGTTGTAGAGGAGTTTTAGGAGTCCTCAAAATTTGAGCCATATTATTTATGTAGCTCATGTTGATGATCCATTGTCTAGTAGTGGTGATGAGTTTGATCATGATAAGGAGTGATCATGTTATTGATCACTAATATGTAGACTTGTAGTAGATCTGTGGCTCCATAACTTAGAGAATTTTTTTCAGACTCTAGAGACCATTTATAACCTCATTGATTATGTATTTTGTTGCTTATGTGCATTGGACTCAGTGCCATTTTTATATGTTCACCTTTACATGGTATATAGATGAGAAAACCTTGCATATTTTGTCTCTAATGGTTTGGAATCATAGTTTAAATTTTTAAAATAGTTTTTTTTTTATTAAAAAATAAATATTAAATGTATTTTTTTAAAGACTAGTTCATTGAGATATTGCCATTCCTGGTTTGACCGATTTCAGTTTGAAACCTGGTTTATTAGGTGGAATGGTCCAGTCATTGCTTCCGATATTTAAAAGTATTTTTCAACTAGGAAAACATTACCACAAGCAGAATATCATTGTTGAATTTGATTTTTCATGCTTTGGCTTCGTTCTTGAATCAAAAAAGGAATTTTATTTATGTACATTGGATAGGGACCTAAAATAGGATTTCATTATAATTCCTTAGGAGTAACTTAGCCTCCAAAAATGGTACCCTGATATCTTTCTATGCATGGGAAAATACCAAATTTTTTGATTTGGTTGTCAAAGGATAGGGCTCAAAACTTGATTCAAACCTTACTAGTCACCCATGTGTCCAACTTGGCTTAGGATTCCTGCACCATCTCTATACGAAATTTTGATCATGATATTCTAGCCACATACAATTTCACTCATAGTGGTCCTTCCAGTGACTCGGGGAACTCTCCAATTCACTATCCCTAAAAGGATCCTAAAATTTTCAAAACGACATATTATGAAAATTTATAAGATCTGAAGTTGGATGACCAACAAGCTAGGGATATTCAGATTTTGGATTAATTGGACTTATCATATTTCTACCCTTAAAATTGGAGTTCACGACATGTACAATAATATTAGAAGATAAATAAACTTTACAATATAACATTATCCTACTAAACATAAGACACCCCTTGTGGAGGTAAAAATTTATTAACATTACTATTGAGATGATTTTGTAAGATTTAGTTAAGGCCAAGGCTTACTTCACTTCATAATAACTATTATTGTGTTACTAGGTTTATATTAAAGAAAACCTAGTCAACACTCAATTATTTTATATCCAGGCAGTTAATGTTGACCTATTCGTCATAGTGGGTCCATATCCTCTCTTGAGGAAATGGCCTTTGGATTACGTATAAATTAAACTGTAATTTGTAATATAATTTTGATAAATGATACAAGTTCCTTATTCCTTACAAAATGGGAACATATCAAGTGTTGGGATCTCTTTTGATGGTCAATCTGTCTCCTCTTATGGATATGGATATGGATATGACTCTGTATCTCTCTTTTTCTCTCTCTCATGTTTTTTTCTCCTTTAGCTTTCACACTAGTTTTGGTTCATCTTCTAATTGTACAGATGTATGACTTGTGGATCAAAGTTTTGTTGTTGGTTTTGTTTGATCCTCTCCCTTTTTTCTATGGATCTCTAACATTGTATTATATCAATTTTGAAATTCATTTATTTTACTTAGTGCATCTAATTTGAATATTTTTGGCTAGAGGCATTAAACTAAGGGTTATGGATCTAGGGTTTTCATATGTGTTTCTTCCTTTCGGGTTTCCTACGATTTTCCATATGGTCTAAACCCTCTGCCAAGGTTCACTTCAGTGGTTGATTTTTTTTTTTTTTACTAATAGAAATTGATTATGAGTTTTTCAACATTTTTCTTTTGGATCATCCCTTATTTCTAGGTTTTCTCGAGCATTATTTTATTGTTGGTAATTTGGTGGAGTTAAGCTAGTAGCTAGAGGGCACTAATATGAGCCCATCTTCAATATCTACTAGTGTTTCCTTCTTAGATGCTTTTGGTGGTAATTTTTTAGAAACTAGAATGGTTATCATATGTGTTAAAATGATGTTGCGGTCGGACCATACAACATAATAATGAAAAAAAAAAAGGGCTTTCCATAAAGGCAATCTTTCAAAAATTTTCGAAAATTTTAAATTGTTTCTTATAGATTGGGTCATTGTAACTTCCATCAAGATATTGCATAGAGTTCTGCTAGTTTAGATCCTAAGAAATTGGCTTAGTATTAGACATACCTTACAATATATATATATATATATATATATATATATATAAACCTAGAATCAGAAAAAGGAAATGATTGTTATTGAATTATTTCTTGATGTCTGTCAATAACTGAAGTCCACATGTTTTATCTTCAAATCTCCCAGAGCTTGATGAATAATTTTTACATCTTTCGGAATCACTAGAGTAGAATAGTTGTTATCCTTCGGTGAACCCAAAGACTGAGAAATACGAGGCCTAGGACTAATTGGTAAAGCACACAATACCTAGCTTCAAGCTTCTTGATTTTCCTTTTCCAAATTTTCACAATCTACTGTAATTTTGCATGTTTGGAAATTTGAGCTTCAACATCATTAGAAATTTTATTTTTGGTATTTGATACAGGTACCAAATTTTTAATGAGGAGACATTCATTATGCGTCAAAGAATGATGTGAATCTCATGCCTCACATGAGAAGCATTGTCTTGAATGACTAAGCCCAACCATCCTCCAAACCCTCCAAGAAACGTATGAAATGAGCTTGAAAAGGTATAGTGACAAACCTAAAATGATTACAAAATGGTGGATCCTAGATTTGGCAACAATTTTTCCAAAACACATGCATAGAAAAAATATTATTGAACCAACAAAATAGAAACTGAAGGGAGGGGCCTAGTCCCTAAAAGCCACTATCATCCTTGAACCAAAAAATTTCCATAAAAAAACAGACAAAAATAATTGTATTTGCAACATCCAAAAACATTTTATTCCATTTAAGGTCCTACAATGCCATAATAAGTGACATATGAGAGAGTAATTAGGGATTGTGGTTGTTTAATACCCATCATTTTTGATTGAATGCACTATGCCACCTTGTCTGTACATGTGTTCATTGCAATTTGAAATTTTCTATTGAACTATAGCTAATATCAATTATTCTATGGGATATGCGATGAATACATTATCCCCCCTTTTGTATTTAAATTTTCCTCATCTAGATCAGTTAGATGATTAGCCAATCGATCCACTTGGCTAGTTTGTGCCTTTAACACATGAAAAGACTCTATCAACCATAACCTCCTTGCTTCCTTTTGATTTCTGAGCATGAGCCTTGATAGGTTTTTTTCCTTGGGGGTTGTAAAGTATTGCATATCCCTGATAACTATTGTTGAGTATCATATAACCAAAATGTTCTCGATCCTTCTTGAGTCTCAAGTTTGAATTCCTTGATAACATGCCAATGTATCAACTTGATTATTAGTAGCTTTCCTAATCCCCACTCAAATTTATTTTCATGATTTCTTTTGGGATTGAAGATGATCCACTCCCACCCTTTCTAGCCCTAATTTTTGTGACATTATTTGCCAAATAGGGGATTTATGTTAAGAGAATTATCTGCTAACTAGGAGAGACTAGTTTTAACAGATACAAACTATGATATAGGGATAATTTTATACAATTTATATATTTTTCTGAAAGAAGATTATTTTTCATGGTGATTTTATTAGATGGATTAGGGCATCTTATTTGAGGCTATTTAAGCCTATCTTATGTATCTACTTGGGAAATATTGGACTTTGGAGTGCCCTTCATTAGGGTTTACTACTATTTTATTTAGGAAATTTTCTATCAGCAAACATGTGACTTTTCACTAGTGGAATCACTGTTTAGTGATTGTGGAACCATGGTTTTATAAATTTTTTGTTCCTTATTTTGAAACAACTATATTAATATTTTGGCTGGTGGCATCATATATTTTTTGTGACCAAGGAATTGGGGCTTCTGATCACCTTATTTTGTGGCTGATCTGAATATTATTTGGTAGTATAATTTCTCTTTCGGCTGGGGAACTAGGGTTTTTGGATCATCTATCTTCTAGGGTTTAAAAACTTTGTTTAGATAAAATTTTCCTTTGGTATTTCAACAAATATTTTGAATACTTTACGAAGGCTTCCTCTATGATGTTACTCTACATTTTTCTTGGACCTGATATAGTATTTTCACAGTGCAAATATGATGGTTTATTTTTCATATTTGGCGTTACTTGTTCCATGTTGTGATAATATAATTATTAACCCCACCATTTTTTTTTTTTTTTTTTAATGTTCTAGGAATAGGGGGTTTTACAATGGATGCATTGCTTTATTATGATTGGAGGCATGATTCCTTATTCATTTGGAAATATGTGATCCTATGCCAACTTATTCTAAGGGGGAACTACATGATTCCTACCCCTATAGGTCCAGAGGATATATCCCCACCAATTTTTGATAGGTAGTTATTCCATGAAGAGGTATCAACCCATTACAATGGATTATGTTTTTCCACATTATGAAGCTAGCTCCTTTTGGTTTCCAACTCTATTTTCAAGGAAAAATTGAGCCACTCTTTTTAATTTTAGTCGATCAACATGTTTTAGTGTATATTTCTTCCTTACTTCTACTGAATCCCACCTCTACTACGTTGTGAAATGTTGGTGCAGACAATAAGGTTTTTTGGGGGGTTTATGTGACATATTCATTACATGGCCCATGGCCCATGCTTAGCATAGGGGGGTAAAGTTGTTATGTAATGCTCTATTTTTGAGGCCTCCTATTCATATTAGGGTAATGTTGTGCATAAAACCAACTTGATTTTGAGATAAGTCACTTTTGTGTGCTAGCCATGAACAACCTATATCAAGATACATATTCACATAAAATCACTCTTAGTATTTGGGTTCTCTAGCCACTCACATTGAATTCTGACTATGATCAAACCATCCAACCTCCTAGTAATTTTTTTTTTTTTAAATGTTAATAATCGAATGTGTCTCACAAGCTTGCCACCAACAACAATGAAGCAATACAATTGTAATGGTGTCATGAGGATGGATGTAGCTTCCAAAGCTACAATAATGAGTGACCAGAAACTAGAATATTTACATAGATTATGTGGAGGCTTATATAAGCTACCCATGATACTTAAAAGAAATAGATAAAAATAAAGAAATGATCAACCATTTAAAATTTCTCTAATACATCCCAATATGAGCATTGGAGCCTCTTGCTTGTTGAAAGAAATTAAGCATAAAAGAGGAAAACATTCTTTGAGATTCCACTGACCATATTCCACATCTTGGAGACTCTTTTCACCAAGGAAGGTAGATGGAAACAAAATGGAGTGGTGACTGCCACCAACTCCAAATGACACACCGATTATATACCTAAGAGTTCACCTCTGAATCTCAGCCCTTATAATATATTTTGAATTATCCAAATGCATTTTTATTCGAACAAGATCATTTGATTGTTTGTATTTTGATTGAGCATTGATGCACCTTCTGCATATGTATAAACTATGAATATCGACCAAAAGGGTTCATGATGAGTTGGGAGTGTGGGCCTAAATATCACATTTCTTAGATTCATTAATTGATTGGCATGGGGAACCAAGAAGAATCATGCCTATAAAATTGTCACCAAACATGAGTTAAAATTTAAAACTAGTGACATGAGAAGTTCAGAATAGCCATTTTAAAAATTTCATAGTCACACATGTTAAAATCACTGGTGCAAGTCGGAAAGAACTCATTTAGTTACTAGATTGCTAATCTATTCTCTATTTAGAAAGGTGAAAAAAATAATGCAATGTAAAATTCTACCCTTTTAACAATGGTACCATGCATTGGTGTCACAGGGGTGCCTTATTATAGGTAACCCTAGTGCTTATCATTTAATTATCAACCTGAGGTAAGTCTTCTTATTTCAATAGCGTCGACACAATATATGCAAGTGATATCGACTGATAGTTACTCTATGTTGTTTATGAGAAAGGATTATCTAGCCTTTTGAATTCAATCAACTTAACGAGGAATGGTTGGTAGGTTATGGATAATTATTCTATCGAGCCTATGATTGAACAACATAATGATAGTTTGAAAAAAAAGCTTAATGAATTGAAAAACAATCTAAATTAATTGATCAACAATCTAAATGAATTGAACAAAAATCTAAATGAATTGAGCAGCACTCTAAATGGATTGAACAACAATCTAAATGAATTGAACAAAAATGAAGCAATCTAAATGGATTGTACAACAATCAATTATATAATTTTGCAATGGAATTCTCTTTGTAAACTAATTCATTGACATTAATCAACAATTGGACGCCTTACTATGCTAAAAGGACAATTTAATTCACAAAGACAAGTAACATCGAATAATAACACTATCTTATGATTTGTAAATCGATTACAAAGGCATTGGAAGAAACTAAAAACATCTACTGGTCATGAAGTATTACTATAAACTAGAAAATACGAATGCGATTATTCTAAATCAAAGAACACAAATTCTAAACAACACTGACGAAATAAAAACTGTAACTTTATTGAGTGGAAAAGTACTTTACAACAGCATCAGATAATTAGACATTGATTCTGCAACTAACACACGGTATGGGAATTGGCAAGGAACTTCCAGGGGTTGGGCCCAAACCACCAGAAGCTCTACCGTAGTGAAAGCCTCAAAACATAACTGTTCAAAAAATCAAAAACTCTTTATTACATCAAGGGATACTATAGGAATACAATTAGGAAATTTGGTTATGATGCGTCGATTATAGAATGAATTTCCTACTTATCCTTGACTCCCTATTAGTTCATCCCCAGTCCTTTTAAAGGAAATTTCACTCAATGAGGAAGTATTTTCCAAGCGACATCCTGCTGCGGGTGGCTATCGTTTGCGTTCTTGAGCTTGAATTCGTCTGTCTGCCTTCTGTCGGCTTCTGGGAGTTACTGAGATCCCATAAATTTGCATCTATTAGTTGTCTTCCATTTACCATTGGCTCAACTACTCTGCCTTCCTGCATACAGAGATATAATAAGTCAATTTTATATTATAGAAACATTCCTTGTGTCATTAGCCCTATTACTCTAGTTTTCATAAATATTTTCTTTCTTTATTGTTAAGATGAGGAAGAATTCCCAAAATTGTGATATAATTTGAAGTAATTATAGGGTGAAAACATACCTCAATTCGAGCCCACCATACTCCCATGCTTACCTAATTTCATGTCCTCATGCAAACAGATGGTTAAGATGGAACTGCATTAAGGAGTAGGCAGGGTAGACCTTCTGAAACCATGTTTTTGTTTCATGATTTCAAAGGTAGCACTTGTGCGTCCTTCTGGTAATTCATAATTGTGATTATAGTCCTTGGGGGGATACCGGAGGAGAGGAGAGGGCTTATGTATCTACATCCTAACCACTTTGACCCCATGATAAAGACCAGGTTATTGTATGAGAGGAATCTGGAGGTAGCAGCCTTGAAATTCCTATAGCCAAATGGCTCCCTATTCTCTACGTTGCTCGTGGAGGCCATCCATGTTTGCTTAGCTACTGCCAAGGCTGCTTCTTGAATTTCCTCAAAGTATTCCCATCCATTTTCTATGATGTCCTTATGGATGGGCCTCAGCCTAGTCCTTATACCTCGCCTTCGCATGAGGCTTTTGTGCTGGATAAACAGTTACAGGGGTTTTGTAGGTTCCCCTTTGACCCAAAAGTCTAGGCCATGCTCTCTCTTTTGGAAGATGTTATAGGCCTTGGCCCACCTAATCTAGTTCTTAGAAAATTAGAGGAAGGCTTGGAGTTGAACATCCCCTATAAAGGGACTAGGGTTGTTGTCCGTGTCTTCTTCTAGAAAGAAATTGTGCATGTAAAGTTCACATAGAAGGCATTGGACTTGCTCATCTTGATCATTACAACAATGGAAAAATTATTCTATAGTTCTGAAAGTTGTGGACTTTCTTGCGCTGATGGCCTTGACTTTCAGGAGAAAATATTGTTCTGTTAAGAACAGGGCATAGTTGGTCGCCGGTGCTCTGTATGATAGTGCATCATTATACAGAGAAAAAATTGTAGTAATTTGTTCCTTGGCTTGCTCCACCTGTTCTTCTGCCATTTTCACCTTTTCCTGTTCCCTTCTGAGCTGGGAAAATTTTTCGTCTTCTGTGGAGGAGAGGTATATGAATTTCGTTAGTAGTGTTTGAGAGTCTTGTGTTGGAACCACCTTGTTCCTACATTGTGCTAGTTCATGCTGTGTTTGCACCAGTTAATTGCGTAATTTCTGGTTGATATTTTTCCTGTACCAGATGGGCATAGGAAGGGGCTTCCTCTATTTGGGTCCCCTTCCCTTTTGTAACTTTCTACTTAGTTTGTGTAGAGGCTTCAATGGTGTTTGCTAGTTCTGTCTGAATTTCAGCCTTAGTAGTATTTTCTTGGTCAGTCTGTATCCCAGTCTCAGTAGTATCAGCTAAGTTGGTCTGTACATCAGCTTCGGTAGTAGTTACCAAGTCGGTTTTCATCTCAGCCTCAACGGTGTTAGCTAACTCAGTTTGCATCTCAGCTTCAACTATTTTTATCAGGTTGGTGACTAATTTTGTTTGAGTTCCTGCAGTGGTGGTTTCCTTCTTTGGCTTCTGGGCCCTTCTTTCCTCCTTCAATTTTTTTCTCAGATATTTCACCAATTTCTTTAATCTTCTACAGGCCCTACTTAGTTTCGTAATTTTCTTTTCATTTGAATTTTCGCCTGTCCTGATTTCAGCAGGTGGTGGAAGAGCGATATTCTCATTTTTAGGAATGGTGTTGCCAACCTTAGGGTTTCCTTTGATGGTGTTTGTCATTTGATCTTCAGATTTTACTTCTGTATGAGGATCCCAACTAGATGGAGTAGTACTACCTCCTGGTGTCAAAGGGACTGTTTTTGTGCCTGTGCTTTGCTCTACAGGGATAATGTCACCTGACTGATTTTTAGATTCCATTATCTCCTCTTCTTTTCCTTTGCTATACACCTCATAATTCCCAAGAGGGGAGAGAGTCCCATCGTCCTTCGATTCCTCTTGGTCGGGTAGAACTTAAGTGTGACTAGAACTGCTGGCAGTGGCAGACTTATCTATGGGTTCCTCTTGTTCTTCTGCTCCCGATGGGTTTCTAGATTCGTAGTTAGTCCTCAATTGTTCTAGGACTCGAGCCATTTCTTCCTCGAAGTCTTGTAAAGGTGCGTTTTGAGGGTGGGATGGTCCTACCTCTTCTATGAGGTCTGAGGTTCCTTGCAGTGTTTTGGAATGTTTTTTCCTGATTGGTTCCGAGGTTGCAGTTCGGGTCCTTTTTCTTCTTGGTGTATTTACCCTGGGGGGCTCAATTTCGGTTTCATCAGGGTTTATTTCAGGTTCGTGTGCATCAAGGTTGAAAAAAATTTCCTAGGCTATCTGGTGCTTATCCAACTCATGAATGATGAATAGTTTAATTAACCCATGGTGACTGACTACTGCTTGGGGATTTTTGGCTCTTCTTAATCGAACAACAGTATCATGCAATATGGAATATAAGAAAGCATGCAGATTAACTGAAATCTTTCGCTTAAGTACAACTAAGATTTTGAGCTGACGAGGTTTTACCATGTCCTGACGTTCGTCACATGTAATGAAATTTTGGAAGAATGATGTTTGTTCCTTCCATGGATGGTGTAGAGAGGTAGGGTTAATCCCTGTCCCTTTTCGCTCCAATGGCTCCTCCAGATCTTTATATGTTGCTACTGCCTCTCGTAGGAGGAGATGTTTCTCTATCCATCTTTCTCCTTCTGCTGGTATTCCGTAGACTTCAACAATAATTTCCTCTGTGACTGGTATAATTCGACCCTTGATTCTGGTTTGACCTTCTTGTAGATTTTGCAGAAACTCAATTGAAATTTATGTATCAAATCCCTATAATCGGTGTACATATGTCAGCCAACCGACTTGCTGGAGGATGGCACTAGCTATATCTGAAATTGGAAAGTTTACAGGCTCCTTTCGAAGGGAATTTCCTCCCATAGTTGATATGCTTTTTTTGTCTGATTGTATTCTTCCTCAGCTCTGTTGTTTTGCTTCAATGTTGTATGCAAGTGAGAGAGAAATTATGGTTATGCAAAAGTAACTTCATGCCTTAATTGCAGTGTTCCTCTGGTCTTATCGATGTGTCTAAGGGGATTTGTGCTGAGATTTCGCATGCTTGCCAATTTAAGATCAATTACACCCCCTCCATCGAAGAAAGGGTGCCCATGCCCTCAAGTACATGAGAGATTTGGACAATCATGAATGTAGACAGGTGATGCAGGAGCATCAAGACCTTTTTATCCATTTGTAAATATGGGGTGTGATAATATTAATTTGTAAATATGGGGTGTGATGATTTTAATATTTTATTAATTAATTTGAATTAAATAGGAGAAGGTGAGGATTTATGTAAATATCTTTTTATTAATAAAAGGATATGAGGAAATTTAATAAATTGAAGGATTTTAGGGATAAAAACCTATCCTTTAGGGATGTTGAGAGATTTAGGGGTTTGTTGAGGATTTTAAGGGATTGAGAATTTAATTAAATGATTTTTAAAATTGTATAAATAGGAAGGGGTTTTGTGAGAAAAAGACATTGAGATTGTGAGAGAGTGTGGTTGAGAACAGGCTTGAATAGCCAAGGCTGTAAGCCTTCAGGCAGTTGTAAGGGCCAATTTATTGGAAATCAGGCCACGAAAGGAAGTTGTTTTGTAAGTATTTAGTATGTTAATGCAACAGTTGTTTTTTTCACTGAATGTCAATTATTGAATTTATGTGTGTTCCATGAAAGGAAACTCGTTCCTCTTTGAAATATGGACTATTATGTGAAAACTGGTATGCAAATCATCAAGGGTAAATGGTATTAAAAATCTCTGTTTTAAAAGCGCGCCATTCTAAGAAAATATTTCTGTTAGAGATCGATTGGTTAATATGAGGAACTGAATATAGAAGTGCGCAGAGTTATGTTGAAATTCTGTCGGGATTCATTTGAAATTTGATATGTTTTGTATAGCTTTGAACAGTATGGAATATGAATGATTCCGGCATGTCAGATTGGAAAGTCGAATTCTCGAAGATACATACATTTTGGTGAACTGTTGTTAATGGTACGATTTTAAAAAAAACGCTGTTATTAGAATGATATGAATATCTCAATGATACAGACTATGGAATATCGATTATGGGATGTATTAACTAGTTTGGAATCGATTAGTAATTGTTCTTCATTTAAGTGTGTTGAAACCACAGGATGGTATTAATCGATTGAGACTCAGTTTGCCGTATGAAGGGCGCACAGCAAACAAATTAAAAGACGTTGTTGATTCAATGGTATAACACAAATTTATGGCGTGATAAACTGTTGCAGGGGAAATCGATGTGTATCAAGCCTTCGCTGTAGCGTTCAATTGATGTTTGCTGCACGTAGAACTGAATTTGTGAATTGAGTTCAATGCGTTCAGATGTTTATTTGCCTGATAAGAATTGAATTTGGTCAAAAGTGCAGTGTGAAAACGATGGAAAGAGTTTTCTGGGTATTGAAGAATGTATCGATTCATTGGCAATCGATTGTTAGAATTTTCTTGAGAGCCAACAGCGTTTGATAATCCAGAAAGGACTTGCAGAAGGTATCCAGAGTTGAAAACGCAGTTTGCCAGAGGGAGCGCGTTAATGCAATTCCTATGGGACGTGTTGAATAAAGCGCAGGCTTGATTTCAGGTAAATGGTATCGTGTGCAGTAGAATTGTCCAGGTATTCAATTCACTACTCCGCGGCCTTTGTTAATGCAAAAACAGTGTATTTAAAACTATGTGGATCAATTTGTGAACAAATTAGTGTGTAATGAAAAATGGGGAAAATTCTGTAGACACTTTCCACATAAGTGTATTTGAATATCATTCTGTATATAATTGAAGTAATTCCATAATCTAATCCCAGTTAATGAGGCGACGTTGGCCAGAAGCGAAAGTTTGATGACATGCCTTCAAATGAAATATTCGATTAAGTAAGATACGATGGCGGAAGTTGAAACTGTGTGTGTGATGAAAGAATCGAAGTGAAATTGCATGCAGTTTGTATGGGCCGGATTGCCCATAGGGAAAGTAAATAAATTACATGAGCGTGGTCATATTGTGTTATTTGAATTCTGGGTTTGTGGAAAAGTAAGGGCGCATTCTTGAACTAAGCATATGTGAATGAGAAGTATTAAAAGTGCTTATGGAAGCATTGAATGTTTGATGTGGGTTGAATGATAATAAGTTTTCTTGTGTAATGATTGTTGGGTCATGATGTTAAAACATAAAAATGAAAATAGTTTCCACATGATAAAACCAAAGTGTGAGTTTGCTAAGTATTGGGGATTTGATTTGGGTATATGATGGTGATGCGTTTGTAAACAACAGAGATTGAATTTCCTGGGTATTGCAAGCTCTAAGCTTGCATCATTTTTGGTATCAGAGCCGGAATGCTCTGTTGGAATGTTTATCTTCTGAATGATGACAAGAAGGTTTTTGTTGAACTAGAATGTATTTCTGAATGTGTGATGAATGATGAAGTAGCAGATGTGCATGCAGATAAAGTCAGAAGATTGGAAGAGAATCAGATTTTAAAATCTGATTAACAGTAGATGAATATTGAGAAATTGTGCAGAGGAAGCATAAAGATTTGCTGGACAGAACTGCAGGAATGATGAAATTGAAGTGCAGGAGAATGAAAGGACAAGATCAGCTGAGATCTTGAAGGTAAGGTGATCTGGGTTTATTTGAATTTGAAGATTGTAGTCTTTGCAGAAGTATTTTTGCAACTCCCAAAAGGAAAATCCATAGAAGACATGTTTAAAATTGCTAACAGAAAACTGGTGAAAGCATAAGTGGCAGAACCTTGAAGAAATCCAATAGAGATTGGATAAGGAGGACAGTTGTGAACAGGCAGATGAGTTGAAGCCAGGAAGAGCAAAGAGAAGTGCTCAAAGGAGGTTCCAGAGGTAGAACCAATTGCTTGCCAAAAGACCGAGTGAGGAGGGCTTGGTGAGGTAAGTGGCGGCAAAACAGGACTTGCTGCTGAAGAGGCTTTAGTGCAACTCATAGTAAAGTGAGTAAGGAACTCATAGAGATGGAAAGGATGATGACTAGTGACAGTCATAACAAAGGTTCTGAAATCAACCACAGCAGAAGACAAAAGGAGAAGGGTGCCAAGGCAGTTGGCATACAGAGACAGTTAAGCAAAGAGGAATATGAGAGGGAGAAGGCTGAAATAGCAGTTCAGCTTGAGGTGTTGATGGAGATGTTGCAAAGAAATGAGGAAGACCAGAAGCGTGGTTATGTCATGAGAAAGAAGTTGAGATGGCAGAGACTACAAGAGAAGAGGAATCCTCAGATGAATATGCAGTTGATAAAGGAACTAAGGGAACTTGAACAGGTTATAGATGCTAGACAGAAGAGAGAGAAGCTCGAAACAGTTGAGCTACAGCAAAAGGAAGATGCTGAAGAAGATGTTGAAGTTTCGATATGTTACCCAGAGAGTGGACCATTACTTTTTGAAAGTGATGAAGAGCTGGAGGAGTTGAATCATATGAATGATTCAAAGCAGTCCGAAGATTTGATGACTGAAGCATCAAATAAGACCGTAAGGTCTTGTGATTTTAAAACTAATGATTGGTGTGTGATTGCAGGTTTGGAAGAAGATAGGCAGTGTTTTTAAGCTGTCAAAGATGTGAAAGAGTACCTTCCAGAAGATGAAAGTTTTGAAGCAGAGGCTGGGAAAGAATCAGTTCACTACAGTGGAAAAATGCTGGAAGACATCATTGAGATAGCTGATGAGAAGTGGAGACTAGCTGACAGTCTCAAGAGTTCTTTGAGTTTGGATCAACATACTGATATGCTGACAGAAGAAGAGAAATCAACGCAACATACTGAAGTGTTGCTAAAGGGAAAAGAGGTGGATAGTCAAATGAAAGAAGAAGAGGAAGAACATCTACTGAAGGATGTCCAGGATAGATTGCTGAAGAAGGATGACAAAGCAGTTGTCATAAATGATAATCAAGAAGAAATTGCAGATAAAATTGCAGGTGACAAGCAAAGGAATGTTGCAGAGGGAAAGGAAGATTGGGAGGCCGCAACATCCATAGTGACAGCAAGAGCAACATGGTTTATTGAAGATGTTGGAAATAATCAGCAGACAGAGGACATACTTGACAGAGAAATTGAGATGATAAGGAGGTTAATGGTAAAAACATCCCAGAGAAAGACAGCCGAAAGAAAGAAAATGAGCGACAACAAGAGAGTGACATTGAAAGATTGCAAAAGCAGAGCAAGTGGAGCACTACAACACAAAATATGGAAACCTGGAAGACAACATCAGATGACAACAGCAGTGAAGCAATCGACAAGCACGGAAGATTTACAAAATAAAATCTGGGATCCAGGAGGAGATATCCAGACTTATGACCAGGTGGTCATGAATTTTTCTTACATGGGGAGTCTGATGCAGGAGCATCAAGACGTTTTTCTCCATTTGTAAATATGGGGTGTGATAATATTAACTTGTAAATATGGGGTGTGATGATTTTAATATTTTATTAATTAATTTGAATTAAATAGGAGAATGTGAGGATTTATGTAAATATCCTTTTATTAATAAAAGGATATGAGGAAAATTAATAAATTGAAGGATTCTAGGGATAAAAACCTATCCTTTAGGGATGTTGAGAGATTTAGGGGTTTGTTGAGGATTTTAAGTGATTGAGCATTTAATGTAATGATTCTTTAAAAATTGTATAAATAGGAGGGCTTTTTGTGAGAAGAAGACATTGAGATTGTGAGAGAGTGTGGTTGAGAACAGGCTTGAGTAGCCAAGGCTGTAAGCCTTTAGGCAGTTGTAAGGGCCAATTTATTGGAAATCAGGCCACGAAAGGAAGTTGTTTTGTAAGTATTTAGTATGTTAATGCAGCAGTTGTTTTTTTCACTGAATGTCAATTATTGAATTTATGTGTGTTCCATGAAAGGAAACTCGTTCCTCTTTGAAATCTGGACTATTATGTGAAAACTGGTATGCAAATCATCAAGGGTAAATGGTATTAAAAATCTCTGTTTTAAAAGGGCGCCATTGTAAGAAAATATTTCTGTTAGAGATCGATTGGTTAATATGAGGAACTGAATATAGAAGTGCGCAGAGTTATGTTGAAATTCTGTCGGGATTCATTTGAAATTTGATATGTTTTGTATAGCTTTGAACAGTATGGAATATGAATGATTCCGGCATGTCAGATTGGAAAGTCGAATTCTCGAAGATACATACATTTTGGTGAACTGTTGTTAATGGTACGGTTTTAAAAAAAACGCTGTTATTAGAATGATATGAATATCTCAATGATACAGACTATGGAATATCGATTATGGGATGTATTAACTAGTTTGGAATCGATTAGTAATTGTTCTTCATTTAAGTGTGTTGAAACCACAGGATGGTATTAATCGATTGAGACTCAGTTTGCCGTATGAAGGGCGCACAACAAACAAATTAAAAGACGTTGTTGATTCAATGGTATAACACAAATTTATGGCGTGATAAACTGTTGCAGGGGAAATCGATGTGTATCAAGCCTTCGCTGTAGCGTTCAATTGATGTTTGCTGCACGTAGAACTGAATTTGTGAATTGTGTTCAATGCGTTCAGATGTTTATTTGCCTGATAAGAATTGAATTTGGTCAAAAGCGCAGTGTGAAAACGATGGAAAGAGTTTTCTGGAATGTATCGATTCATTGGCAATCGATTATTTGAATTTGCTTGAGAGCCAACAGTGTTTGATAATCCAGAAAGGACTTGCAGAAGGTATCCAGAGTTGAAAACGCAGTTTGCCAGAAGGAGCGCGTTAATGCAATTCCTATGGAATGTGTTGAATAAAGCGCAGGCTTGATTTCAGGTAAATGGTATCATGTGCAGTAGATTTGTCCAGGTATTCAATTACTCCGTGGCCTTTGTTAATGCAAAAACAGTGTATTTAAAACTGTGTGGATCAATTTGTGAACAA
Source organism: Pinus albicaulis (assembly GCA_034641835.2). Lineage (NCBI taxonomy): Eukaryota > Viridiplantae > Streptophyta > Pinopsida > Pinales > Pinaceae > Pinus > Pinus albicaulis. The sequence goes on along the minus strand of CM076580.1, from coordinate 962,988,240 downwards.
ATTAGTGTGTAATGAAAAATGGGGAAAATTCTGCAGACACTTTCCACATAAGTGTATTTGAATATCATTCTGTATATAATTGAAGTAATTCCATAATCTAATCCCAGTTAATGAGGCGACGTTGGCCAGAAGCGAAAGTTTGATGACATGCCTTCAAATGAAATATTCGATTAAGTAAGATACGATGGCGGAAGTTGAAACTGTGTGTGTGATGAAAGAATCGAAGTGAAATTGCATGCAGTTTGTATGGGCCGGATTGCCCATAGGGAAAGTAAATAAATTACATGAGCGTGGTCATATTGTGTTATTTGAATTCTGGGTTTGTGGAAAAGTAAGGGCGCATTCTTGAACTAAGCATATGTGAATGAGAAGTATTAAAAGTGCTTATGGAAGCATTGAATGTTTGATGTGGGTTGAATGATAATAAGTTTTCTTGTGTAATGATTGTTGGGTCATGATGTTAAAACATAAAAATGAAAATAGTTTCCACGTGATAAAACCAAAGTGTGAGTTTGCTAAGTATTGGGGATTTGATTTGGGTATATGATGGTGATGCGTTTGTAAACAACAGAGATTGAATTTCCTGGGTATTGCAAGCTCTAAGCTTGCGTCAACAGGGGAATGTCAGTACTTGGTAATAATGACCTGTACGTTAAGGAGCAGGTCATGGCTTTCGAGCTTCAGGTGGTTGAGTAATTACTAGCATATGCAGTGTAAAGGTCAGTTTTGGAATTTTTTTTATAATTGCATCTTGTGTAGATGTGACCAGAAAGGGAAAGGGAATAGTATAACCATTATTACGATATGATGTCCTTCTTCAATGAAAAGTTATGACGAAAGCAAGACCGATTCAAGTAATTATTTGTGCTGTCATCTCGAGGTTTAAATATGTAAGAATATCTCTGTTAGTTATTACTGTGGTAGATTATAATTATCACTAATTCGAGTAATAGCTTATGGAAGAATAATGGAAGATAAGGTGTATATAAAAGTAATTGGCTATTGATGAGGCCTACTTTCATACCATAAGAAGAGCCACTGTTGCTAGTAGGTTTTCATAGCCTCAACAGGGTTTCTATTTTAACTTGAAAGAATAAGTTGGGATCCTTGTGTAAAAATAGTTATTCTTCCCATTTTGTGGAGAGATCACCATGCATGTATGGTAGCCAAATAACCATAGTGCCACTCACCAGAGTTGTAGCAAAGTGATCAGGTTGGCTTGTGATGATACCTACTCTCCTTCAAGCAGTTAAGAAGGTCATTACCCTGGTGTGGTGGCCATTGTGGGCATGTCACTTGCTAAGGTATTATGAACATGGTAGCCTGGCTCGTGATGAGACCCCCTATCCTCTCTTGACAATTTTCATGTAACCACAATACTTCTTTCTGAATCATAGCATCTTGATTTATAAGGAGGTCACTGTGATGGTGTGATAGCTAGATAGTCACAGTGCCATTCACTAGGATTGTAAAAGAGTGATCAGGCCGATTCGTGATGAGACCTCCCATCCTTCAAGCAGATGAGAAGGTCATTACCCTAGTGTGGTAGCCATTGTGGGCATGTAACTCGTTAAATCCCTATGATCATGGTAGGCTGGCTCGTGATGAGACCCCCTATCCTCTTTTAAAATTTGCATGAACACATAATAGTTTCTCTTTATACATGAAGGGAGGCTCATTAATTCCTTAAGAGTTAGGGATGGTGAAAGAAGTGAAAGAATGCCAATACAATTAATACCCTTTATTCCCATTCCTTCATATTGGAGGGAAATATTACTCGAACAATGCAGAAAGATATGCCATGATAAGGTCATGTATTGCATGATAACATATTTGAACTGGGGATGAATTAGCCTTTCATTTCATGTATGCAAAATTTCAACTTCTTGTTTAAGGATTATAGTTCCAAGGAGTCATAATATTGGTAATTTTACCATTTCCCTTTATTCTTCAACTACCATTTCCTACTCAGAGATGATTTTATAACTTGGGTGGAGGTTAGGGGAGGGGTGCTGGATAAAGGGAATAATGGGATGAAAACAAGGTTATTCGATTTGAACAGCAGGGAGAAGTAAAACGAAAAACTTGGCTATTCAATGCGGTCTAACATCAACCGTTCAAGTATTAAATAGAAGTCGTTACGGTATTGAACAATGAGAAAAATAGAAACACAAAATCATGGCTATTCAATCTGATTGAACAACAGTCGTTCAAGGATTGAACAACAATCATTTCGGTATTGAACAGTGAGAAAAAAAATGTAAAATCATGGCTATTCAATTGGATGGAACAAAATCCATTTAGATATTGAACAACAACCATTCAATAATTGAAAAAAAACACAAAACACAGCTGTTCAATCCGATTGAACAACAGTTGGTCAAGAATTGGACTGCAGCTATTCAAGGATTGAACAGGGAAAAAAAAAAAACATGGTTGTTCAATTCGATTGAATAGCATCCGTTCAAATATTGAACAGTAGTCGTTCAAGAATTAAAAGACAAGAAATATAACAACACCAAAATATGGTTGTTCAATCCGATTGAATAGCATCCATTTAAGAATTGATCAGCAGTCGTTCCAAGATTGAATGGCAAGAAATATAAGAATGAAACTCACAAGAGGATGAGAGGGAAAAAATAAATAAATTTGAAAGTATGAAGAATGTATAACAAAATAAGTATTATAAAATAAAATTAACTCACATAGATTATATAAAACACACATACAAAACCAGACACAAAGTAATGGTGGAAAAGAGGCTTCAACCTCATGGTATTCTCATCATTCTCACTTATTAAAATAATTTAGTGTTACAATTTAAATAAATGAGAGACAATGTCTTAAGATAGTGTGTGTTATCTTAGACTCCTTTGGTTGAGATAATTTCTCACCAAACACCCACCAAGATAAGAGTTACTAAACTAACTCCAATATTTGAGGAACAACCCAAGAGTTAGGCACAAATTCCTAACTAGGAATAATTAATTAATTAATTTATGTTTGGATTTATTATTGTTTTGTGAGAGAGGCTAACATTCCCCCCTTCAATGATAAATCCAAAATAAGAACAAGGAACCATCTTCCAATTTCTCATGTTGATCCTCAAAAACATTTCTTGAAAAAACCGCCAAAGCTGGATGCTGAAAACTTGCAATCTGAAGAGACCATGAGTCAGCTGCATGTCTGATTCATCTCTGAATTTTGCTTGACAACTCTATCATGTGCCAAGTTACAAAAGGATCCATCGGTCCTTTGCATGAAATCAACATCCTTTGTCCACTGACAAAATTTGTTCAAAGCCCATTGGCTAATGATGTCAAAAACAACTCACTGTTGCTTTTGGCGTGCTGAAAAGATGCTCACTGGTTCTTTGTTGTCGACTTCCCACTAGAAATTTTTTTGATTCCCACTGGCTGTTGAAGATGCCCACTAGCTGCTTTTGCTGGTTTTTTCGAGACTTTCAGTCTGACAACCACCATAAATTTCATTGACATTTTCCCCCCTTTGTCAGCTGAAAGGAGAGACAATTCTATGGAAATTTTTCCTATACTCCCCTCCTTCAGGTGTAGGAGTTTTACATTGGTGTACTCCCACGTTCAACTACATGAGAGTACCATATTATTTTCACTGTTGGCTACACTATGTGTGATTGTATTCAGTTGTAGAACTAAGACAATATTTTGACTGTGGATGACCATTTCCAAGGGTCGATCCATTCATAATGTATCTTCAATCTGGATGATTTTTGTTGGTTGTGACATTTATCTAAGGAATGATTGGGCTTGCCACAATGGCGAAAAGGATGGAGATCAAAACACTGATCTTCCATATGACTGGTTCTTTGACAATGAGAACATTTCAGTTGGACTTCAACTTCAGGTTGCGTGCAATTTGGTTTGTCTGCAACTTTGTGTTGTGTGCATTGTTGGTTGTCTGGTTGTCGACACTTCAAGCTGTTTAAATGAATGAATTTTCATCTGGATGGTTCAAAAAATTGAAAGTATCACTCTTTTCTTGCAATTCATTCCTTTGAAGTTGTGATTTGAGTTGAAGAAACTCAATGGTTTCATGTGTTTGTCGTAGATGCCATGAAATATTAGCAATAGTTTCTTTGCTTATGTGCACCATGTCTTCATTATTGGAGATGATCAAATTGTGAAGAATGTTTAACAACTGAATATGTTGCACCATCTAAACTTGCACACTTGAAATCAGGCTCTCTTTTCAGAGATGTCATGCTTTGAACTGTTTCACTTGATTTTGGTACTTGAATGACAGGCTCGCTTGCTATGTGGCTTGAATGGCATGCTTGCTTGATTTGTTGCTTATTGCGCTTGCTTGGAACACTTGCTAGAATTGTAGAATTTTCTTTCTTAAACTATGGAATGCATGCTCTCTTGATGAAGATCGCATTTGCTTGAAGGCTCACTTGTCTTACTTCATGACTTCACGCTCACTTTAATGAATAGCCACGCTCTCTTGAAGTCGATCTCAACATTCTTGACTGGTGTTAGAGTTGAACTTGTTTGGTTGCTTTGATGGTTACTGAAATGAACTTCATTCTGGATTGCTTGAAGGTTTGAACTTTGTGCTATCTTGACGCAAATTTCTTGAATGAATACTCATGCTCACTTGCAGGAGATGTGAACTTTTTTCTTGTTTGATTTAGAGTTAAAACTTGTGCACTCACTTGATTTTTCTTTAAAGAAAGGGTGCCGAACACTGTCGAAAATGCACCCAAGAAAGCTTACAATGATTTGAATGATTCACTTTAAAACAATGAATTCACTTGTCCTCTTAAAAATTCATTAACAATGAATTTTTAATGATTCACTTAAAACAATGAATTTGATTACAATCTCTTCAATGTATTTGCAAGAATGCTGATGTAGACTTTTCTTTGAAATGCTGGAGTGTCCAGATTCATGAACTTGATTGTATTGAGTGAATTTTCTTGTTGATATAAAATGCTAATGTTGACAACTTTGATTATTTGTTGTAGTGGCGCAAATGCATGTGTTGAGCTTAATTATCCTTCCTTGCAGCTACTTTGATACAGATGTTGTTTTTATGTATGTGTTAAATGAAATCATTTATGTGTCAAAACTAGACAAATGAAATCATTTATGTGTCAAAAATAGACACAAATAAAAAACAACAACATGAAGCCATAAAAACACTCGCCATCACAAACACACATGGTGTACCTAAGATCTCATTATTCAATTTCGAGTGGATCTAAGACACTTGAACACCACAAATAACATGTCTTTATTGAGTATGGAGATCATCAACCTTTCATATTTTACAACATTGGCACTGAAGCTTTCTCAAACAATGAGAATTTGACGCTCGCAAATTTTGGAAGCAAATGCATTCAAAAAACTGTGTGCACTAATCACTCACACCTTATCTCTCCAAATAGTCCTTATGTTTTCAAAAACATTTTTTTTTTACAATTTTCAAATTTACACTCACAAAATCACTTCAAAACCTTCCACATTTACTTTATCACTTCACACTTAAAAAAATAATCACACTCATCTCTTCCAAAACTTTTTCACTTATATTACAAAAAATGCAAACTTATCTTTCACCTCAACTTTTACAAATATTTTATTTGATGGCCATTCAATCCCCTTCAAATCAGCGGGCAGATATTGAACATTTTGGATGACAATGTTGATTCATTTTTGTCACAAGATGATGGAGATATAAGGGATGGTCGTTTTGGAACAATAAAGCGTAGTCCTACTGAGCGCAACATGGATGTCTCAAATGGTTTTTTTTTTTCAATGAATTTTCCTGCATTCGTGCAAGTACTACTAAGGTAGTTTGCTACCATTTTTCTTCAGATGGAAAGTTGTTAGAAAGTGATGGCCATGATAAAAAGTTTGTTCTCTCGAAAATGGAAACTTTAAAATTGAAAAACACTCTTGATGAACATTCTCATATGATTACAGATGTCAGGTTTAATCCCAATTCTACTGGTTTTTCTACATCATCCTTTGATAAGAGTGTCAAAGTATGGGATGCTGAAAATCCTAGCTACCCATTCCATACATTAACTAGACATATGGCCTCAGTCATTTCGCTAGATTTCCACTCAAATAATGGGGGGGATGTTCTCTGCCCTACATGACGGAGGAGGGAGCACGAATAATTTGAAGAAAGGCATGCACTAAAATCAGAACAGTTAAAAAAAATACCTTTCCAATGCTACTTGCAGGTTCCACGCAGAGTGCAACACATATGGAACATTGACTATGCTTGGATTGACTTGATGATCCTTGGTGTTTACTGCAGAGAGGATCATGGTGCAGCTTCCAATCCCTCCAAGATATGATGGCTTTGTCTACAAAAATCGTCTTCGAGTGAATTCAGTGTTGGTGGAGGCATTCTTTGACCCCCTCTATCCAAGAAGGTGGAGATATGATGGGGCCAATAACTGCCCTAGCCTTCAACCAGAATAGAATGAGCAGGGCTACGTTCTTCGATGGACTTGAGATAACAAAATAATTATAAAAGCGGAATTACGATTACAAGATAGATAAAAGAAATTTTTTATATCTAATTCATTTTCACTACGCATGATATAGAAGCAATGCATCTTCTAAAGAAAAAAATGTACGACGGGATTGATCATGACAAGAATTTGGATGAAGTAACTGATTCCCATTCTTTGCAGGAGAGATAGTGGTTGGTTAAAGAAAAAGGAACAAAGTAGCAGTCGTATATTGAGACCGAAATGAGCATGTAGAGGGTTATGAATGTGCCGAGAGTGGCTGCTCACTCGCATGGCTCGTCAAGCTAATGAAACAGGTCGTTGTAGGAAATAGAAAAGATGTGGAAGCGCACATAACATAAAAAAATTGTCCACAGAATTGAGAGAAATTCGCAAACAGAATCGAAGGATGTTTAGCAAGTCTAAATGCGAAATCTGCATAAAAGCATTGCATGAAACTGTTCAGGATTCAATGCAGATCTTCTTCAGATCTTCAAAATATTAGTTGAACACAAACCTTGCTTTTGCAGTCCAGCTCTCGCCATGTCAAAGGATAGGCATGCCCTATTCTAATACACCCTCGCCAAATGAATACCAAATTAAAAAAACAATATACTCTCGCCCATATGGCTCTGATACAACATATTAGAAAATAAAATTAACTCACACAGATTACATAAAACACACATACAAAACTAGACACAAAGTAATGGTGGAAAAGAGGCTTCGGCCTCATGGTATTCTCATCATTCTCACTTATTAAAATAATTTAGTGTTACAATTTAAATAGATGAGAGACAATGTCTTAAGATAGTGCGTGCTCTCTTAGACTCCTTTGGTTGAGATAATTTCTCACCAAACACCCACAAAGATAGGAGTTACTAAACTAACTCCAATCTTTGAGGAAAAACCCAAGAGTTAGGCACAAATTCCTAACTTGGAATATTTAATTAATTAATTGAGTTACTAAACTAACTCCAATATTTGAGGAACAACCCAAGAGTTAGGCACAAATTCCTAACTTGGAATATTTAATTAATTAATTTATGTTTGGATTTATTATTGTTTAGTGAGAGAGGCTAAAAATAAGACATTTATATACATTATTTACAAATGATGCTAGCAAACCTCTCATGTACTTGAGTTTGTGGGGTTGTCACCCCCTTGTGCCACAACTTCGATTGTGGGATCATTTCGTACCTGTTGGAAAAAATATTATTTCGTGAGAGGTTTGCGATAGAGGCACACTCTTTTTCCATTAACTTGAAATGTTGAACCAGACCCATCTATGGTGGTGAAGGTGAGTGTGCCATTGTTGTGTACTTCCTGAATCTCATATGGACCGAGCCACCTTGTTCGTAGTTTTCCTGGAAAATCTTGGAATCTGGAGTCATAGAGGAGGGCCAAATCTCCTTTTTGAAATACCTTCTTCTTGATAAGGTTATCATGCCACTTCGCTCGCTATTGTTGGATGATCACTGTGTGTTTTAGGGCTAGTAGTCGTATTTTGTCTAATTCATTTATTTGTTGAAGTATTCTAGCTTGGGGTTTTGTTAAGTCCAATCCAAACTCCCGGGTTGTTCTGAGAATTTTTATTTCAAATTCAATAGGGAAGATAGGTTCTCTCCCAAATACTAGCTGATATGGTGAGTGTCCAGTGGTGTTTCGCCAAGTTGTATGATAAGCCCATAAGGCTTCTGGTAATCTAGTGGCCCAGTCCTGGCAGTGTGTTGATACAGTTTTGGTAAGGATTGCTTCCAGGACTTTGTTGGTGCTTTCAAATTTCCCATTTACCTATGGGTGCTAAGGAGACGTAACTCTATGGGTGATATGGTGATTCCTTAGGGTGGCTATAATTTTATTACCTATGAATTGTGCCCCCCATTAGTTATCACTTCCCATGGCAAACCGTATCATACGAATGGTTCAAAAAGAAACTTAATCACTGATTCCTCCATGGCTCTTGTCAAGGCCACTGCTTCTACCAATTTGGTTACATAATCTGTGGCAACCAATATGTGGACTTTCTAGTTTCATGGTGCCCAACGAAATCCAGTGCTCATCGTTCAAATGGTTCTAAGAATAATTGTGGTTGTAGCATAATTTTATCAGCTTGGCTTGGCCGGCCCATTCTTTGGTAGCTGTCACAGGCATGGACATATCTCTTTACATATTTTAAAATCGTAGGCCAATAATAGCCAAATTGAAAAAAATTATGCCCCATTGTGCATTCTACGAAATGGCCACCATAAGGTTCATCATGGAAGGCTCTTAATATGTCATATATTTCGTTTTCTCTTATACATCTGCGTATGTGCATGTCGGCCCCTGTATGGAAGAGGTAGCCACTAATCCAAGAGAATATTGCACTGTGTTGTACAATCAGTTTCTATTCTCTTGATTTTAAGTGTCTGGGAAACTTCCCTACTACCAAGTAATTTGCCACGTTTGAATACCATGGTGTTTTTACTGCTACAACAAACGTATCTTCATCAAGAAACTGATCATCAACTGCTAGGGTGTCGTCCGACTTTGGAACCCTGGACAGGAAGACTGCAACTATGTTTTCTTTTCCAAGATGATCTTTGATTGTTATATCAAATTCCTGTAATAACAGTAGCCAATGAGTTACTCTCCCATTCGTGATTGGTTTATTGGATAAATATCTAATTTCAGAGTGAACAATATACAAGAATACTTTATAACCAGTTATATAGTGCCTAAATTTATTAATAGCATAAATGACAGCTAAGAACTCCTTTTCAGTCACAGTATAATTTAGTTTGGAAGGAGTGAGGTTTTTGTTGATATAATAAATGTCATAAGGTTTTTTGTCTTATTCTTGGCCAAGAACTGCTCCTATTGTTGTATCGGATGCATATGAAGAGATGTGAAAAGGCAGTTTCCAGTTATTTCCTCGCAGACTCGGTGCTGTCGAGACCAGTTTCTTCAAATTTGCAAAAGTGGTGTCACATTTATCAGTCAAATGGAATTCAACATTTCCAGTTAATGCATAGAAAGGTGCAGCTATTTGTGAGAAATTATTTATATATCTGCGGTAATATCCTGCATATCCCAAAAAATTGCGTACCTCTGTCTGTGTATGAGGTGTAGCTAATAGAAGGATTACTTCTATCTTAGTCGGATCTACCTGTATTCTAGCTGCAGAAATGTACTGACCTAGGATCACCCCCTCAATCATCATCATGTGACATTTTTCATTGCTTATACATAACCTAGTAGCAATACATCACTCTAACACCTTTTCTAGTGTTTCTAATGCTTGATCGAAGTCCTCCCCATATGGTGTGAAGTCATCCATATAGATTTCCAACCCTTGATTTATTAAGTCAGAAAAAATGCTAATTATGGTTCTCTGAAATGTTGCTAGGGCATTACATAATCCAAATGGTAAAAATATATAATAAAAATTACCCCATGGGTAGGTAAAGGTTGTCTTATCCTAATCTTCAGGAGCTATTTGGATTTGATTGTAACCACTAAACCCATCAAGGAAGGAAAATAACCTCTTCCCTGCCAATGTGTCAAGGACTTGGTCAATGAAGGGAAGGCAGAAATGGTCTTTCTGTGTTGCTTTATTGAATTCTCTGTAATCTACACAGATTATCCATTTCCCATTCTTTTTAGGGATGACTACTAGAGGGGAGACCCATTTGCTGTTTGAAATAGGATAAATAAAATTTACATCTAACAGCTTTTGCAGCTCCTCTTTTACAATATATTTAAAGTGCAGGTTTAGCCTTCGCTGAGGTTGTTTAATGGGATGTGATTCCTTATTGGTATAGATGTGGTGGGTGCATAGCTGTGGGTATAAACCCTTCATGTCTTGGTAATCCCAAGCAAATGCCCCTTGATACTTCCAAAGGATTTTTATGAGCTTTTGTTTTTGGTCATCAACCAAATTGCCATTAATATTAAAAACCTTTCCTGGCTCAATCTCAATAGGTATGTTGTTACGTACAACGGTTTTGGGAATATGCTGATCCTCAAGGTTTGTCACAGGATCCTCTTGATCTTCATTTTCAAGGACTGTTTCTAACGTCTGGCATTTTAAATTTCCAGCTGCGGGTGATTGATTCATAAATTTATTGATTACCTCATCTTCCCTTTAATCCTTAAATTCGAGATCTTCTAATAGTGTCAGAGGTGGACAGATGTTTTTCTCCCAATATGTACATGGATGCTTGTAAAATTTTATCGTGGGTAAGCTTGGTTTGGAAGGTGGATAAATAATGATATTTTTTGTGGAATCTCCTCTAGTGATAGTCATGCTACCTGCTCGGCAACCTATGTAAGCATCTGCTGTGGCCAACCAAGGCCGCCCAAGAATCAATGGGTGCCTTTCCATCCTATTCTTTGGATTAGTAACTAAAAAATCAGCTGGGTATTCCCATGAGTCCATAGAGACTAGGATGTCGTGCGTTATTCCTTCTGGTTTGATAATAGACCTGTCAGCCAGTTCCAATAGTGTAGTCATAGGTTCTAAAGCTGATATTCCTAGTTTTTCATCGATATTATCTTCCATGTTATCCATCTTAGATTCCATGCCATTTTTTAAACCATCCATCTTAGATTCCATGCCTTTCTTCAAAACTTCCATGTCATTTTTTGTTGCTCTTTGCGAGAGAGAATTGTGTTGCACTTGATCTTGTAATTTTGATATGTCATCTTGATATTCTTTGTCTTCATGATTCATAGTAGAGAATTCTAAAGGCTTAATGGGTGTTGAAATATTTTTAGGGGCCATTTTAGAATCCAATATTGATATCTATTCTACAATATGCCCTTGGAATCAATTCAAATTGATTCTTCAAACAAGAGTTATGCAATTCGGGAAAAAAATACACACCTTTTGCTTGCTTTTCAGGAGCTCGATATTGAAAATGAATTATCTTTGTGATTTCAGATCTTCAATATCTAAAATCTGGCACTAAGGTAGCCCTCTAAATTGTCTTTCGAATGCCATAGGTCAAACCTGATTTGGATTCTTGAAATCAAGGTTGTGCCCAATCTCCTACGATGACCTAATTATGGACTGGTTTAGTAGAGCGAAATTGTATGACTTGCCACGTGTCATTTTTTTTTCTGCTTTGGCTCTGAAATTTATATAAAGGAAACTACAGTCCATGTAATTGTGGCCAATTTTTACAACATTCCAATCTGATGCTTAGAGAGGGAGTTATAAGGATTTTCCCACGATAACCTCTTTGAGATGAAATTTGGGAGCCTGAAAACGAACTAAATTCCACAGATCATATCTCCGAAAATATTGCGAACCAAGCTCTGAAATTTTGTGAGGATGTTCCTTTGCATTTAAGCTTTGATCTCTAAAAATTTCAGCTTCTGAATCTTCGTAGGAAAAAATTTATAGCAACAATTCCACAATGACCTGTTTAGGTTAAATTCAGGAGCCTGCACAAAGCCATAACTTCCATAGATCATATCGCCAAAAATATTGCGAACCAAGTGCTAAAATTTTGCAACGATTTTCCTCAAGATTTCAGCGTCGTACTCTAAAAATTTCAGCTTCTGAACCTTCGTAGAAACAAAGTTATAGAAAAAATTCCACGATGACCGGTTTGGATAAGTTAAAACCCTAGAATCGAAAGCTCTGATACCAAATGTTGTGAAACCAGCTCCAAAAATAGAAGAAAAGAGATATCAACGCCTTAGAAATAAGCTAATTCAAGGGGGAAACCTTCAATACATTACATGAATGAACAATTCTTGGATGATACAAACTACAAAGCATCCTTTCTATATATAGGACTCCATGGGGCCACAATGTAATCCTAGCTGACCCAACAATAATAATTTAAGGGAACAATAATAACAATATGGAGGTTACAAGAGTACAATAATAACAATAAGGGGGTTACACTAACAATAATAAGGGACTATACTAGTAATAGAGGGACCTAACACATGAGTCCACAGAGACTAGGATGTCTTGCACTATTCCTTCTAGTTTGATAACATACCTGTCAGCCAGTTCCAACAGTATAGCTCTAAAGCTCATATGCCCAGTTTTTCAAAGGCCCCTATAGTTAGGATGTTAATGGATGCTCCTAGGTCAACCAATGTGTTTGGAAATGAGTGGCCACAGATTTTTACAGTCACAATGGGATTTCCTGGGTCTTCATATTTCACAGGTGGTTCCCTATTTAGCAACAAATCATATAGCACCCCTACCACATGAACGGTGGGTGGAGCCTTTGTTATTTTTATTTGATTTTTCCCACATAGCTCCTTAATTTTCTTTGCATAGATGGGGATGTCTTGGATAACCTAGAGAAGAGAAATTTTGATACAGAGGTTTCTCAACTCCCCCAGGATGTCAAAGTCTGGAGAGATTATTGGTTTGGGCAGAGTTAACCTTTCCGAGAATGGAGGTGGAGACATCCTAAGTTCTTCAGGCCTTCGTTGATCAAATGTTTCTTTATCTTTTCCTATCCCCGTTTCTGTTATATTTTCTTGGGTGGGCTCTGTTGAGGTCTCAATTCAGGACTGAGGTGGAGTTGTGGCTTCTAAAGGTAAGATAGTGCATCATGATCTCAGCCTTATCTCATTTCACTGCTTCTATTTAGTGCTAGAATTTGGATTTTATATGATTTGAAATAGTTGAACATGTCTGTTGTTGGGATTAGGATTGGGTTGAGTTGGAAATTGAGGATGCAGGACAGGCTGCGGGTTGTGCTAGACTAGGTATGGCACTGGTAGCGTAGGTTGATTTTGGGTCCCTGCTCCCATTGGTAGGTTGGTCGTTCCCATGGGTCGTTGCCAATTAAAATTAATGTTTTGAGGAGGGGGTTTGGCCAGTAGGTTTGATATGGAACATCTTGCCAATAAGGGGGAGAACAAGGAAAGTTTGGCCAATTATTCCTTGATGAAGGCTGTGTAGGCCAGGGTGGGATAGGAAATGATTGCTTTGGCCAAGTAGAAAAAGGATTTTGAGTCTGCCAAGATGTTGGAGGGTTTTGTTGGTTAAAATACAGAGAATAAAAGAACTGAGCCAGGTCTTGTGGTATACCTGGTCGTGCTTGCCATTGTCGACTCTGATTCATTAAATAGACTGGTTCTGTCTCTTCTTCTGCTTCCTTGTAAACTGTTTTCAGCTCGAGAAGTGAAGGACATTGATATGTGGTATGATTATTAGTGCAGATGGCACAAGTCTAAACCATGTCTAAAGGACATTCCCTCTTGCCGTGCTTCTTCAAACATCTTGGGAAAAAGATGACCAAGTTCTATTCTGCTATATCTTGTTTCTTCCTGGCTTGTAAAACGTCAAGCTATGTTGTCAAAGTACCCAAGATGTCAGTTTTGAAATCTTCCAAAAGATTTCCAAATTCTGCTCTGGTTACGTTGTTATTTGACTACTTAAGTTATTTTTTTATAGAATCATGCCCAATTGGACGATTGTGCACACTACCCTGTGAGCATCTAATACAAAGGGAAATAATCTCATCATATTCTTCTTAGTAAATATCTCCTTTTCCCCATTATGTTAAGTGTTTCCACCCATTCTTATTTCATTCCTTTAATCATTGTTTATTTTAAGATGTCCTTAGATAGCGTGGTATATGGGGACCTTTGTAAATTGTATTGAAATCTTCCTACGTACTCTTCTAACGTTTCATTGTCCTTTATAGACATGTTGAAGATTTCATCTTTTAGGTCTCGGGTTCGGAAATAGTCTTGGTATTTGTTAAGGAAAATGTTCTTCATTTCTTCCCAATTATTGATGGTTCCCCCACCTAGTCCCATGAACGAGCGTAGTGTTGTTCCTTTTAAGATAGAGGGGAATAGTTTCAATTTCTAAGTGTCAGTGGTGTAGTCATACCCTCACATAAGCCATCAAATTCAAATAGGAATGCATCAGGATCTTCCGTAGTCAAACCATGAAAGGTGGGAGCTTTGTGCAAGGGAATGGATTTCATAGGGGTGTTTAAATCATGATCAACAATGGGGTATTCCAATGTTGATGTCTGCCTATGATTCTATTTTTGATTATTCACCATTTGATTGAAGAGGTGCCAGAAGTCTTCAGGGATTTCTTGTTCTGGAGGAGTGATCTGGAGGGGTTTGGGAGGCGAATGCGGTGGAGGCTTTACAATGCTTCCCTGATATGGGATCCTAAGAAACTTTATCTCGACCACTCTTTCAATCGATTTAGGTTCTGGAGCTTCTATTTTAATTATGTTGCTAGTTTCTCCTTCCCCTTCTTGTAAATTGCAAGAACCTCCCTCTCTGGAAGGGTCGTGCCTATATGATTGGCAATTTGAAGGCTTTTCTCAGATCCTTCTATTTCACCGTGAATCTCGGCATAGGCTGCAGATGGTAAGGTTGCGGCTTGAGGGAGTGTGATAGGAATTTGAATGGGAATAGTTCTAGGTCTCATAGATGCTTGAGATTCAACTTTCTTAATGATTTCATCTATATATGTTGTTCTTCCAAGGATCACTAGTCCTTTGGATTGTGAGGATTTTTGTGAATGATCTCTGATTGTTTCTATCTTTTTCTTTCTAGTCATAAAACAAGATCACTTATTCTATAGGCATTTGCATGATATGCTGGGAAGCGGGCTAGAGGGAAAGCATGTTGCTTCCCGGTACGCAAGTTATTACCTCTCGTTTTCAATACCCAATTCGTCACATCAATGGAGAAAGATGAATAAACGATATCACTCTTAACACTCTCCCTAGAAACGGTGGCAAAATTTTGGTGTTACAGGAATACAAATGTGATTATTCTAAATCAAATAACACAAATGCTAAACAACTCTGACGAAAAGAAAAATGTAACTTTATTGAGTGGAAAAGTACTTTACAACCACATCAGATAATTAGACATTGATTCTGAAACTAACAGAGAGTATGGGAATTGGAGAGGAACTTCCAAGGGTTGGGCCCAGACCACCAAAGCTCTATCGTAGTGAAACTCTCAAAAGATAATTGTTCAAAACATTAAAAACTATTTATTACATCAAGGGACACTACAGGAATAAAATTAAGCAATTTGGTTCTGATGCGTCAATTACATAATTAATTTCCTACTTCTCCTCGACTCCCTATCTAGTTCATCCCTGGTCCTTTTAAATTTAATTTCATGCAATGAGGAAGTATTTTCTAAATGACAGCCCACTGCATGTGGCTGTCATTTGAGTTCTTGAGCTTGAATTCGTCTGTCTGCCTTCTGCTGGCTTCTAGGAGTTACTGAGATCCCATACGTTTGCGTCTGTTGGTTGTCTTCCATTTACCATTGGTTCAACTACTCTGCCTTTCTACATACAGAGATATAATAAGTCAATTTTCTGTTACAGAAACATTCATTTTGTCATTAGCCCCATTGCTCTAGTTTTCATAAATCTTTTCTTTCTTTATTGTTAAGATGAGAAATAATTCCCAAAATTGTGACATAATTTGAAGTAATTATAGGGTGAAAGCATACCTCAATTCGATCCCAACACCATGCTTAACCATTGCAATTATATCAACATTTCTTATAATGGTCAACCGATAAGCAATAATAAGTATTGTTATATCAATCATAATTCTATTAGGATCTTCTTGAATCATTTTTTCGAACTCTATATGCAAGCCATTAGTATCTTTATCAAGGAAAATAATTCAGAGATCATTTAAAATATCACTTATAGTTTCAATCCTTTATTTGTTGCCTCTAGATAATTCGGTGCCATTCTCCCCTACCATTGTATCAAAACCATTGAAATAAAAACTATAATTCTCAACATATGAAATGTCCATCTACAAAGAAATACATATTACACAATGAGGAAAGCTATAAATGATAAAGATCTATATAAAGAAAATAAAACATGTGGCTTCTTGCTTATAATATTTTCTACATTAGCAAGCTTGACAAAAACATGTATTTCCTCTAGCATAGCTCCATATTTTCTATACTCAATATTCTCTTTAATATTGCATGCAAAGAGGATAGGTTCCTGACTTACAAGTCTAATTTTTTGTCTTATCCATTGAAGTTGAAACTACTTGTTTTTTAAACTGTCTATAAGCACTTCACCAACTTGACAATCCTAAAATATCTCTATGACACATATGACTTTATACTTTCCACTTCCACTCTCTCCAACTAAAGCTGCAATGGTGCCTATGGGTATTCTTATTGAGAACCCATAAAATATTTCAACATTAGGTCATGCTGGATGCTTGGAGTATACATCTTAAATTCAATATCACCATGAATATCCTTAAAGACCAATCCATTTGTATGATAGATATAAATCTCTAAATTCTTATTAATTGTTTCAAAAATTTTGTAATATGTAGTTTTTCCTGCTTCAAATGCATTTAAACATGGTGATTTTTGGGTTATTGACCTGAGATCCAACAAAATATTTATAATTTCCCTCATTAATCAAGATGACTTTATCTACATGAATAAGTGAAAGGAAAATTAGTTGAATTTATTTAATTTTCAGGAGTAAGTAAGTCCATTCAAATGAATTTATTTATCTAATGATAATACTTCATTTGGAAATGTTTCTGAAAATAAATACAAATATAACATTAAGCACATAGCCACATGATTACTCTTCATTGATAATTAACTGTGATCCGTATGAAATATCTAGTGCATAGGTGTAGTATATAATAAAGAGGGTGGTTCCCATTTCATAACCAGTGCCCAACCCTTGTTGAGAAGAAACTTTGTAAGAAATATTCAGTTACTTATCATATTCAGTCACAACTTTATCCTTCATTGTAAAGGACACAACCTAAAATTTCATTCGTCTAATTTACTAATATTAAAGATGTGCAATAGAATTTATACTGGCATTGAACAATAACCTAAATCAAAAGTAAATAAATTTGGTCTTATTATATGACAAGGACCGATGCATACATTTCCTTTCTGATCATATACTTACAATCCTAATCGAGCCAATTGACTACTCCATGGAATTTGTTGCTTCTGCATATGGTTGCTAACTTCAGCTTGACGTGTTTTCTATTATTATAGCCATAGAACTGCCTACAACTTCAAGAAAAGGAATTGGAACCAAAACTACCAAGGTAATTTTCCATCCTTTGGTAAAAGCCACAATGAATCCTCCGAAGGATGCAGATCTGAATTGTATGAACATATTTAGTTAAACAAACAACAAAAAACTAAAAATATAACAAGATCATTGTACCTTCATCCGTGGAAAAAAAACAGGGTTGCTTCAATATTTTTGATAACTAATGCTTAAAATATTTTGAGAAAAACACATGATTATAATATATTCAATTTCATAGCACAATAAAATATTGAGTAGGATCTCCCATAAAAGAGAATGTAGTTTTCTTGATATTTCATTAAATAACCTAGTTGCTAATAATGATAAATTTGTAAGGCAAAGAATGCATTGTTGGAAATTCTCGCAACTTCTTTCCATGTGCTCATGCACATCAAAAAATATTCAAATGTATACTATTACACAACCAAATTTGATAATGATATACAAATTAAATAGGACATTAATGCAGTTGGTGATAAAATTGTCTATAATTCATCAATTAGAATGACAATTTTTTGTGGGGGGAAACTCACATGCCATTATTTGATTAGTGTATAACAAGAGTATGCTAATGTAATGAAAAATACAAGATGATGAATGTACATGAAAGAAAACAATAACCTACAATCTCATTGATTATCTCTAACAGATTTGTTAAACCATCAAAGAGGGGATATAATCGAAATCCTGTAGCAAAGATGATTTACATATGTCATGTGAAGAAAATCAGAGATTGGAGGATTAGAGAATTTCAATCTTGGAAGTACTGAGTAGGTCAAGAAACTGGATTTGGAAACCTCCAAACTCTCCTACTCTAAAAATTATTTTTTTTGGTTCTTCGATGAAAAATTCTAGTAGAAGAGCATGCATTGGACTTGCGGAGGTATCTGCAAGAAACAATAAGGAAGGTCAATGTTTCTCTATATTTGTAACACAGACATGGGGAACAATAATATAGCATAATTTATTCCCCTCAAGCAAGAGATACACTATTATTTAGCTACGGGGGTTGAACACCTAGTCATTGAAGGGGGGATTTATCATTCATATATCAATATCAATTTCATTTAGTGGGTTCTATCAGCTACATGTGAAGACCTCTTAACTAAAAATTAGAGATTAACATCCCTCTAGAGGAGGTGACACATATAATGAGCTCCCCAAATATTTATCTTCACCATATACAAAGAAAAGGAAACAAATTTATTGATGAACTAGTGAATATTGCATTAGAAGTAGGTTGGGGAGAAGAACCCTTGAACTCTAATTGGACTAAGGTTGAAAGTAGTGAAATAAGGAAGAAATTAGGAAGAATAATTGCAGAGTACAAGACATGGCATGGTATTAATACGACTGATTATGGTGTGCATGGGAGCCCTTCAAACACTGACCAAAACATCATAAATTATCAAGGCCTCGGATATGATCAAAGAATAATAATAATGGTTAGGATCTAACACCACAATAAGAAAGTTGAATCTCTAGATGCGTGACTTTAAAGGATGTTACCTCCCTTCTGTCTTTGACTTAAAGCCAAGTGAAAATGTTTTTAGGTTTGCTAAATAAAGTTATGTTTTGTTTTTTTTTCACTGTATAGGAAACCAAATGATAGATGTAAATCAATGCTATTGATTTGGAAAACTGTCACAAGATCTACTTTTGAAAATGGTAATATTGTATTCAATTTTTATAAATACCCCACGAGTCCATGATAAACATGAGGTTGTACATCAATCTATTATCAGAGTGATTGTATCTAGCGAACGCTTTAATCTTATTTTTGATCATATGAGACTTAAGAATGAACTTAAACATGACCAAAGTATAGGATTTTTTCTATTGCTATAATGTTGGATATTTGGATTCTTGAATCTACTAAATTTTTTTTTATTGATTTACCAAATAAAAACAAAAAAAAATTCATTGATTCACCTAATTAATAAGTTTGGTAGGGTTTATATTTATTTAGCGAAGGAAAAATAGTTTCGTTGATGCACCTCAACAAGTAGGTTGGTTAGGCTACATTGGCCAAATGTTGATGTTCCTATTCCAAAAAGGTGGCCGATGCAATTTATTAGATGACCAACGTAATAGATTTCTAGTAGGAGAAATGTATTTTTATTTTAAATTTGTATTTGGTCTATTGTTTTCATTACCAATGAACATTTTAATTATAAATCTTGTGTAGTGTTACCTAGGCTGCATTGGAGTTACTTAAAGGATTATTATTTAATAGAAATTATTCACAGGCCTTTCCACCTGTATCGTCTTGAATTAGTATGGTTTCTCCTAACATACTTTCAGTAAGCTCTCAAGTTGATGTATCATAGACAAAAAATGAAATCTCCTATCATAGACTAGTTTTCAGGTAGACACTCTTGATAAAGTAGCCTGCCTTTCACCTATGCAAAGCCCAAAATAGACCTCTGCCAAGAAAAATTATGAAGTTAGATGCTACAGTATCACAATGTACAATGAAAATTTGACTTTGTTTTGATGCCCATTTAAATTCCTTATCATAACTAAAATTCTTTAAAAAAGAAGCAAACAATAGGGACAGAAACAAGAATCGTGACCATAAAAAGGAAAAAACATAAGGTTAAGTTGTGAGTTTTGTAATAATAATGAAATATTTTGTGTTACTGTTGAAGCCTCGAAATTTGCTGCAACAACATGGGGATACCACCCGGTCGGGAGGTTAGTGCAACTCCTTGCTACTCCTTTTCCATTGAAATGGTGGGTTTGACTATTAAACTAGGTCCAGTTACCTTCTCTCAATCTCTAATGGTTTAAAATGTAACTTTTTTCTACCAATGAGAAAGAGACATCAGATCATTTCTCTCTTGATGATCAAGTAAGAGAGTGATCCTTTAGCTAATTTAGGGCTCAGCCAAACCATAACTAAAGTCTTGCCTCTTTGGGCAGAGGACTGCTAGGAATGTAGAATTTAATCTCAATGAAAAATTATTCTAAAATGCAATCAAAAGGAACCTTATCCTAATCCTATCTCAATTAGGCAAATATAGATGTAATCCAGCCGAGATCAAGATATTTAAATGATTGAGCTTTAAATGTGTTTGGCTTATAATGAATATGAAATTAACGAAATAGTTTAATTAACTGACATTATGAATACCAAAAGACATTCTATTTAGAAATCTCTTAGCTAACATAATCAATGAAAAAAAATTAGGAAATATTTCACAAAATTTATATTGATTGTTAAATCAGTATTATAAGACAACTTTCTAAGTAAATAGTTACTCAGAAATCAGGTTTTAGCCCATAAGAGCAGAGATAATAAATAACATATAATTGAAACAAATTACTCATATCAACGATAGTGCAAAAGTACAAATAAAATGACACATTATTACTATCATAAAATTAAACCAGTATTTAAAACAATAATATTATAAATACCAATGTATTGAAACCATTTCTCTTACTCCGGTTTCCAACAGTCCTTTACAATGCTTGAACTTTTGCTTTCAAACTAGAGCTGCAATAGTACAAATTTTGTTCACCATACATAGTTTAGAATGCAAAACAAAAATCCTCAATAATCCCCAGATCTGAGTTTTCTCTCCTCTACCCTAGAAATATAAATCCTCTAAACAATAGTTCTTTCAAGAATCTCGGAATTGTGGAGAAGAGGAGCCCTTATTACATTCTACAATCTGCTATTTATAATATTTACAAAATGATTTATTTATAGGAAATTTTGTTGAAGAATAATTCTGCTCAATCAATTTTCATTGGTTCAAATCATATTATTCAATTTCTGGAGCATTCTCATTGATTGATGTGTTCTTCTTCTCATCTCTTCAATTTTTTTCCTACAAGAAAACAAATAAGAACAAAATTAAAATCCAAAAATAAAATCAAAATGCCAAATTTGGAATTAAAAAAAATCCATTAAAAAATTAATTAAATAAATAATTTAAAAGGAAATTTAAGCTTTTTATTGATGCATGTTATGGTATAATTGGTCGAGGATATTATTGACGAATGGATCTGTACTCAGAAAAGGATTTGGGAAATGATATTGCAGAAAATAAAACTCAGAATGTTGATTTTGTTTAAAAATTCAAAGCTTGATCTTCTGCCTAATTTTAGACCCAACAAATGATTATATTTGGAAGTGAAACCACTTCAGGAATAATCTCCATGATTTTATCTATCCAATGAGCTGACCTGGGCCTTATTTGGCCAAGTAAAACTCCGTTTATGAGCTTCCAAAGTTAAGGAATTAACATTTCCAAAATTCTGAAAATTCTCTTGCTTAGGCTAAAAATCAGATTTTTTTAATTAAATTCTAATCCTAAATTAGATTATAGTTTTTTACTTAATTAATACTAATTAATTGTAATTATATTATTAATCTTAATTAAGAAAAAATTAATCGTAAACAGAATTAAACTAATTTAAAAAATTAATTTAATGATTAATTAAAATATTATATTAATATTATAATTTAAATTATATTAATATTATAGTTAAATATTTTAATTAAAATATATGATATAATGCACACCACGTGAGGGAGAGGAGGAGAGAGGAGAGTATGGAGTGACAAGGGAGGAGGAGAGGTGAGTGAGTGGGAGTTATAAGGTGGTGATAAACATTAGGTAAGCATGAGGTAGGGTGAGATGAGGTGGACAGTGAGTGGCAGAAAATGAGTCGGGAGGCATAAAGAGGTCAACCAAACCTTATATTAAGAAATTTTAACCCTTCGCATGTTTTCCAAATCACATTGGAGTTCGGTGAATTTAAAATGGGTGCATTTGAAGTGATTTAGTGAAATTTGATATGCGATATTGTAATATCGCAATTTTGCATCGTATTATTTATTTCGTTTTTTTTTTTTTTAAATCGATTTTTTATTTTTATTTTTTTTTCCAGGATTTTTTAGAATAGAGGATGTGGTGTGAAGGGGGTCCATGTGGGATTAACCATCCTATAATTTAGACTTCAACTATTTTCCAATTTTGGGGTTTCGTGTTTGGCAATTTGTTTTATAATAACAAGTTGACGTAAATTACCAATATCCCGAAACATATTTTCGTCTATTTTACAATTTAGCTGAGTCATTTTGTAGGACCATTGGTGAATTTTTTTTATAGCATAAATTAACTAAAAATTAATATTTACAATGAAAACTATTTTAATTGCAAAAATTGAAATATCATACACTTTATACTTTTTTAACCCAAGTGATAGAATGATCAAATTTCAAAGGAGTACCATTTAAAAACCGGTTGACCAAATGAAGTAAAACAAGTATCGTTGGAAATATTATGAAAGACGAGATTCAATGAAACAATAAAAGTAGAAATCCAATAAAAATGACAAAACGAAAAAATTTCAAAATAATTAACTTAATAAAAATCATAAAAGGTTTTTAGCCAAAAATTAAATAGAAACAATCCCCATTATTTGAAGTAAAAATTCAAAAGTGGGGGGTGTTGGGTTTTCCCTACAATAATGGCGACACATAGGAGAAGGACTAGTTATCTCTTATTAAGATAATGAGCTTTAATTTACCTAAAGGTTAAAAATAATGGAAATCACGAAATCATTTAATAGTAAAACATTTCCATAGGTCCCACATAAAATAGATTAAGCAATATAAGTGTGTAAATATAAGTAATTAATATAGACTCGAGTAAAAGTGATGAATCCAAATTTGGGAAAATTTGTTTTTAAACTTTCCTCATGTGAAAATTTGAAAAAATCACAGATAGGAGTTTTTGTTAAAGCATGTGTCCATTTTAAGATTGTTTCTGACATCGCTTCACTGCCAGTGAGCTTAAACAGTACCCCGACGAAGTTTTCTTCTTTGTCATACAAGCCTAGTCCTGCTGCCAGCGAGTGTCCATAGCCTCAACGAGTTTACTTGTATTTCCCATGCTTCCTCTTTTAATCACCCTTTTGATAAGTGCATTTGTAAGATTTTAGTTTATAATGTATTTGAGTGAAAGAGGTGGGATGGTAATAGAGATTTATGTTTAATGGACATAATACATTCATAATGTTGACTCCAAATTATTTCCCCGCAACTATCAATCAGAGACTTTTCATGTGGAGGGGTGGGAGAGATTCATTGTATTAAACTCAAATCGGTTCTTTCCTTGAAAAAATAAACTCAATCATGTAGAAAGGATGTGTATTCCTCCATGAAAAATATTTAAAGCAAGATGTTCTTATGGTTCCATAAAGATATACCTTTAATGATAAATGAAATTCACTTAAATGGATAGAGTAAAAGATTTCCCATGTATGTCAACAATTGTAAGGTAAGAAAACGTCCTTTTACATAAATCATGGCAAAGTCACCAAAATAGAATCAAAACTGAAAGAAAAAGGAAAACAATTTCTAAATTAAAGTAATAAAAGAAATAAGAGAATGAAAAAATAAAAATGAAGAAATAAAAAGGTCAAAAAAAAATCCAAATTTAAAAGATAAACTCCAACAAGACTACTTACATAAATTTCTCAATAAAGGATTATAAAAGAAAATAAGCATATGTACATTCCTTCATATGTTGAGATTTTAAAATTTTTATCTTGCAGAGTTATAAGAAATGAGACTCTTAAAATGTAGAAGCTGAATAACAGTGATGATAGATAATACGCTGAATGAGAAGTTTCTGTCTATTGCAAATTTTCTTTCTTCTAAAGATAAATCCTGCAAAAAACATCTTAACTATTTTCTAATGAAATTAATTCTTAAAGAAACAGATTAGAGGTTTAGAAACTCCCCAGTCTAGCTGATTCAATGAATATATTTATTTCTTCTCTCAAGAATATCAAAGAGAAAAATTAAATTTTGAAAATGGATCTAGTAGAGGCGCGAAAGGTTCATGAAGATCTGAAAAATAGAGTTTGAGATCAACACAAACTAAAACAAAAATGAAGAAATGAAAATAAATGAAAGTGGGCACATGAAACTTACCATTGGAGAACTACATTTAATCTTACCTAAAAGGTATCATTTTCTCCAACAAAAGATAACTTCTTCCTTTAATTAGAATTAAAATCATGAAGAATTTTTATTGACACAAAATCATTATTTATTAAATCTAAATTAAAACAACCAGTAAACTAAAAGAAAACATTGTTTCATGTTTAAGGAATTGGGAAAAAACTGAATCCTTTAGAAGTGAGGATGAAGATATGATTCTATATGAATTGCTATGATAAATGTTCTCTTTTCTTCTTCCATTCTGAATCCATATCTTGCTGAATTTTTCGCATTGAAATATTCTTTGTGATGCATAACTTAAAAGGAATGACTTCCACCTTTGCCAATATGCAATTGAATTTTTATAATAATTAACAAAAAATGGTGGAGAGTCATATATCGGTGTTTTATTGCATCAGAAGATCTTCAGACAAAGCTTCATTTGAGTTTAGTGATGCGATGTAATTATTGCGATGACAATGTTGTGATATGAGCATGTATGATGGGAAATTGCGATGGAGCGATTACGCTATTAGAGAATAGTCATATCAGAAATGTGAATGAAATAAAATGTCGATAGTATTCTACTGATAGCAGAAATGGAACAAATTTTGTGGTTCATTTGTGAGACCGACTTTGGGTTATAAGAAATCGGTGATTGGAAGGTTTGAGCACAGGATGTAATGACGTTGATACGCCGATGTGCGATGAATAACAGACCCGATATTTTTATTATATGGATTTTAATGTCATATCGGATTTGGGACATCAGAACCTTTAAATATATACCCCTACCAAACTCGTGATTTATAAACGGATGTGATATCTTATAGAGCTGAATTTAAATGTTGTATCGGGTCCAGGGTTATATGAACATTGCAATTTTTGGTAAAGTTGTTTTATCGGAAGATGAGTGAGAAGGAATATCAAAAGACATGCATCGGAGGTTTCCTATCGGGAATTGTTAAGAGCTGAATTGTTTTATTGAAAATATGAAATAATGAAATAAATGAAAACTGAAAATAAAATTAATCTATTCCTATTTCTAACTCAATGAAAGAATCATAACTAGGTATAGTCATACTTCCAATATAACCATGTAAACGCTTTAATTCCTACATGTATGTATATATAAAAAATTAGTAACAAAAATACAATATAATTAAACTAAAGAAACAAAATCTGAAATCATAATGTAGAGTCATTGTTAATATAATTACAGAAAGCAACTTATTTACATTCATTTTCTCTTTAAATACCCTTTCCAACTGAATTTCAATTGAATCATAGAAATCTAGATGGATTTCTATTAATAATTGAGAAATATTCAAAAGAGGGGATGAGAAACCAAGTTGTGAAAAAGAAATTTTAGATACAATGGCCTCCAAGATTTTGTTAGTGTTATATTCGAGCATTAATTTATTAACAATCTTCCATGAAGGAAAAATTTCCAAATTTCTTTCAAATGGATCAATGAAAAATGGATGGAAGTGTGATAGATCCAACAGAAGATTATTAATTGAATTATTATTTTGGTCATATTGTGAAAACACACTCTCTAGTTGGAACTGCTTTTTATAAGAAATAAGTACTTGATAAGGAATGAACATCAATTGAGATTGAAAATTTAATAGCTCTTGATGTTCACAATTATAATTTGTATCTCATTTTTCCATTGAGGTAATGCATCAATTGAGTGTTCAAAATTGAGCTGCTCAATATGCCAGCACAAAGTACCTAAACATCTAAGACTAAAAACAGAAAATAAATCTGAAGTTAAGAATAAATGATGGAATAATAACAAAATTGAATCATAGTTTACACTAATGTTACAATTACTGTTACAACACAATTGGGACTGTCTTAAGGAAATTTCCTCTTCACAAGAATTTGGAAAAATAATAAATTATAATGAATGATGACACCAACTTGTGAACTCAAGAAAGGGTTATGACTATGAATAGGAATGTGAGCTTGATCATTATATAAATCATAGATTGGAATGTTTTCTTGAGCACTGAAATCATCATTATGATTAATTGTTTGAAAAAGAGAACTATTTGAAAAAAATTCTGAATTAAATTGTTCTTCATTTTTACATGTGATTAGACTTTGATTATGAGGATTCAATTGTAAAGAAGACAAATTAATATCCTCAATTTCAAAGTAGCTATCATAAATTACCTCAAGACATTCATTAGAATTCCCTTCAATCTCATCCAATGTATCAAAATAAGAAGGAATATTGAGCTTATGTTTATTAATGCCATAAGAATGATCAATAATTAATTCTCTATATTGATAAAAACTAATCATTAATTCATTTAGATGAGCTTCTCTTTTCTCTGAAATATATTTAAAGTGAAGAAAGGATAAATTGCTATTATAAAAATTATCAGGATAAAGGGAAAAATATGAATTTGAAACAATGCATTTAAAAATGTCTCTATTTGAGAAATATTGTGCATATTCTTCATTGCAAATTTCATATTTAAGATCATTTACTTGGGTAATTGTGCTTTCTTGAAGAATGTTGCTTTGCTGTCTTAAAATTGGCATTTTCTCATAGTAAGAGAATTCAAAAATTTGTACAACAAATTGCGTATTATTGGAAACTTTAGTTGCTACTGGTACTTACCTGATTATACTTTGATTTTCTGATTCTAACTCATACTGATTTTCAGATTTTAAAGTGATATCTTCTTCAATATTGCTGCTAATATCTCCTTGTAGTTGATTAGTGAAATTTTCCAAGCTTTTTGATTGAGATTCATTAACATGTGAAGGTGTACCTCGATCATTGTCAATATTATAGGAATTGCGCACTAAATGAATGAATTGATCATACATAATAGCGGGCACTTCATCATCATTTGTTTGCACCTCTATATTGGAATTTTCAATAATGTTAATAAAATTAGAATGAGATTGAATAAAGCTTGAAATAATTTTACATGGATTATGAATTGAAGGAAGAGAGAAAATATGTTCAAACCAATCTAATAATTCTTCTTTTGAAGCTTTATCTTCAATTTTAAATTTTAAAAAATTTAAACGAAACCTGATAGTAAAATCAATTAAAGACTCATCTTCAAACCGTTGTACATCTTCAAAATCATCACATACCTGTTCATAGATATATCCATCAATTTACAAGGAGAATTGTAATAAATTGTTCTCAACTGTGAATTGATGAAACTAGAAATGATTGACACCAAATTCTAGCTTTTGCCAATAATGTAAGAGCAAAAATCCTGTATAAAATACCTACATCAATTTTTTGAAAATAGAATTTGAAATTTTTTGAATAAATTGAAATACATGATTAAATGCAGAAGTATTCCTCTTACCTTTAAACTTGACCTGAGATAAGAGTCTTACTATTTTTGGTGGAGTATTGGAAGATGCATGTCCCAAAATACAACTCCAAATTGGAAATTTTGGAGGAGTCATTATAATAAAAATAAACTGTTATAATACAAGGACGGAAAAATATTAGACCCTCCTTCTAGCGCGAAAATGTTGAAGCCTCGAAATTTGCTGCAACAATGCGGGGATACCACCCGGTTGGGAGGTTAGTGCAACTCCTTACTACTTTTTCGTTGAAATGGTGGGTCCGACTGTTAAACTAGGTCCAGTTACCTTCTGTCAATCTCCAATGGTTTAAAATGTAACTTTTGTCTACCAATGGGAAAGAGACGTCAAATCATTTCTCTCTTGTTGATCAAGAAAGAGAGTGATCCTTTAGTTAATTTAGGGCTCAACCAAACCAAAACTAAAGTCTTGCCTCTTTGGGAAGAGGACTTTTAGGAATGTAGAATTTAATCTAAATACAAAATTATTCTAAAAATGCAAGCAAAAGGAAAATTTTCCTAATCTTATCTCAATTAGGAAAATATAGATCTAACTCAACCGAGAGAAATACTTTTAAATGACTGAGATTTAAATGTGTCTGGCTTATACTTAATATCAAATTAAGGAAATAGTTTAATTAACCGACATTATGAATACCAAACACATTCTATTTAGAAACCTCTTAGCTAACATAATCAATGAAACAAAATTTAGGAAATAGTTCACAAAAATGATATTTAATTTGAAATAAATATTATAGGACAAATTTCTCAATAAATAGTTACTCAGAAATCAAGATTTAACCCATAGGAGTAGAAATAATAAATAAAATATAATTGAAGCAAATTACTGATATCGACAATAGTGCACAAGTATGAATAAAATGAGACATTCTTGCTATCATAAAATAAAACTAGTATTATAAATATCAATTTATTAAAACCATTTCTCTAACTCAGGTTTCCAACAGTACTTTACAATGCTTGAACTTATGCTTTCAAACTAGAGCTGCAATAGTACAAAATTTGTTCTCCATACATAATTCAAAATGCAAAAAAAATCCTCAATAATCCCCAGATCTGATTTTTCTCTCCTCTACCCTACAAATCTAAATCCTCTAAACAATAGTTCTTTCAATAATCTCTTAATTACAGAGAAGAGGAGCCCCTATTGCATTCTACAATCTGCTATTTATAATATTTACAAAAGGATTTCTTCATAGGAAAGCTTGTTGAAGAATAATTATGCTCAATCAATTTTCATTGGTTCAAATCATATTATCCAATTGATGGAGCCTTCTCATTGACTGAGATTTTCTTCTTCTCATCTCTTCAAATTTTTTCCTGCAAAAAACAATTCAAAACAAAATTAAAATGCAAAAATAAAATCAAAATTCCAAATCTGGAATTAAAATAAATCCAATCAAAAATTAATTAAATAAATAATTTAGAAGGAAAATTAAGCTGTATATTGATGCATGTGATGGTATAATTGTCAAGGATATTATTTCCGAATGAATATGTACTCAGAAAAGGCTTGGGAAAATGAGAATGCAGAAAATAAGACCCAGAAAATTGATTTTGTTTAAAAATTCAAAGCTTGATTTTATGCCTAATTTTTGACCCAATAAATGATTAAATCTAGAAATGAAACCACTTCATGAATAATCTCCATGATTTTATCTGTCCAATGAGCCATCGTGGGCATTATTTTGCCAAGTAAAACTCCATTTATGAGCTTCCAAAGTTAAGGAATTAAAATTCCCAAAATTCTAGAAATTCTTTTGTTTGGGCTAAAAATCAGGATTTTTTAATTAAATTCTAATCCTAAATTAGATTATGGTTTTTCATTAATTAATACTAATTAATTTTAATTATATTATTAATATTAATTAAGAAAAATTAATCGTAAGTAAAATTAAACTAATTTAAAAAATTAATTTATTGATTCATTAAAATATTAAAATATTATATTAACAGTATATTTTAAATTATATTAAAATTATAACAAAAATATAATATTAATTATAATAATATATTTTAATTAATAATTTCAAAATATATGATATAATGCACACTATGTGAGGGAGAGGAGGAGATGAGAGGAGAGTATGGAGTGATAAGGGAGGAGGAGAGGTGAGTGAGTGGGAGTTATAAGGTGGAGATAAACATGAGGTAGGGTGAGATGAGGTGGAGGGTGAGTAACGGAAAATGAGTCGAGAGGCATAAGGAGGTCAACCAAACCTTATATTAAAATTTTTTAACCCTTCATATGCTTTCCAAATAACATCGGAGTTCGTCAAATTTAAAATGGATGTGTTTGAAGTGGTTTAGCGAAATGCGATATGCGATATCGCAATTTCGCAATTGCATTTTTTATTTTGATCTTTCTTAAATCGGTATTTTATTTTTTATTTTTTATTTTTATTTCTGGATTTTTTAGAAGAGAGGATGTGGTGTGAAGTGGGGCCCACATGGGATTAACCATCCTACAATTTAGACTTTAGCTATTTTGCAATTTTGGCTTTCGGGTTTGGAAATTTGTTTTATAATAATAAGTTGAAGTAAACTACCAATATCCCAAAACGTATTTTCATCTATTGTACAATTTAGCTGGGTCATTTTGTAGGACCATTAGTGAAAAATGAAATATTAGCAAAAATTAACAAAAAAACAATATTTACATTGAAGACTATTTTAATTGCAAAAATTGAAATATCATACACTTTATACATTTTTTAACCCAAACGAGAAAATGATCATACTTAAAATGAGTGCCATTTAAAAATCAGTTGATCAAATGAAGTAAATCAAGTATCGTTGGAAAGCTTATGAAAGACCAGATTCAATGAAAAAATCAAAATAAAAATTCGATAAAAAATGAGAAAATGAAAAAATTGCAAAATAATTAACTTAATCAAAATCATAAAAGGTTTTTAGCCAAAAATTAAATATAAGGGTCCCCATTATTCGAAGTAAAAATTGAAATATGGGGGGTGTTGAGTTTTCCCTACAATAGTTACATAGAATTTAAGTTGTGGTATTTGGTAATGTATTGGAATTATTTAATAATTGATACTATGGTGAAATTTGTAGTGCATTATTTATAAATATTTTAATTTATTGATTATGTGAAACTCCCTTCAAAGAGTAGAAAAAAAGCCACTTGTTGTTTGAAATGGAATGCAAATAATTTTTTACATTGAAGGTCTAAAGATGGATTTATGGTTTTAATGTGCATTAAATTATTTATTTTGGTTCATTTTCTCTATCATCAGTGATACAACTGCAACAAAAACAAGGAATTATGGAGTGCCAGTGAGGATGCATGGTCGGAAGGCAAGTGGCATGGCTCCTCGTGCTCGATGAGGCCTCATAAAAAATCCAACCAAACAATTAAGCTTGTTCAATTTAGCTTCATTGTTAGCCAATACAACTAGGGATATTCAACTTAAATAATGTGGGTTTATTTTCTTTTTGGTTTATTTGATTGTTATATTATATTTTCCTTCCCATCATGCAATGTTGTTGTCTATAAGGCCTTCTATAAGAAATTTAGAGGTTTTCTTGCTTGCGTGGTGTTTTCCATTGATCAGGCTTGATGCTTCTTGCTAATCCTTATTTCAAATTAAGGTGCATAGACAATATAGTAGTGGTATTGAGAGTTAGGCAAGAGGTCTCCTAAATTTTGGAGCAAATAGACAAAATATTGTCACAGATGTAAAATTTTATGAAACCAGCTCAAAAAATAGAAGAAAAGAGATATCGATGACTTAGAAATTAGCCACTTTGAGGGGGAAACCTCCAATACATTACATAAATGAATAATTCTTGGATGATTCAAATGACAAAACCTCCCTTCTATATATAGCAGTCCATGGGGCCACAATGAATCCTCGCCTACCTAAAAATAATAATTTAAGGGCATAATAATAACGATATGGGGGTTACAGGGTTATAACAATAACAATAAGGGGGTCACACTAACAACAATAAGGGACTATACTAATAATATAAGGACCTAATATGCTCCTCTCCTTCAAAAAGGTGTTGTCCTCAACGCTTGAGTAGCTACGGGTGATTTTGTATAAAATTCTCATCCTCACATGTAGAATATTCCGTGGGTAAATTATTCCATTTGATGAGATACTCTGAAATTGATCGATTTCGTAGTTGTCGAGTTCTTGCTTCCGTGACTGCTTTAGGTTCCAATATGTTTTTTCCTTCCTCATCAAATTCTGGAAATATTGTTTGAAATAGAATTTTGTCCCCTATAACCTTTTTTAAGAATGAAACATGGAAAACTAGATGCACTCGCGAAGAAGCAGGAAGCTCCAATTTGTATGCCATAGTACCAATATTTTTCAAAACCTTGTAAGGACCAGAGTATTGTAGTGATAATTTATTATCTTTCTTAGCTTACTTGAGGGACATTTGTTTGTATGGTTGTAGTCGTAAAAACACCGACTCTCCCACATCACAACTTCTCTCACTCCGATGTTGATATGCCTATTGTTTCATTCGATTTTGTGCCAAATTTAGGTTATCCTTTAAGAGTTGGAGAAATTATTGTTGATTCTCGATGCGGTCCTCCACTTCTTGAACCCTAGCATTTTCCCTTAAATAAGATGTGATGGATGGTGGATGATATCCATAAAGTGCCATAAATGGGGTCATTTTTTCTGTAGTATGGAAGTAAGTGTTATACTACCATTCAGCCAGAGGTAACCACTTGACCCATTGTGCTTGCTTATTAGATACAAAAAAATGAAGATATCCTTCCAAACATTTATACACTATCTCTGTTTGAACATCAGAATGAGGATGATAAGATGAGCTATGAGCTAGTTGAGTACCCAAACAAAAAAATCATTTCATCCAAAAATTTCCAGTAAAAATGGGATCTCTGTCACTTACAATAATATTCGGTTTTCCATGTAGCTTTTGAATTATTTCCATAAATGAAGTAGCAATTGTACTCACTTTAAATGGATGAGATAATGCACACAAGTGTGCATACCTGGTAAGTCTATCAACTACCACCATGATCACACTCCTTCATTCAGACTTAAGTAAACCTATGATAAAATCCATTGAAATATCCTCCTAATGTTGACTTAGAATGGATAAAGGTTGTAGAATACTCGGGGTCTTAATTGCCTCTACTTTATTTTGCTGGCAAACTAAAAATTCCACCAAAAAATTTTGAATATCAGATTTAGGGCCATCCAAAAATAATTATTTATTCATGCTGTGGTATGCTTTTAAAAATCCCAATTGTCCTCCTAAAGGAGAATTATGCAATTCCAAAAGAATCTTTTGTTTTAGTTGGGAATTCTTGAAAATATATAAGCGATCTTTGTACCATAAGGAATCATTTATCCAAATAAATGTATTAGATGTACTGGGATCTTGCTGCAACTTTTGAATGAGAGTCCACACTTCTTCGTCCTTCTACCATTCATCCCTAGCTTCAGTTATCCAATATGGTTGGATAATTGAAATGGCACAAAGCAATGCTTCCACTCTTCATCCTTTCTTAAGAGTGCATCTACAAAAGCATTTAGCTTCCCTTTTTTGTAGACTATTTCAAAGTCATAGCCCAACATCTTTGTGACCCATTTTTTCTGTTCTTCTGAAGATAGCATTTGTTCCAAAAAGTTTTCAAGACTATCATGATTAGTTTTTACCTTGAAGTGTCTTCCCATTAGGTATTGTCTCCATTTCTTTAGTGCATGTAGTATTGTTAACGTTTCCTTCTCATAAATAGCCTTTTGTAAATACTTTCCTTTGATTGAACGAATTTTAAAAGAAATGTGTCTTCCTTCTTGCATTAAAATAATACGAATTCCATTTCATGAGGCATCACATTCCACAATAAAGGTTTTTGTGAAGTCTAGCATAGCTAAGATTGGTGTTAGACACATTTCCTCTTTAAGATGTTCAAAGGCCTTAGTTGCTTCAGGAGTCCATCAAAATGCATATTTCTTCAATAATGTTGTTAGAGGTGTTGCTATTCTCCCATAATTCTTAACAAACTTGCGATAATACCCTATTAACCTGAGAAATTCGTTCAACTTCTTTATGGTTGTGGGGACATTCCATTCCTTAATGGCTTTAATTTTGTTAGGGACTACCTTAACACCCTCGTGAGATACAATATGACCCAGATATTCCACCTCTTGTACTCCAAAGAAACATTTGGATGTTTTTTCATATAATTTTTTCTCCTCCAATAGTTTGAGCACCCTCTCAACATGTAGAACATGATCCTTCCAAGACCTGCTATAGATTACTATATCATCAAAAAATACTAGCACAAATTTTCTAAGGAAGGGTTTGAAAATGGAATTTATCAACTCCTTGAAATGTAGAAGGTGCATTGGTAAGGCAAAAAGGCATGACAAAAAATTCATAATGACCCTCATGAGTTCGAAATGTTGTTTTCGGAATATGTTCAGTCTT
The DNA here is from genome assembly GCA_034641835.2 of Pinus albicaulis. Classification (NCBI taxonomy): domain Eukaryota; kingdom Viridiplantae; phylum Streptophyta; class Pinopsida; order Pinales; family Pinaceae; genus Pinus; species Pinus albicaulis. The sequence goes on along the minus strand of CM076580.1, from coordinate 962,953,882 downwards.
CATTCTAATTTGATGATATCCTGAACGAAGATCCAACTTGGTGAAATAAATTTCTCCATATAATTCATCCAATAATTCATCAATCACAGGAATGGGAAATTTATCTTTAATAGTGAGCTTATTGAGCTCCCTATAATCCGGAGACATGCGCCATAATCCATCTTTCTTGTCCACCAATACTACTAGAGCAGAGAAAGAACTTTGACTAGGTTGAATTATACTAGCCTCTAACATTTCTGCAATCATAGGTTCAATTTCGCTCTTTTGGAAATAAGGATATCTGTAAGGCCTGATGTTTGGAGGAACACTACCTGGAATCAAATTAATAGCATGATCATGATCACGAATAGGTGGGACTCCTTTGGGAGTATCAAACACCTTGGAATGATTATCCAAGACTTTTTGGAGATTTGGAGAAATAGATGATTTTGATGTGGAACTTCTAGTGAGCATAATTGTGAAATTACACCCTGTTGTTCTTTCTTCAAAAGCTTTTCCATAACATTAGAGCTTATTATCTTTCTTGTCTTCCCTATGATACCCCGTAATTCAATTTCCTTTCCTTCCGAAAAAAAAATTCAAGAAAATTTCTTCAAAATTAAAAGCTACCATCCCCAAAGATTGTAACCATTGTACTCCTAGAACAACATCAACACCTCCCATTGGAATGGAAAGCATTGTACTATTCAATACATATTCCCCCATGGCTAGATTGATATTATGGTATTTTCCAGAGCAATTTATAGTTCCTCCATTTGCAACCATCACTTGAAATTCTGGTGCTGGGTATAGGAAACAATTCAATTCCTTGGCTACCTTAGAATGAATAAAATTATGCGTACTACCCAAATAAATCGAAACTATTACCTTTTTCTTCTTGATATGTCCTTCTATCTTGAGGGTTTGAGGAGTGGTAATTCCTGCCAATGCATTACATGATATGGTTGGACTCATTTCTTCTTCTTCTAGGGTTTCTTCTTGGTGTATATCCTTTACTTTTGAAGTTTCTTCTTCATTTTCTTCCTCCTCTTCACAATCTATGTAAAATAATTTCTTCTCAGTGCACTTATGACCCTTAGTGTATTTGCTATCACAACTGTAGAAAATCCCTTTTGCTATTTTTTCTTCCAATTGTTGTGGTGTCAACCTTGTAGATTGTGGAAGTCTAGGAGTAGCAACACTTCCATCTTTATAGATGTGAGTGGTAGGCTTCCTTGTCGCCATAATTTTACATTCATTTTTTCTTGCCAACCTGAATGCCTTCTCCAATGAATCAGGTTCCCAAACACAAAATTCATGTTGGATGTTATCCTTTAAAGTCCCTATGAAGACATCAATCCTGTGTTCCTCTGGAATATCAATTGCCCTTATATTCAATTTTTGGAAGTCCTCAATGTTCTCTGCCACTGAACCCTTTTGTTTCAGATTTATCAATTGGATAAAGAAGTTGTTTCTCTTTCTATCCTCATAATGTGCTTTCATTTCCTCCGTAAAAATTGACCAAGTGAAATTTTTATTATGGGAGCAAAACCATCGATACCATACAAATGTATTTTGTTCTAAATGTAAAGTTGCAATGCGTACCTTTTGTATGTTTTGCACATTATTGAGATCAAAATATTGCTCCATTTGTAGTATCCATGTTACGGGGTCCTTGTCATCAAACTTCCTCATATCCGTCTTTGGAATATGGTGGTTCTTCCATCCAACATTAGATTTTATGAAATCACGATTAACATTTATTTTGTTCTGATCATGAGTTTGCTCTACTATATTTTTTCCATTAGGAAACATTTCTTGTATAAAATTTTCTAAACCTTCAATGTCTAATTTTAGATCATTCTTCATGTTTTCCATGTTGTATTTCCTTTTCTCATCAATCTTAGCTTCCTTTTTATCCATCTTAGCTTCCATGCCCACTTCTATGCCATCCATCTTAGCTTCCACGCCTTTCTTCAAACCATCCATTTTAGTTTCCATGCTTTTATCCAAAACTTCCATTTCATTTTTTGTTGCTCTTTGTGATAGCGAAATTTGGTGCACTTGCTCTTGTAATTTTGATATCTCATGTTGTGTTTCTTCTTCTTCATGAGTCATATTAGAGCCTTCTGAAGGCTTAATGGGCGTTGAATTATTTTTATGGGGAATTTTAGAACCCAATACTGATATCTATTCTTAAATATGCCCTTGGAATAAATTAAAACTAATTTGTTTCAAACGAGACTTATGTAATTCGAAAAAATTACACACCTTTTTCTTGCTTTTCAGGAGCTCGATATTGAAACTGCATTATCTCTGTGATTTCGCATCTTCAATAGCTATAATTTGGCCCTAAAGTATCCCTTTGAATCTTCCTTTTAATGCCATAGGTCTGACCTAATTTGGATTCTTCAAGGCAAAGTTATGTTCAATATCCCACGATAACCTAATTATGGACTGTTTCAGTAGAGCAAACTTTTACGAATTTCCAGATGTCACTGTTTCCTTCTTTGGGTCTGAAATTGATATATTGAAAACTAAATTCCATGTAATTTTGGCCATGTTTTACAGAATCCCAATCTGACACTCAGAGAGAGAGTTATGATGCTTTTCCCATGGTCACCTCTTTGAGTTGAAATTCAGGAGCCTGAAACAATCCTAAATTCCACATATCATATCTCGAAAAATATTATGAACCAAGATATGAAAGTTTTACAAGAGGTTCCTTAGGATTTCAGCTTCTCTCTATGAAAATTTAAGGTTCTGAAACTTTGTAAAAAAAACTTATAGCGAAAATGCCACGATGATGTATTTAGGTTAAATTCAGGAGCCTTCAAAAATACCTGACTTCCACAGATCATATCTCTGAAACTATTGTGAACCAAGCTCTGAAATTGTGTACTGATTTTCTTCTGGATTTTGGCTTCGTACTCTAAAAATTTCATCTTCAAAACCTTCTTAGAAAAAACATTATAGTGAAAATGTCATGATGAGCTCTTTGGAGCAGTGAAACCCTAGAATCCAAAGCTCTCATACCAAATGATATGAAACCAACTCCAAAAATAGAAGAAAAGAGAGATCAACGACCTAGAAATTAGCCACTTCGAGGGGGAAACCTCCAATACATTACATAACTGAATAATTCTTGGATTATTCAAATGAAAAAACCTCCTTTCTATATATAGAAGTCCATGGGGCCACAATGTAATCCTAGTGGACCTAACAATAATAATTTAAGGGCACAATAATAATAATCAGGGGGTTACACTAACAACAATAAGGGAATATAATAGTAATATAAGGATCTAACATAAAATATTACCATGCCTTGTTTGCAGGTTGTTGAATATGGTGTAGAAATTTTGAGCCTTTCTGTTGGATCAAATACTCCAATTTAAAGTCGTAAAGTGCGACACTTCTCAATCATTTTGATGTTTCCCTTCTTTCTACTATCAAAGTAGGGGTTTTTGTAGAGCAAGCTAGAGGAATTGGTGGTCCATAGCTCAAAATAATGGTATTTTTTAGTCCATCGATAACTTTTGTAGAAGATGGTGTAGATGATTGTAGCTACAAAATTACACTAGCATCCACTAATTGTTGTAGTCAATTATTGACATATGGAAATGGACATTATGTGCAACCCCAACATGAAAAGGTCAATATTATTCTATCATTGTAGGAATTGGTGCAATTTTAAATTATTTTTATGTGATATCCAGATCGAATGCCAAAACCCCGAAGCTTTTAACATGTCTATGATTCAAGGGTGTATTCTTGTTTGTGGATATTCATAAAAATTTTCATATGGTGCTGCATCTGTAAGACACATATCATAAATTTCAAAGAACTTAGATGCAAATGGGTTCATCCTTGTCACGGAGTCTCCCTCTCTGGGAGCTAAATTGATCTAGTTCCAATGAGAATTCTAGGAACCATTATCAAAGAAGTATATAATAAAAGGGTATAATTTACAATATCAAATTTTTTGAGTTAAAATGTTACATGTTGACGGTATTTTGGATTCCCTAGAAATTATTTTCTAGTAGACTTCCTTTGATTGAAGGAAGTATTACCTTAAGGTCGAATTGTTGATCATTTTAACAAAATCAATAGTGGTTTTCAACAGAGCAATGCTTTTATATGTTTTTAAGTGTTTCTTTGTTTGCATCTAAAGGTTCTTGTAGATTATGGACATTCACCTTGATACCATTGTTTAAGCATGTTTTTATATTTTTAAGAGCTAATGAGAATGAGAAGGCACCTTCTCAATTCTCAATTTCTCAATTAAGATATTTAAATAGTTATTTCAATTTTCATATGTGAAAATAAAAAAGGTTTATTTTTATAATTTTGGGATTAATACTGATACCTCTACAATTATGTTTTTGCAGTATATAGGGAACTTTATCCTCTGGCATGTTAATACGACACAAGGATTTCTAGTTCTTTGTGGCCTGTCTAATCCCGAAGATTTGTACAGGAGGAACATTTTCATTGTGTTCTCTATTATGTAGAGATGCCAAATTTAGTCTAAGTCAAGTAGTTGATGAGGAGCTCTTAGCTTACAAATTTGATGATTTCTGTCAGACAAAAGCTAGATCAAGAAATAAAAGTGTTCTTGAAAAATGTAGAATTTTTGGCACTCTATTGCAAATTTCTAGTTGGCATATGCATGTCTGATAGGGTCTCGAATCTTTCCATTTCTAGTATGTTGTGATCATATGATATGTTTTCATGAAATCTGACACATTTTATTTCCTTTACATAAAATATATTGATGTTAATGTATATTCTTATAGTAATTTACTAAAACTAAAAACTTATGCTAATGTGCAATTTTTCTACAGTATTAGGCTTCAAACCCTCAATGTCACACCATGAGTGTATTATTTTTTTCCAAGAAAAATATCATGGGGAAATATAAGGGATGCTTGCCCACATTTTTGGATGATATTCCTTGTGAACCTGTTGACATATACTTGTGTGTTTAACCTAGGGAGATTTGGTTTTAAGCTTTATAGCCAAATGCCCTACTGTTGGAATGGCCCATTTTAGGAATTTTGAGCATTGTCAAGGGAGTGGAGGCATAGTGTTTTCTCTTTCTTCATATTTGTAGAATCGTGTGATTTATTCTGGTTTGGATTTCGTAGGAATGTGTGTTTGGGTCATGCCCTTGATTTAGGACCATGTGATAATTTTTTGTTGTGTATGCCCCTATCCTTAGCTTTGAGCAAGGATAGTTGTGGAATTGAATGGCCTATTCTTTGTTGACAACTTAATGGATCTTTAGGGGGGACCTGATCATTTTTTAGTACGAAGGAGATAATTTTGGAGGCAAGGTTTGGTATATGTGAATCATATATTTTACATCTACAGCAATGGTATCCATTTTTCTATATTTTTTATTTTTTGTTTGAAAAATAGTGTGAGTGTTACCCAAGATGCTTGTTACAAGATTATCCTTTGTAGGGTCACTAGTGGTAAAAATTATATGTTGATGTAGGATATTATGAGAGATGGTTTATATGCTTCCTTTGATTCAATGCAAAATGGAAATTCCTCAGGATTGGATGGTTTTCCTTATGAAGTCTATAAGTTCATGTGGGAATTTATTGGGATCATATTTGTTGTCTAGATGTAGAAAGATTTTTCTTATAGATTTTTCTTTGAGTTTCTCAAGTCTCAATCATGGATTGATGAACCCTATTAATAGGAATTCAATGAGAGAATTTATAAGTGGTTGGAAAGCTATTACTTTTCTTACCATTTCTTACAAAATTGTGACAAAGGTTGTGGCTTTGAGGATCTGGTCAATTTCCAAGTATGTACTGCAACTAAAGAGAACTAGGTTTGTCCAGGGGGATTCATCCTTGATATTGTGGTTTTAGATTGGGGGGAAATGGAGCGGGCCATAGAGATAGGGAGACAATTCCTTAAGTTGAAGGTTTATTTTAAAAATTCTATCATTGAGTTGATTTTTATTTCGTATTTAAGATAGTTTGATGTACTTAGGTTCTGATTCACGGTGTGTGAGTATAATGATTGATATTTTAACCAATCCCTTGGCCTTAGTTTTTGTCACAAATCCTTATCCCTGTGGATATTGTTACATTAGTTGATTCAATAGGGCCATCCTTTGTTTCCTTTCTATATTTATGGATTGTTGATGGCTTGGGTCGCTTATTGGAGGCAACTTTCATTGTAAGGTAAATCAATATTATTAGACTTTTAAATTGTTAAAAGAGGTTAATAACTATTTTTAATATGACTCTTACTTGCATGGAAACCTTTTATGATGCCTTTAGTGCCATTTTCAATCCTTGCAAAACTTATTTTTGGATTTTTGGGATGGATTTGTCTCTGGAGTGAACTCCTAATACCTAGTTTACACTTGTCATGGAGTGATTGTCATATTTGATATTATTTTTGGGACTCGATTATCACATGTGGACGCGTGAGATGTATAAAATTATCAATTTTATTTAATTTATCGAAATTATACAATTTATTCATGTTATTTTCTTATATGTGACATCTCAAAAGATTGATTTTTCCCCAACCTAGGGATTGAGCACAAATTAAATATAATTTTACCAAGTTTTCAAATGGAAACTTTTGAATATTCTTGTTTAGTTGCCTTACTACAAATTTCATAGGTTGTTGAATTCATATTCTTGTTTCTAGAGCAATGAGGTTTTGGAATATATATTTCAATATTAGATGATATTAATATCAGTATGGGCCTCATAAAATGTTGAGATATTATACATGTTAGACTAAATTTGTGATCCAATATATGGTAGAAATAGAGTAGAAATAACTTGAATTGTTCAAGGTTTTAGACTCCTTGAAGCCATGGAAATGAATTCAAGTGATATTGAAATGGAGGGAGGATATGGTGTCACATGGGAACTTATTCAGCTAAAATGCTAAATTCTCTTCAATATTGAAAACAACTAATAACTCCATGATCTATTGTTTGAAGTGAAAGTTTAGGCTGCCATATTTGGGGTTGGAATTTTTGGACCTATATGAATGTAGGTAGAGAATATGTTTTGGGTGTTAATGGAGGAATTAACGATGTTCATCCAAATTTCAAATGCCATTTAAATGGATTTGATTTCCATGTAAGACGAGAATACTCTTTTCAGAAGAAATGGAGGCACTAAAAAGGTAGGTTTCCTTGACACATTTATAATTTCGGGACTTCGTTTTTGTACATATAACATCAATTAGAAGGAAATTTGTGTTTACTTTGTAATTCATAAAATGGAGTCATTGTAAGAGAATTCATTTTTAGATACCACTTATTGTTGCAAATGACTGTTTAGTTGTATACTAATCTGAATTCTAAAATTTCAACCTAATTGACGTAGCCAATGATATCTTAGAAGAGATATTCCATTCTCATGGGTTGTAAGTGAAATGGTGATAAATTTGCAACACTGTAAATAATTGTCAAGTTATAGAGGTTTACGACTTAACGATCCCAAGATTTTATCAGTGCAAGGAATTTGTAACTCTTGGCTTGACTCAAGTGAACAAGATAGAAAATTCATAAAATGATTGTGACTTGTGAGGTTGTTGTCAATTTCCATTTTACATTGAGCGCATTGATCATGCAAACAAGTAGAAAGTTTTTGAAACTATTAGTATGCAATATTTTTATTGACTTGCATGGAGAATGTAAGAAATGAATTTATTAAATGTGATGAAAAATGCATAGATGATGAATTAAAACAATGGAAATGGACAAACACTTGGGAAATGTTGAGTTGTATGGAAATCTACATTTTCAAATAAACAGTAATTTTGTCTTATAATAAATATTTATTGTCATCTCATTCTAATTCTATTGTAATCATTTTTATTTTGGATATACTTTAGTACCATGTTTTTCCATACCTTGTGCTTTAATACAAACATTTATTGAAGCTTTTTTTACCCACAATCAAATAAATATTTCCACCTAGAACCAAACTATTACATAAGCTTGCTACAAAATGTTAATTCATGATCACCATTTTCTTTAGTATGTTACTTCTGTAGCCAGGATTTTGCAAATCTGTAGTAAGGAATGCAAATGCACCATTTCTAAAATGCATTAAGGAGTTGCATTGTTCAGGAAAATTGAAACGTAAATGTTTTTTCTTTTACTGTTGCAAAATTTTGATTTCATCTCACAAATACAATTTTATAGATTATAATAGGATGTCATAATTTGAATACTATACCTTGTGGTGTCCGGGTAGTATAGACTAATTCGAAAACCCTTTGAGGAAGGTGATGAATGTGGCTTGAAATTAGTTCAATCTAACTTGAGGCCCTTAACATTGCAAAGGATAAAAGACAACACTACAAAGAAGGAAGGTATGAATGTATAATTGGAATTTCTTTTGGCTTTTGATATCCAGTCACTTTGAGTGATTTATAATATTTTTTCATAAATATTCAGAATCATTCTTCTTCTTCCTCCTACTGATGTACAAGTGATTAAGTGTGAGTTTACTAAAGTCGAGAATAAATTTTATACAACTTTGTATAGAAGATCTAAGGAAAACGCTTCTTTAATCCATGGAAAGGAAATATCACAATAGTTTTGATTCATTTTTTTGTTGCGATTTTGGTTGAATTAAAAAATATATGGTATTTATTTCTATTTATAGGTCCATTTTGACCATTTTGTCGAACAAAGAAAAGTTATTCACAATTATGCATCTATTATGGAATTTATTTTGAGGTTGTGCCAATTGTGAACGTTCTTTTCTGGTCATGAGGTAAGTTCTACTTTAGAATGTCCTTTGTAAAATGATTTGTATTATCCTTTGTAAAATAATTTTAATTGAAAAACACTATGTTGATCCCCAAAGTTCAAGAGTTTTTTAAATTGAATTATGAGCGGTTATATGTTGTAATTTGTTCTAATTGCTAAGTTATCAACAACTAGGGTGATACACATTGATAAAAACTTGGGTGATACACAACAATCATCTGATATGTATAAGCTAGCAAGGTGTTTTCTTCTATGAAGACAAATGTGAGTTAATGGATATTCTAGTTATGTACCTTCAAAATCTTACATTGAAGAAGTGGTTAAAGAAATTAGTAACAGTGAAAGAGGAGAGTGCCCAATTTGTATTGAATGAGTTGATGATGCATTCATGGCTCCTTTTGTACATCACATGTGTCATCAGTGCCTCCTAGCAAGGTTGTGTAGCTCTTTGGGTGGTGGTTATATTGCTTGTGCAAATTCTAGTTAATTTTCTTTGTATGACTAGATTAAATTGTTTGTAGATTATTTCTTATTATCATTTCTTTGTGCAAGTCAAACTACAAGGGTGTCACAATGAGCTAAGTCCATTGAGTTATTTTTTTATTAAGTTAAAAATAGGGGCTTGTGTGATTATATATTTTACAAGGATTATACCATTATGTGTTGAGCATTTTTTTTAAATAAATGCCTATATATACAATTTCAAGGACTTCCATAACTCCACACATAATTCTTTAAAGGGTGCTAACTCAATGGAAGAGCACCTGTCCTGTAGGAGGTTGGTGGTTCGATTCCATTTTACCCTCACATGAATTATTCAATGATATTGTAGTTTTTTTTAATTAAATATTTTTATATTGATTTATTTTAATAACGAAATATTTTTTTGGATTCATTGTCTTATATTTGTTTCTAGAGAGACACAATATAAAATTAAAGAAATTTTCTCCAAAAAAACAATATGTATTAAATTTCAACTATTTTGTTTGCAAAGACAGAAATGATATTGTCTTATAAAAGAAAATAATGCTTGTGTTATATGTTGTCTTTATAAAGACAATTTTTATAACAATAATTTGAGACACTCACTTAAAGACAATATTTATAATAATAATTAATTTTATTTTCATAAAATCATAATACAATGACAAAAAAAATAAAATAAAATAAAATAAAATAAAAAATAAAAAATAAAAAATTCTATATTGTTTAGCTTTTAATTTATTAGACTTTGATTCCCCGTGCTATTATTAATTTTATAGTGTGATAAGCTTTAGTCAATATGATTGAAGATAATGGTGTGAATGTGATAAAAGCTTGCAAAATCCTTACCATGGTATTGGTTAAACAAAATAATAATGAGAATGGTGTGAATGTTATAAAACCACACGAATTGCAAAATTTTTATCATGGTATTGGTTAAAGAAAATGAGAATGAGAATATAAATAATATTATTAAAGGTAATAATGTAATCTTGTAAAACATATACTAATTGTGAAAATTTTAATATAGTATTGTTTAATGGAAATAATAATGAGAATATAAATAGTATTATTGAAGGTATAATAATCGGTCAAGTCATGTGAGCTTAAATAAGTGGTTGTCTCTATAAAATGTGAATATGTTGTATATATTTTTTTTTATGTGAATGTGTTATATAATTTTTTTCATGGATGTGGTGTTTTTGGTTAGCTAAAATATATTATTTAAAGTAATATGGATAGAATATAGTTATAAAAAACAAATAAAGTAAGATAAAAATATAGTTGTGGAAAGAGATAAATAAAGCTATAATTGTGAAATAATAGTAGTGAACAAGCCTTTATTAATATTTATAATTGGATGTAATGTTTGATTGTCTTTTTGAGCGAACAAATTACGACATTAGCATGAATCCAAATACAATAATATTCATTTTTACCAACCACCACATACTTTACAATACAATATTTTTTTTCTAATTTACCAAAATATTAACCACTCAGTGAAATTTCATTAATTATTTCTCAACCACTTAGACTAGTGGACTTTCTCATGTGAGACCACTTACATTTATTGATTTTTCATTCTACTACCATGTGGCATTTATTTAATGTATATGATCTCTATACATTAAGTACCAATCTATAACGTCAATTGATTTTATCTTCTGTGGTTGGGAAGAATTGTTGTGACCCTCCCCACCTAGGTTCAAGTCTTGTAGTTTGACATGATGTAACTCTAAAATCGAGTAACTATGTTGTTCTCTTAAGTGAGTTTGGGCTAAGTGCGAGGCTGATTTATTTCCACTTAATCTAAATTGAAAATGAGGAGGAATTTATTCACCCAAATAAGGGAAATCTTAGACAAACTACTTTTCCTTAGTCAATGATAGGTCGGAGAATGAGATGAAAATAGGATCCAATCCCCCAAATTCTACAAGGAAAATGGGTGGAAACCCAAATCGGGAGATTAGTTCAATGCACACTAAATGGGATAAAGAGAAAGGAAATAAAATGGTGATTAATGTTCCAGAGTTTAAATTTCCTGGGAACCAACAAAAACCAAGCTTTGCAAACTCCTGTCCTGGGGGGGGAACAATTAGTAAATAAATGAATATCATCTCCTAGAATTGTAGGGGGATGGGTAGCAATAAAAGGGAAATACAAATGAAAATTATGATCGAATAAGAGAATCTGTATATTCTCCTTCTATAGGAGACAACAATGGGGGAATGAGAAGCATTGAAAAAATATAGAACAATCTGGAAGGGTGGTAATGTGATGGCGATCAGTTCAAGAGGTGTCTTGGGAAGAGTTTGCACATTATGGGCATCATCCATATTTCACTTCTTCATGAGAAAAAGTATCCTCATTGGATCATGAGTAGCTTGATTCACCTCCTATCGGGGAAGATCTATAAGATAGTAAAATTTTACATGCCAAATGTGTGTTATAAAAAGTTAGAATGTTGGGATTATTTATTAATGAAGAAGGATAGTATTATCAACTCAGAAATAATTTTGGGTGGAGAATTCAATCGTGTAATCCAACATCAGGAGAAAACATAAGGTAGTATTGTAAGGGATCAATTCTAAGAAATAATGGAAGAGTAGATCTCTCAGTTGGATATCATAGACTTCAAAACAGAAATCTACAAATTCTCTTGAAGCAAAAAATGGGTATGCCTTGGTCATATTATGGAAAGACTAGATATATTTTTTGTAGATAGTGAGATTTTGGACCAACAATTCTCTCCCTCTACCTACCACCTATTTTGGGGAGGCCCGGATCACTACTCATGAAGTTAGTTTTCAAATGTGTGGAGAATTGTGGTTCAATTCCTTTTCATTACAATACTTTTTCACTAAATGAAGAGGATTTTGGGAACCTTGTCTTATGTGCCTAGTCAAGATGGGCTACAGGCCCACCAAAATTTATCTAGGAGAAGAAAATTAAGGGTTTAAAGGAATAAATAAAGAGTTGTATATAGGAAAAATACAAATCTAAGAAATGAGATCTCAATTACAAGGAATATTCCAAGATATGGAATATCAAACAGTAACGTAGGAGACATTGGTAAAGGAGAGGAAAGCCTTTGAGGAAATGCATAACTATATTAAGGAAGAAAATGAAACATGGATATGTAAATAAAGGAGCCTATGTCTCAAATTTGGTTATAGAAATAAAATATTTTTCCATAAACATGCCAAAATGAAAGAGTGGTGAAACATAGTAAAAAATGTGGAGGTCAATGGGGAGGTTATATTAGATATCTAAAAATAAAGGAAACAACTTATTCCGACGTTGAAACCCTCTATAAAGATATTGGTGAAGTATCGAGATATTTATTAGAATATTTTATTTCTCAAATTCCTTGGCTAGTTTTAGGGATTAGACAATGTTAAGCTTGTGATCCCATGTAAGGAAGAGGAAATATAGAAAGTGGTATGATATTTTTATCCTAGTAAAGCCCCAGGTTTGGAAGGGTTCACTGGGAAATTATATAAAAAATGATGGAGTATAATGATAAAATATGACTTATGCAAAATGGTTAACTTTGTTAAGAATTTAGGTAGGATGGCCAACACTCTCAACTAATATTTCAAGCTTTGGTACCTAGGGATGTAAGTCCTTCTTCCTTATCCTAGTTTTAACTTATCTCTTTATACAATTTATCTTATAAAATAATTTATAAAGCAATAGCTCAGAGGTTAATGCCTCTCCTTCTCGAGTTGATATCCAAAAATCAAGGAGGCGATGATAACAAGAGCTAGATTATGGATAAATTTGTTATCATACACGAATCCATTCACTCTATAAAATATAGAGGGGACAAAGGTATGGAAATAAAGCTTTACATGGCCAACACCATTGACAAAGTAAGACACTCCTTTCTCTTTTTCATTTTAAATCAGATGGGATTTTCTTTAGATTTTGTAAAATGGATAGATTCTTTCATTTTGAGCCTATGGATCTATCCTATGGTGAATTTTTGTTTGGTGGGGTTATTTAAAGCCTCTCGAGGGCTAAGGAAAGTGTGTCCCTTCTATCCAATTTTTTATACTCTCATGGTTGAATATTTAACTAGTAAATTAGAATATGAAAGAAGCATAAATTCCCTTAATCTTGGAATTGGATTCTGAGAAGGAATCAAGAGTATAAAACAAGCTCAATTGAAAAATGATATAATATTACTTGGAGGTTCCTCATGTATCATTATAAGAAGATTTAAATATATCATATAAATATTAATCTGAAGTAACAATAAATGGGGGTAAGAGACACCTCTATTCTTGGAATATAAAAAAATATTTGCATGGGAATATTTAGAATTATAGGTATGGAGAAGAGGTACACATGGAAAAACTTTAGAGGTACACATGGAAAAACTTTAGATAAATGAGAATGCCCATTTTCCTCAAACCACTCCCTCACCCTTCTTTGGGACATGTAATTGATAAATTTAAAATCAAGTTTGAACAATGGAGAGCACAACAATAAGCCTAGTAGGTAGGTTAATATTGGTTTATTCTATGCTCTCAACCCTTCCCTCATTTCAGTTTTCATCTTTGTTGGTCACTTTTTTAATTTGATAGTAAATGGTGCAGGAGATAAGTAATTTTCTTTGGAAAGTAGAAAAAAAAATCCTAAATAATTTCATCTAGGAAATTGGAAGACAATCTAGCTTTCAAAAGCCACAAGAAGGTTAGGAATCAGAGACCCTCTATTAATGAACATACTTCTTGGAGAAAAGTAGTATGACACCTAATCAAAAGAGATAATGGCTGGTGGAAACAAGAAATTCATAAAAAATATCTAGGTGGAGAACATGAGGCTTCACTCAATTAACCTCTGAAATATAACGCATATTCGTGGCATACAAAAAAATACCCTTAGTTTGACTATATAATGGAACTTATCTCTAAAAATAACATTATCTAACCCCCTGCCAGTACGAACCCAATACACCTTCCCAATTAAAAAAAAACCCTAATTTCACTAGATATTGTAGGTATCTATTTTTTCATTAACATTTTATATACCCTTTTATATATTTTCATCAACTTTGAGCTCCAATTTTTGTACCAACAAATATAAGAACCCATTACCCCATATTATATGCTCAATATATTATTTCATTTTTTTCCTCAATACATATCCCCCAATATGAATGCATGTGGTGTGGTATTGCTCCCCCAGTTAAGCCTGTGTGGGGGAGAAAGAGAATTTTACATCAGGAAAACATAAGCCTCCTAATAGAGGTAGTTCCAAAATCTAGGGATTGCTGGTAGCTTCAATCCCATTGATCAGATCCAAATTGGCATGGATTCCTTAGAGTGTGAAGCAAATAAATATTGGAGAGAAATAATTATCGGGGAATTCCTCTGGGAATACAACCCCTATTTTTCCGTATACATTAGTGCCTGCATTCTGAATGAAAATTCTATTTGTGAACCTATATTCTTGGAAAATCAATGGTTTTGGAAGGGTTGGGGATGGGGAAATGTCCTCAACCATCTAATTGGTTTGTGGAAGTCTCTTAAAGCATATATCTTAGTGTGTGCACCATATGTTTTGTTTGATTATGACTCTTGTGGTTAGTGAGATAATTTATACTCTCCTAAAATAATTTATTAGGCTCTTTTGTTTCCTGGACGAAGAACCCCCTCCTCTAAGCCATGTTCTATCATTTGAAATTTAGATTTACTATCAAAAATAAATATATTTTATTGGGCCTTAGATCATGAGAATATTCTAATGGTAGAAAAACTCAGGAAAATGGGAATTATTGGGCCCTCTTGGTGTGCCTTATGCAAGCAAATCCAAGAAAGCATTGAACATATTTTCTTGGAATTCACATTATCATTAGTAGTTTGGGAAGCTCCTCTCTCCCAATTAAAATTAAGAAATTTCTAACATAATTCTATTCATGAACTATTGGAAAATTTGGGAAGATACTATAGGGGATCCTTTTTTGACAAGAAGCTAATGAAGTGAATTTTGGGAGGACTAATTAAATTTTTTTGTTGGAAGATATGACTGGAAATGAATAAAGTAGTGTTCCAAGGTGAAAATGTGGATAACATTAAAATGATTGGTAGAGAAATTTGGGTCTTCTTAGGGAATCCTTTGGAGAAAATGAGATTAAATACAAAGACTAGAATTTATATTAAGAATAATTAGGTCAGATGAAAACTTTCAACATAAGATCCCTAACTAAGGAGAAATGGGAAATCAGACTCTCAATTGAGGATTTTATGGAGTATATGATAGAGTAAAGAGAGTTTTTAAATTTTTTTATGGTGTTGCAAAAAGGAAATCCAAGGGTGGAAAGAATGAGAAGGAGAAAGGGGTGATATTTCATCGTGATAAATTCTAATAATTTAGGTATGCTTGGGGGCTCAATAATGCCTCTAATAATGTGGAATAATCCTATGCTCTCTAGCAAGGGTGAAAGCAAGTTGAAAAACTTGGAATCGAAGAGGTGATTTTCATTAGAGACTTAGAAAATATAATTTATCATTTTTTTCAAGGACAATTCCTTTGTATCTAAAGCTAAGTCAAATATTCAAATGAATCCACCAGTGGTATATTTCCCTCCTCACAAAACAATCTTTTCATGTTCCAAGAAGAAATAACACTAGGGCTAATTAAATTACTAATTTAGGGGCCAAGCTTAACAAAAGGAATCATAGGTGGAAAATCGAGAGGGACTTTGATCTTTTACATTAAATCCTCCTTTATTTAAATCTTTAAAAAAATTAGTAGAAGGCCCCTACTCCTTTGCATGAGATAGGGTCTCATGGCCTCATAATGCAAAGTCAGCTAGGGTGTAGTTAACATATGGCCAATGACATACCGAAAATCTACTATAAGGTTGGAGAGTGAATATTTGAAGCGAGTTAGGATTAAGTATGGGTGGTTAATTTGGTAACACATGGGGGAATGATAGCTCAAGACGATTGAGACTTGACACCCAAGACTGCAAATTCAAATATGGAGAGGTACTATGTAGGAAGTATGTCGTGAATTTATATTATTATGATACATTTCATGCAATTATCTATGCCTAATGTTTTTTTATGATTTTATTTCATAGGTTATCAAATCAACATGTTATTATAGATATGATGGTGGGAGGAATTTTAATCTTGGTTGGAGTTTCTAAGGTTCCTGGGTTGTGGCTTGGCTAGGAAGTTATGGACGTAAGTCAGAATGCATGATATATTAGCTATGAGATAGAGGCGAACCACATCAATTAACACTTTTAGTTGAGGTAAGTTTTTGGGCTAGGATCCCTAGGTTGTGTCTTGAGTCATTTTTGTCAATTTTGATAAAGCACAGCACGCAGGTCAAGGGGCTTTGGGGCAGGTCAAAGCTCCTTCTTTTTGTAACGGGAAAAAAGGGTAAAACATGGGGATCAAATGAAGGTCTGAGGCCATGGCTTTCGCACATATAATTCATATAAAAAGGCCTTATGAGTCAAGTTTAAAATCAATCAATAAATCATCTATGATCTATCTTTTGTGAATGTGATTTTAGCAAGTTTTTGTGAAAAGTCTGAGTAGATATAGGCTCCTATTACTGTGTGCACAGACACCGAATTCCTGGGCTGTGTGTGAGGATTTTGTAGCTATGTGCATAGGAGAAAGTATTGTAGTCATTGAAGATCTGCTAATAATAGAAGTTTTGGTGGAATTACTGGTTACTTGCATGATCTCTATCTTATATGCTAATGCATTGGTTTTCCTATAGATCTGTTGCAGTTTTTGTTATTTGATACACATTGTTTGGATTGATTATATAATGATATGTCTCTGCATTTACGTGAAAAGTATATTTGTATCAAGGTTTTATATTAAGTAAATATGAATGATGGTAGATCTGTGTGTTTGCACAAGAACTGCATTGAAGTTAAGGGTTTTTGTTTCTTTAAGATCTGAATTGGGTTAGAAGCAATAGCGCAATACAATAGTGATTAGATTAGAGAATAAAGGGTTAGATCCACATCATATTCCTCCAGAGGATGTGGAAATCTGGTTCAAGGATCCCCCCCATGCTACTTCGGGTGAGACTTTGATCTACGCAAGTGGGTCACTAACGAAAGGGCTAATAGTTGTAGGGTTTTGTTGGTTGTGCGAATACACTATGAACCTGGACCTCAACTCCTCGAGCCAACATAACGTGTCACCTTAGTATTATAAATTTTGAATTAGAAACAGAAATATGGATCTCATTGTTTATGTTTGTTTGTGAATTTTGGTGAAGGTTGTTTGGGATTGGTTGTGGTTTAGTGGTAGACTATGGACTATGTTGGGCAGTTGTCTTGAAGTCTCATTTAGGGCATGTTGATTCGATCTTCTCCAACGCTAGGAGGGAAAAGTTTCATTGTGAATTTATTTTCCTATATGTGCATGTGCTGATATCTATGAATTTTTTTTACTATATGTGCATGTGCTCAATTGTGTGAATGATAAGAAAATTTCTACCACTCCATATTTGTTGAAAAATGCAGCAAGAAATTCTCAATTTTATTTTTCCTTTATTAAATTGAGAAAATTCAAATTTCCACTTCAGCAGACAACTTTGATGATTTTAACTTGAGTGACATGGCTTGTGTCACCCAGTTTACTCAGTAAATTTTAGTTGGAGGATTTAGAGTTTATTTAAGCATGTGCGATTTCTAATCTGTAGCAATCAAGCATAGTTATCTAAGGTTGTTTTCAATTAAACTAGTTCCAAATGTTGGAAGAACTAGTGGAGGGTCAAGTTGTGCAGTGGGACTTCAGTCAAACTCAGTGGTCATCTAGTTAACTAATAAACCAACCAAAAATATCTAGTGCATGCAAATAATTCGAGTTACCCAGTTGAGATGGAGATTCCAAAGAAGTGTAACATTAGTTGTAGACTAGTCTTGAGTGTATAGGTGTTGCATGTAGTTAGATGATCAACCTAAGGAATTTTGAAATTAAATTTAAGGAAATTCCTATATAATAAGGGCCTATTTCCTCAAGGAATAGTGCAAGGAAATAGGAGCTCAAGCCAAAATATAAATTGACTAAGTATGGGTCAAAGGCTTTCATTAAGCAAAGAGATATATTGTTCACTTGAGAAAAGAAATTTTAATACATCTGTATTCATTTGATTAATGTAGGAGGCATTGGGGTTTTTAGAAGATTTCTTTCCTCGATAAAAATACTTATTGTATGTGTGTGATTTCTTATTTGATGTATGCTTTTTTCTTTCTAGATTGTGAATTAATTTCTGTAGAGCAGTATAGTAGGTTTGTGTCTTATGATTTTGATTAAAAATTCATGAGAATTTGAAAATATACAAAATAATTTCTACATGATATCAGAGTTGGATTCACATTGGAGTATAATTTCGAAGTTGTTTGTCAGAGGTACGAATTTGGAGACAAGTGTTGCAAGTTTTCCTTAGAGATGATAAGATGGCCTTCAATGGACTAAGGCTAGAGTATGCCTTGGAAGGCACCTCTAGTTTTGTTGCATGGAAGGATCACATAGAGGAAATATTGGATGAAAATGGACTACTAGAATACATCAAGAGAATTTTTTCACAACCACCGAAATATGATGCCCAAAACTGTGACCAGTGGAAGAAATATGTATCCAAAGAGAGGAGAATCATATTGGAGGGAGTACGAGATCATATTGTCTCAAATATCCATGGAAAATAAATTTCGTTCATAATGTGGAAATCACTGACATAAATTTTCAAGAATAATATTCACTAAACGAAACCGACGCTTAAGGATAAACTTCAAAGTATCAAGATGCAAAAGAATGACACAATTCCACAGTATCTGAGAAATTTTACATAGTGTCATGATGAACTTCCTAAGATCAATATTAATGTCCCTAAATAATACCTAGTAAGCCTATCCCTTCCAGGCCTTCCCAAGAGATGGCACAACTATCAATATTCAGTGAATGGGAGGGAGAAACCACCGAATTGGGAGTGTTTATGGTCCGATTTGGTACATGAGGAAATAAGGTAGAATAATAGAGATGGGACTTCATCTAAGGGAAAGGATGAAGCATAATACTAGAGATGGGATTTCATCCAAGGGTGAGGATGAAGAAATATTTTCATTGGCTAGAAAGGAAAAGAAGGGAAAATGGAAGAAATCCCAATCCAAACCAGACTCTAGTCAAGCGCGAAAGAAGAAACATTTTTCAAAAAATATATGCTTCCATTGTCATGAATTCAGGCATTGTGCCTCGAAGTGTCTCTTGTATCTCCTAGAGACAACCCCTAGGTTAACAAGAGGTAAGTTCCTAGGACATATTAGTATCTCTTGAAATTAGATCATTGTTTCTCAAGAGATAAACATAAAATGATTTAAATCTAGTTCAATTACCCTTCTCAGAAGAAAATTCAACATACACATAAAAAATTATATCATTCCCAAGAGTAAATGTTCAAGTCCGGTGGCATACACATAGAGAATGAAAATTGATTTATCATTGCAGTGGATATGAAAAGGAGAAATACAAGCAAGGAATATAGTGCAAAGGGTTGGACAAACCCATAATCATATGTAATAAATCCCAGTAGAATCATGAAAAGATAAAGGAAATGACATGCAGAAATTATGGACTATTTTTTAAGGCTTTTAATGTAGAAATTATATACAAGATTCATGTATATATCCAGATTCTCCTGATCCAACAATATTTATCTTATTGCTAAATACAAAATCCTTCCATTGTTAATCTTTTGCGGAAATTTAAAAACTCAATTGCAAACACATGAAGCAATAAAAGCAATCCAACATAACACAGTTGTTTAACGGGAAATCCTGAAGCTAAAAACCCCAACTATAATATATTATGTATCATGGAGATCATGTAACAATATCATACAAAGCTTAGTACATCAAGTTATTAGTACAATCAATTGTCATACACTAATCAGAAGAAATCTACAAATCCATGCACTGACTTCTTGCCACTTGATAGTCTGCCTCCACTGCGTAATCCCTTCTGAAGAAGACCCCTGAATGAATTTGAATCTACCTTGATTGCACTATTCAATCCTCATTGGCAACTCCAATGAGTGTGTGGTGCAATCATTGCATCACTATAGTCACAACGGATAGTCCATCTTGTCCTTTCACCTATCTCTCCACTGGGTCTCCACTGGAACTGACATGCACTGTAGTTAACTGTTGTATTTTTTCAACTGATTAATGAGTTATTATTTGTGATTTAATTAAATAATTAATTAACTCCACCCTCACTAGTGTATCATTCTGTTAGACTAGATACAACTAGCTCAACTGAGTTAAACTCCATTAACTGAGATAAACTGAATAAAAACTCCATGAACTACTCTTCCAACTCTGTCGTAACTTTTCCACTTCAATTCTAACTGAGTCTTCCATGCATGAACCACTAGTAAACCCTAGGAATTTTGTAATTCCTTCAGCCCACTCATTTGACAAATCTGTACACTGAAATTAAGTGCTCCAAGAGAATAAGTTGATGTTTATTGTCGGATTATTATTAAGAGCTAATAATAATCGACACTTCTATCTTTAGATCGATGATCTATAAATAGACTTCGCCCAATATTCTAAAAATAGAATTTCATATGTTTTTCCAACTTGACCAACCATCCACAAATAACATCCTACAACTTTTGAAATATGATCACCATGTCTAAAAATAGACTTACACCTAAAAATAGCCTACGGGCCCACTTAGTGAAGGTGACTGATTTTCACTATGCTCATCATCTTGTTGAATCTCAACATTCAACTCAATATCTCACAAGTACTATCTGCTATATCATAACATAGTTTAATCTGAAATTTCACTGGTACCATCTACTATTACATATCATAGATAAATATACAATCTCACAGGTACCATCTGCTATCACGTAACATAAGTAAATATGTAGCTTAAGGGTGAAACCAACAACTACAATTACACAATTTTTGAAGAAGAAAAACACACTTGAAACGAAACATAGAGGTAGAACACATAATACATATCCCAATGCTTAGAATCATCAAAAACTTCTTCTTTAAGCTTCAAGAATGAAATAAATCTCACAGGACCAAAATTGTGAAATTTCCAGAACAATTACAACCTCTAAAATAGGTAAACCAAAACTTGGAACCTCTCTATGAAAATAGAATTTGGAAACTTGGTGCTGGAAAATCCAGAACCCTTACTATTGAGTTCCTCTTCCCTTTTATAGGGAGAGAGTCCAAAAAAAATAGTTAAAAAATATCTTGAATGGTACAAATTTCTAAACTACACAATTGTCTTAGCGTGTGAATGACCTAGCTTTCCTAATGATTACCTAACAGATTTTGATTCTTTCTTAAAATGAAATATTTACAAAACATGAAAAACATGAGGTGTCATAATTGACACAACAAAATATCCCCATTTTTTATTTATCTAATTTTCTAAGGTGGACTCACGCTCCATCATATGGATTTTTGGTGGGTTGAAAATCTGGTCACACATCTTTCATTGTATTCCTCCCATGGTTACTTTCCAAATCACATGTCATTTTATCCTTCTAACTACTTAAATTCCCCTTTCTAGAGCTTACCGTGATTTAGTGTGGTGGCATTGGAGGTGCTCTACATTGGATAATGGCTAAATGAGGTTGATAGTTGTTGACTCATCAATATGCATGCAGTTTGTGCTACCATATCAAAGCTTTTACACTTCGTAAATTTTATTAAAATAAATGCTATGAAAGAGCGAGATTTTGATGCCTTAAACCCCTTTCTTCTTAGCCTCTTTTTTTATTATCCACCATAGGAGCATTTTTTGTGACTGACGCCTTCATACATCATTGAACTGGAGATCTCTGAGCCCTTGTATCCCAAATTTTTATTAATATGAGATTACGACATTACGAAATGTCAATTGGCCTTTGGTCCCTTTTGCTTAGCCCCTTATTGCATTTCCTCCATGGTACTGAGTCTAGTGTTCAGCAGCTTAAAACTTAGGTGATAAGGCCTTTAGTACCTTGCCAGGGGCCTATCTCTTAGTGTATTTTCTCTTTGACTTTGGTTTTTTCTAGATCCATGAAAAAATGCCAATCTATATCAGAAGTCCCCTATGTTACATAGTATTTTGTCACCGTCTTTGCAATCCCCATCCCGCACATTGGACGACCAGTTTAGTGACATTTGTGTATTTTCATACCTTGCTGAAAGAATCATTGCATCCCTTGGCATGTCAAAAACATTTCCTCTGTTGATCACTCCTCACGCAGACTCTCAAAAACATATGTTTATAAGTGGAACTAGTAGAATGTTATGGCCTCACGTCGATAGGGAAATTAACACTAGACCCCATGCCAATTGGTGCTCTGTTTCAGTGTCTTACCCCCTATGAGCTGTTTTTGGAATACTTTTTAAAATATAAGCGAAGTTTCCATTCCTAAATACTTCGTGAGTGGAGTCATCATGGCTTGTTTGACTGAATAACGTAGAAATCCTCCCTTTAGCTTCTTGTTTCCTACATTTGTGCAACTCCCCAAAGGGATATGACCTCTCTTCCACATTATGAGGGATCCCAAACCACCTCCTCCTCTCCTATATATACATCCTTCTGACATGGTTTCAGCTAGCTGAACAATCCTTAGTATAGCTAGTGTGAAGAAGAAGGTAGAGAGGAATCCATTGTCTCAAGAAGGTAGAGTTTAGGCCCATTGCCTCACCAAGTCCGATCCTTGATGAATGATTGAGACATTTTTTACTGAACCCGTCGAAGGAGCCTGCAATGTTAAGGAATTAAGGTTGTAAACTTCTTTCCTCTATCATTAATACATGACTAGTTTTTTAGTTACAATTTTGTGTTTGATCATATGCAAAATGTTTGATTCTCCTTGACCAATCAAATAGCTGTAAATGAAAATATGTTTTCATATGCTGTCACCATTCACTTGATCCTTTTGTAGGTACATGGATATTACCATTGAAGGACCGCGACGTGTGAAGACAAAGGTCAACGGATCACTGCTGCAAACTACAACAAAAGTGTTGGACCAAGGTAGGCCATCTATCCCAACTCGTTTTCATTTATAAGCTAGGAGTTAGAAAGTCTAGCTTGTTCCCTTGTTGCTAGACCCACTCTAGGGCTAGAGGGATAGCCTCTATCCGCAAAAGGGATTTACTTGCAAAAAAAATTGGTGACCATACTAGGGAGCATAGTGTGTTTTTTGTCTCTCGTTGTTCGTCTAGTTTTTTTTGTGTCTGTTTGACTTTGGCCGTTTTATTGTTTTTCTACTTTGTTCTATCTGTCTGACTTTTTTCAACCATCACATTATGCCTCAGAGTGTTAAGTCTGACCTCTACTCAGTGAGTCGACTTTATTTTTTCTTGTACAATCACACTGATTGGCGCTTATTGCCTTTGTCACAGGCATGACATCCTCTGTTTGGCACAAATTACCACTAGACAAACACGCTGAATCCTATAGGTTAAAATTTTAGCATTTTCCTGAGTTTTATCAGTTTCTCTTACCTCTGGGTTGGATTTTCATCTTTAAATTGGTCCAATTGAATTGATTTGAATCTCTTGTCTCAGTCTTCTCAGCTTTTTTCCCCTTATCTGATTAGTGGAGGTTGTCATCCTAGGGTTCCTAGGTGCCTCGTGCTCCTTGTTCGGCTACCTCCTTACTGAACCTTCTGAGTTGAGTTTGAGTCAGTTTCGTCTTTATATTTTCAGTTGGTTGACTTATTATTTTAGTTTTCCTTTCAGTTCTACGTGTCAATGGGTTGTTGGATTATCATCCTCGTGTTCGTTTAGCTCTCTGTTCATCACCCTAAGCATAGATTACATTGCTCACTGAACTAGTATGAAAGCCATCTTCTTGCTTAAAGGAGTGCATCTCTGTTTTGAGTTTTTTTGATGTTCGTGTTGGATTGATCTCTTTTTTTTATATTGTTTCATTCGAATTTCTAGAAAGTAGACTCTATTTTGTCATTTAGTGTAGTAGTGCATTTTTCTTCTCATTCATCTAAAAGGACAAAATTTGCATTCTTTCTCTTAGTTCGAAAGTGAAAAATGTTCTTTTGCATTAGTAGATTTTAGTGAATAAGGAAAGACCTTTTCATTTTATGCTTTGGTTGCCTTAGATGCATTAGGAAATTTTCTTCTTGTATTCAATTGATTGCTACTTCGTTATGAACTACTATCCCTCTCTTAACTAGCATTCATCGAATTGGAGTGATTTTCTTTCGCATATAGGTATGCATTAAGAATTAGAGATCACAATCGGTAAGGCATTGAAATTGCAACATTAATTCAAGATCAACTTTAAAATGAATTCAATCAACCTAAGGAAGCATTGAAACCTAACACGCACATTTAGAGGTCTAGGCTAGTGACGTGTTCCAACGTCGTTAAACCTAGTAGCTGTCATTCGCCATCTAGCATTAGACAACACTAGAACGGACTTGTGCTTCCCCTACCATCGTTTATATAAAGGGAGACCCTCATAGGTTGCAACCTTTATCCATAGGAAGTTGATTTTGCGGCCCTGTGACCGTGATACACCGAACACAACATTCGGGGAGACTGCCTGCACGTACATTAAGTCCATGGTCATTTCTCTTTCATTTGATCACCAAGGTGTATATTGCAGTAAAAGGAAACATGGTACACGCTCTTGCTTAATTTTCATGAGTAGTCATTTTGGTCTTTTCATGACTTTGTAAAATTTATAAGATCATCGATCACTTGTCCTTTCGCATTCATTGAACTTGAAAGTGACTAGATTCACCTTTTGCCTATTTCTTAACTCCTAAAAAATGAAAAGGAAGATTTTTGCTTTAGTGTCGTAAAATTAATTTCCTACAATCACACGCCCACTAAAGATATTTTCTTGGATTTTTCTTAAGTAATTCCTTAGTATTTTGTCTTGAAGCCTCGAATTGGTCATCTAGATCCTCTCCTATTTTTGAGACAAAGTCATAGTGGCGGAACCACTAGTTTCATCGTCCCCTTCATCAACTCCTAGTGGAGATACCTCTCCTGAAGTTTCTTTGGGGGCACCTCGACCTACTAGGCATCTTGATTACTGGCATGCTCTTATCCTGATTATCTTAGCCCTTTCTACCCGACCTCCTCTTGAGGAGCCATTTGATATCAATTGGCAGCCTTCGGGCACTTGGGCTAGTTTTGGAAATGAGTAAGATTTTCCTCCTCTTACTTTGGAACCATCTTTACTTCGCACCACTTTACTTGCCACTGCTCGTTACCTTTTTTACGATACCATGGCTTCGTTTGACATGGATTATTTGAGCCTCATCAGTAGTGAAGAGATTTATGTTTCTACAGGAGAACATCAACTCCCTCTTGAGAATTTTCGTTATCTCTCAGGTCAACCTTTCTCACAACCGCTATCTCTCCCAGCCGATTATCGTACGTTGGGTCAGATCATTTCTGGTGTTTCATCATTGTATCAAAACTTGACATGGTTAGGTACATCATCTCCCTCATAAATCTCTTTTGTCACTGTAGCGGGGGCATCACCCTCAACTCCCATGACGTCGATGATTGCTACGTCTGTCCCAGTCTGACCCATTGTCTATGTGGCCTCATCTACAACGGATATTAGTACAACTCAATCATTTTCATCGTCTTCTATTGTTCATAGGTAAATATTTATCGATCCCATGATACCTATTAGGCTCGACATGAGTGGATCATAGCCTCACGTTTTGGAAATCCAACCTACTAGTAGTGCACCCATCGCTTCTACTTCCATTCCTGGAGTTT
The DNA here is from genome assembly GCA_034641835.2 of Pinus albicaulis. Lineage (NCBI taxonomy): Eukaryota > Viridiplantae > Streptophyta > Pinopsida > Pinales > Pinaceae > Pinus > Pinus albicaulis. The sequence goes on along the minus strand of CM076580.1, from coordinate 962,927,864 downwards.
TGATGTTTGATCAGTACATGTTGGCCATTTAGCACTAGAATTACATCCCTCAGGGTTCTCAGCAGCCACAAGCTCTTGTTAATCGTCTGCATCATTATGATGAGTATGGTAATCCTGTCTATTTTCCTTCGATTGACCCCATTCAGTTCACATACTCACAGTCACAACCATATAGTCCACAAGGAAAACCCTTACAGGGACAACCTTTGGTCCAACGAGGATAACCATATGGTCGACAGGGACAACCTTATGGTCCACAAGGACAACCCTTTCAGGGACAACCCTTGGTCCAACAAGGACAACCCTATGGTCCTACTAGTCAACCTTATGTTCAATATGGAGTATATTTTATTCCTCAGGGGAAAATCTATCCATCACAGGGAAAACCTTTTGTGCAACAACACCAGCCTCACATTTAGCAAGGCCCAAATTTTTTACAACAAGGTCAACCCTCCGCTGCTCAGTCGGTTCAACCTGGTCTTCAGGGGCAACCTGGCTCATCTCAACCATCGGGCCAACCTCTTCCACAAGGACAACCCATTGGCTCTCAACATCCACGCCAACCTGCACCGCAGGGATAGCCTGTCCAACCCCAACAACCAGGCCAACCTACACCGTAGAGAAAACCTGTTCAACCGCAGCATCCAGGTCAACCTGCACCCCTGGGGTGACTCGTGCAGCCTTAGGGCACTAGTTATATCCCTCAAAGTCAATCTCAGATGGTATATCATGTTCCTCAAGGAACTATTTACATTCCACAACAAAATCCATACGTTGCTCAGACATGACCTCAATGGTATGCTTAGAATCAATATCTTGGTCCTCAACTAGTGCATGGGTAGAATTATGAGGCTTATAACCCCTACGAAAAAAATCCTCCAGGACAGAACTTATGGGGGAAGAATTTCTCCTAATATTGGTCTTTATGAAAGGCCTACAATTCCTTTGAATCCACAATTGCCTTTTCTTGTTACATTGGAAGTACTCGATGTTCGAAGTTGAAGAATGATCCTATCCTTGATAATCCATATTGGCCTCCAATTCCAACTAAAATCCCTGGTGATTGTCCCAAATTTTATGGAAATTTCGGAGAAGACCCCCAAGTGCATGTTATGACATATCATCTTTGGTGCTCCTCTAACTCTTGGGTTGATGATTAAATTCAGCTATGTATTTTCCAACGGACTCTCACTGATGCCGCTGCAAAGTGGTACATTGAACTCTCACATGGAATTTTTCAAGATTTCAACTCTCTTGCTATGGTGTTTCTCACCCACTTCCAGTTACCTGTTCGCTATCAAACTGGGACCCACTTCCTCACATGCTTGAAACATGATCGAGCTACTCATATCTCCAATCATATTCATGAATGGAGGTGGTGTTGTAATTTGATAAGGTTTGCAATTCCTGATCAACTTCTAACTGATTTCTTCACTACCTCTTTTATCGGTCTGATTGCTAAGGAAATCGCTATGGGGGCATGTGTTACCGAGGAACTAGCCATTGCATGTGCCTAGTACCTTGATCTTATGTACTCTTAGTCTGGCACATTGTATGAATTATTTCCTGATGATCCATGACATGTAGCTACTAAAGCACTGACGACACCATCTTTCGATGGTATCATTAGTTTTGTGTCCTAGACTTCTCGAAAGTCTTCTCCAAATATTGCAAAGAAAAAATCTACTCCTTCCACTTATACTGCTTCTTAGCCACTGAATTATGGTAAAACCATAGAAGTGAATGTCTTCTAGTCCAATCTGGTGGATAAAACTTCCAAGGGTGAGAAGAACGGTAAAGGTAAGGCCAAAGCCGGTACCTCAAAACAGGATTCTTCGAAATAAAATGCTAATGATGGCTCAAAATGCAAACCGAAGTACCCTTGTTTGATTTGTGATGATGAGCGTTACACCAAGCACTATCCACGAGAGGCCAAGGTGAGTCGACTACTCAAGGGCACGCAAGGCACTCCAGTTGTTCTTAAAGAACATTTCCCATCACAACCAACTCAATTGGTGGAGCAACCTCGGTCCTCCGCCCCATTTGGATCATAATTTTTCATGATGAACAGTGCTGCATCCATCTCTATTGCTACCTGATTGAAATATTATACTGAATCACGTCAGGAAGCAGGGAAGGAAATCGCCGATGTTCCTCCTCCCCCGCCTACTTCTAGCCCTCTTCATATCAAAAGGCCAAGTACTGAGCCCGTTGTATGACCACCTTATAAAGGTGTACTATGCAAGTCTTCCTACAACCCAAATGTCTATGCTGCTCAGAATTACAGTATTTTTGAGGATTTGGCTCAGGTGCCATCTGCTATGTCTGTGTTGGAATTACTTCAGAGTTGTTTGTCACAACAGAAGGCTTTGTTATCTTCCATTGGAGGGATTGATCCCGCTGATTCTAGCCTTATCACTTTCGATTTGGAAAATTTTGTCCCACGTCTCCCTCACCAGCTTGCACTGATAATTCAAGTAGGGATTAATGGAAAGAATATCCACTGAGAAGTCATGGATGAGGGTTCATCTACGTGTGTCATGTCTTCCACTTGCTGGAAATTCATTGGTTCTCCAGCCCTCACTCAAACTCCAAATGCTTTAGAAGATTTTGACAGAAGAGAATCTCACCCTCTTGGTGTTCTCGCTAGTTTACCTATTCTGTTAGAAGGGAAAATGGTTAACGTTGAGGTTTACTTTGTTGATGCCAAAATCAATTACAATATTCTCCTCGGTCGCAGTTGGACCGAGGCCATGTTTTGCGTCCCGTACACTCTCTTTCATGTTCTTCGATTTCCGCACGAAGGAAAGGTCATCACTATCGATCAGTTGACCTTTTTCACTTCCTTGTTTTCTGAGAGAAATGTCCCATATGTAGATCATATTGGCATGCCTTATGAGAGCATAGGACCAGGTATTTTCAAAGATCTTACCCTCATGGGTCTTTTTTCTCTTCCTCCAACCAAAAATTCTTAGGTTAACGTGATCTCTAGATCTTATGATCCATGGATCATCCCTTCGCCTGAGAAGATTGATTTTTTTTGTGACTCGATGCCGTTAAGCCCAATAGAAATTGATTATTGTGAAATTATTTCAGCTTCGGCTCCTCCTCCCTTTCATCATACTCCTTTGAGTGTATCTCTTGACACGTATTCTCAATCCCCTTGGCTCGACACTTTAGATTTGCCTGATCCCTTAAATTAGATATTTCCCACTAATGAGGCCATCGTGGAAACTATGTTTCTCAAGGATATTCCTTGGGATGATATTCATCAGCATTCCTCTTTCATGCATGGCCTTAGGGCCATGTCTACTTGTCTTGAGAATTTTTCTTCCCAAGCTCCCTCCCATCCACTTCAAACGCCCATCCTGACACATGAAGTCTTTGCAGAAGGTAACTTGGGAAAATTTATGAAAATGATGCCTATCAACATCTTCGTCAAACTAGGGATTATCAAGAACATCCACATTGGGGTGACATGTTCTCCTGATGAGATCGAGGTCTATACTAGTCTCTTCCATGATTTTCGCGACGTTTTCACTTGGTCTGACAAAGAAATGCACGACATCAATCTGAGAATAGTCGTGCATGAGATTCCTACTTATCCTGGTGCGAAGCCTATTCGCCAATGTCTTTGTCTCGTGCACCCTAGAAAGATGGCCGCTATTAAGGGATAATTTGAAAAACTTCTTAAAGTTGGCTTCATTTACTCGATTCCATTGACAAAATGGGTTTCTAATATTGTTTCTATGGATAAAAAGTAGGTTACTATTCGTGTCTATGTATATTACCATGATATCAACCATGCTTGCCCTAAGGATAATTATCCCACTCCTTTTATTGACAAGATTGTTGAAGAATGTGCTGGGAGTGAGATATTTTGCATTATGGACGAGTTTTCTTGGTACAACTAGATCAATATTCTTCTGGATGATCAACACAAGACTACCTTTATCTGTCCTTGGGGTAACTTTGCCTACAAGAAGCTCCCTTTTGGTATTAGGAATTTTGGGGCTACGTTTCAAAGAGCTATGTCATATGCTTCCCATGATATCAAGCGCATTGTTAAACCTTATCTGGATGACCTTCCAGCTCATTTTTCTAAGTGTAAAGACCACATAGATCATCTTTGTCAAATATTTCTTCGCTGTAGACACTATAACATTCAGATAAATCCACATAAGTGTAGCTTCTGCATTGATTTTGGTAGATTCTTAGGGTTTATCGTTTCTAAGGATGAAATTCGTCTCAATCCCCTCAAAGTCGAAGCTATTGCCAATCTCCCCTCCCCTTCCTCTTTACATCAACTTCAGAGTCTGCAAGGGAAAGCTAATTTTCTTCACCATTTTATACTTAACTATGCTGAAGTGGGCAAAGGCTTCATGCGATTAATTAAGAAAGGCATTCCTCTAGGATGAGATTGCACAAAAATCCTTCGATGCACTGAAGACATTACTCATAAATGCTCCTCTGTTGCGTCCTCGTAATTATCATCACGAATACTCCCTCTATTTGGTTTCCGCATTTAGCACTATTGCCATGGCTCTAGTACAAGACGTCGATAATGGTGATGAGCATGTCATTTATTACTTGAGCCGCAATCTTCTTGATAACAAATCACATTACGCACATGTCAGAAATTGGCGTTGGAGGTTGTTCAAGTCGTCCAACATTTCTGCCACTGTATTCTATTACGCACAGTCACCATGATTTCTAATTGCAACCCCATGACCTACATATTGACTCGTCAATTGCTGGGGGGGAATATTCAAAGTGGATTTTTATCCTCCAAAAGTTCCATTTGAAGCTTACTACCACAAAATCAAAGAAATCATTGGTTTTTGCTGATTTTATTTGCTCTCTCTCTTTTGATTCTGCTCCATCTGGTTCCAAGGAACGCATTCCGGACAATACACTTTTTCTCATTAGCACCCTTGATCCTTGGTATGGTGATATCATCGTATATCTTCAGACTACCACTTTCTGATTTGAGTTGACGAAGGATGCACATCGACGCATCCACCATTATTCACAACCTTATCGCATAGTCAGAGATAATCTCTAATGCATCAAAGTTGATTCTATTCTCCATTGGTGTTTGAATCTCGAGGAGGTTGAAAAATTCCTCAATGGTTGCCACTCTAGCACCTGTGGCAGTCACATGTCTGGATATGCTACTGCACAGAATATTCTTCATGCTGGCTACTTCTATCCTACCATCTTTAAATACTGCATTGTTTCTATCCGCAAGTGTCATGATTTCCATATTTACCAGTGTAAGATGCATGCACCACCTACTCACCTCCACCTTGTCATTACTGTTGTTCCCTTTGCGAAGTGGGGCATCACTTTTATGACGTGTAACCCTCACTCAACGGGGGGGCATGCTTATATTATTGTAGTCATTGACTACTTCACCAAATGGGCTGAAGCAATGGCTACACTTAGAGCTAACAGTAAGACAACCACACAATTTCTATTCAATCATGTCATTACCAGGTTTGATGTCCCTCAAGCCATTATTGATGGCTGAATTGACTTCCAAGTTGCGTCTGCGTCACAACAGCTCAACGTCATACTACCCTCAGGCCAATTCACAGGTTGAAGCCGTGAACAAGGTTCTAGTCACTATGCTTCAGCATACGATTGGGATGCACAAATCCAACTGGCATGTCATGTTGTTTTCATCTCTTTGGGCTTACCGAACCTTGGTGAAGGATGCGACCAGATTCACTCAATTCTAGCTTATCTATGGTATGGAAGCTACCGTTATGATTGAATGTGAAATCCCTTCTCTCAATATAGCTATTGAATTGTTGCCTAATACTTCACCAGAAGAAGAGTGTCTTGTCTATTTAGAGATGCTTGATCAAACTTGTCGCTTTGCCGCTCTTGTCATAAAAGCACAAAAAAAGGAGTTCAAAGCTCAATTTGATCAGTCGGTTTCCCCTTGTTCCTTTGTAGAAGGATATCTCGTCCTCTTGTACGACCAAGATCATGATAAGCTAGGGGAAGGAAAATTCGAACCCTGTAATATTCCCATTTTAGCACACAACTAAATGGAATATTAAAATTATGCTTTTATCACCTATCAGTTAAATAAATGGGTAAGGAGGCCCATGCTTATGAAAAATATGAATAAAATCCCTCACATGTGAAAAAGGATAAACATAAGAACTAGATTTCACACCCTTATGTGTGAAAGGGGACAATTGCATGAAGACAAGGTCGAGTTGGACCAAGTCATCAATGCTGCCATAGGAGGAGTGGATCACTTTAGAAGACAACGCAGTGCGAATGAGGAAGAGGATATTTGTTGGAGGAAATCCTAATGAGTGGGATCTAGGGAGAGAGAGCTTTCACTTGTTTAAAAGGAGGGCAAGGCAGCCATTTTTATTCATGAATTGGATTATTGATTTCACTATCTATTCAGACATTGTGCATTCTTTTGTTGTTTAGCGAGAATTGCTGGGGAATTCCTGTTTAGGATTCCTTCTCCTTCTTGAGAGGCCTCTTGAGGTATTTTTCTTCATTCTCCACATTTCTTGGCTTAAGGCCAAATCCACCTCCTTCAATCACAACGTTATTCCTAAATCAGGATAACTTTGTGTTGCAGGGTGTTGCAGTGGAGGACTCCACAACACCATTTCCTTGTCTCATATTTCAGAGGAGGGAGCTTCTATTCCTCTAGGAGGTTAGTAAGGAATATTCTTGAGCATATTGGAGATCATTAGCATTAGGCCAAGCATTTCCCTTCACCAACAGTGCAGTCCCTTCTGTAGACTGCATTATTTCTGAGTGCAATTGCAGTGGGGGCTTGCTCCACTATTTTAGAAGGTGAGATCTTCAGGGATTGGATTAGCCTTTCACCTGAGAGATCCTTTGGATGAGATTCAGCCATAATTTGTAGCATCATTAGCTATCTACATCCATTTATAGTTTTTGAGTTGCAGCTGCAACACTACTACTCCTGTATTTCTGCAAAATTTCCATTTTGTACTTATTTCAGGCAATCCTTTCAAGGACTGTGTATTCTTGTTTCCAGGGGTTGAGATCCTACTCCCCGAATTTTATTTGAGTTGTATATTGTCATATTTTTGTATTGACACTATTTTTCAGCAGTCCACCTTTATATACTGCGCAATCATAGCCATGGCTTCTTTCATGTAGCAGTAATTCTCCATTTGTCATGTATATGTTTCATTAAGGCTACATTGCCTAGCTTGAGAGATCATTTCCTCAAGATATTGTACACATTTTTGCTGCTATAATCTAATGTAATGGTTATGTGGATCTTCTGACATTCATTGTATTAATGATGTTCACTATTATTTTCTAGCTCATGTTTATGTATTGTTGATCTCCACATTGGTAATATCTTAAGATATTCCCAATAGTGTAGTTGTTCCAGATTTGGAATATTACAGTGGTATCAAGGCATGATATCTAGATCATCCTATGATTCTTAGCCAAAAATGATCAAGATGATGAAGAAGGTGAGCTTTCTCTCATCAATTTTCAGATCTAGAGAGAACCTCTCCAAGGAGGTCAAGAAGATAGAAGAATGAGAAGTGGAAGGACCATGCACTTCCTATTATCACAGAGAAGAAGGCATGAAGCATGAAGAAAACTTGGAATTCGAAATTATAAGTGAGTACCTTGCTGAATATCGAGCTAAACCTAGAGCCTTCAAAGAGACTCTATCTTTTCCATAATTTATTCAGTAGAAAGAGGAAAGAAGACCCCACAGCTATGGGATGATGAGAGGCAATAGATTTTTATTTTCCACATTTGATGGATCACTCACATGTGCAGTAGAGGTTTGGGTGAAGAAGCTAGAGGCTTTCTTCCTACTACATCTTGTAGTAGACAGAGAGGCTGTAGAAGTTGCAGTGCTGCACCTTGAATGTGAAGCAAGTACTTGGTGGTTTAGTCACTCAAGCCATACAAGGTTTTCCACTCTTGCTGTGTTTTCTCAAATATTGATCATAAGATTTGGCCAAAAGAGGGAGGAGCCCTCACCACTAGTTAATGAGGCATGTACCATCACTGTTGAGACCATGGAGGAGCAGCCTTCATCTTCAACAGTTTGGGAGGCCAACACTTATGAGGAAACTCTTGCAGCCCTGCAAGGAGCTTCCACATTTCACCAAGGTATGATTAAAAATCCATCTCTTGTCATTTCAGCAAACACTTTGGATGGGTCTACATCATTGCATGCAGTTGACCTAGAGTAGCAGAATAGCACTGTGCTGCACAAGAGCAGTGATGGAGAAAAGAGGAGCCATTCCTCATGTGAGCACTCAAAGGACAACTTCATTCAGGAAGCCATGAAGGAAGTAGTGAGAAGGAGTAGACATATAGAGATAAGAAAGTCTTTCTCCTCTCTAGATGACACTCTCTCAATGAGCATGCCACAACTCAAAGAGAGACTTCTATTGGCAGCAGATCCAAGGCCTCTTCATTTTTGGAAGGCCATGCATGAGGAGATTTCAATGGAGGTGCACTCCCACACATCATGGAGTGTAAGATTCTTCAACATTTTGAGGAGGTTCTTCCCTTATCACAAGAGCAGATAGAAGATGGAGGATATATTTGGATGGATAACATCTCTCATGACTATGTTGGACATTTCTTGAGCCATGCACACCATGATGGGAGGTTTTTTCCTACCACCTATTTGGGTCCTTATAGGGTCAAATTGATCCTTGGGAAGATTACATTTCAAGATCCCATGAAATCTAGAAATCTGATTTGGGATGATGGTAGCCCTCATGGGAGGAGTACCAAGATGAAGGGTGTAAGGAGGCATCCAAAATTGGTTGAGTGGATGTGGATGGTGAACAAGAATATAGTGAGCTACTTGCATATTTATGATACCGGGGAGCAGGAGGCTTGGCTGCACTGGTTGCTCTTGAAGGAGTTTGGCCATTACTTGGCATACACTCTTTCAAAGGGTATGAGGATGGAGAAGATGTGGCAGGATGCTAGCATCATGGAGTAGAAAAGAGTATAGATTCATAGTGATGATGCAACAATCATATCATTCACTGTGTCTTCATCGCATGTCTTGTATGATGAAATCATGAGGAAGCAACAAAAACTTTTGTTTCTTGGGTTATCTTTGGAGAGAAAGGGTAGATTTGCTCTCATTTCTTGTATGATGTTGCAGGAGTAGAATATGGCACTATCATGGTGCAAAGGGGATGCTCCTTGGCCTTTGAAGATCAGGAATTACTTCCACTTTGGGAGAGATTCCATAGTTGCAGCAACAGTGTTGGAGGATTGCCCATTCATGTTGAGGGAAACAACGATGTGCCATCTAGACACTATCTAGTGCCTCATGAATAGGAAGGAGGAGTTCTTGCTCCAGGTAGAGGGATTCTTGCATCCTTGCAAGGAAGTCCATAAGATCTCATGTGTGGAGATCAAGGCACAATTCATGTGCCATTGTTGAGGAGGTGTGGAACCATGGAGACACAAGGAGAAGATAGGGAGGATGCCATCATGATGTGATGAGGAGCACACATCCCTGTATATTTTATGAGGTTGATGCACCCAAGAGAGGGACTGGATTGCGCAGTGAGAGCAGGGACAAGTTTGTCCATTCATGTATGCAGTCTACTCTTGATGATGATGTGTCATTGAATGGAGACATTTCACCAATGAGGCCACCAGATCAACAGATGATGAGAGATTATTCACATTTTGAGGCATCATTCATTGATTTCAGAGTGGAGACCCTGGGAGGCAACTTTACAGCACTGCGAGTCTTGGGTAGACTCAGGGAGGGGAGAGAAATTCTCTCAATATCATTTGTACCCACTCTCATTTCAGATTCTGCGCTATGGCAGATGTTGTGTAACTAGCTCTAAAAATAGAAGAAAATAGATAGCAACGCCTTAGAAATAAGCTACTTCGAGGGGGCAACCTCCAACACATTACATAAATGAAAAATTCTTGGATGATCCAATTTATAAAACCTCCTTTCTATATATAGGAGTCCATGGGGCCATAATGTAATCCTAGTGGGCCACAATGTAGTCCTTGCCGACCTAACAATAATAATTTAAGGGCACAATTTTAATAACATGGGGGTTACAAGGGTACAATAATAACAATAAGGGGGTTACGCCAACAACAATAAGGGACTATACTAGTAATATAGGGACCTAACATGCCCCTCTCCTTCAAAAAAGTGTTGTCCTCAACACTTGAGTAGCTCTGGGTGCTTCTGTATAAAATTCTCATTCTCCCATGTAGAATCTTTAGTGGGTAGGTTATTCCACTTGATGAGATACTCTGAAATTGAACGATTCCGTAGTTGTCGAGTTCTTGTTTCCATGATCGCTTTAGGTTCCAATATGATTTTTCCTTCCTCATCAAGTTCTGGTAATATTTTTTGAACTGGAAGATTTTCACCAATAACCTTCTTTAAGCATGAAACATGGAAAATTGGATGTACTCACAAAGAATCAAGAAGCTCCAATTTGTATGCCATAGTACCAATCTTTTGCAACACCTTGTAAGAACCATAGTACTTTGGCGATAATTTATTATCCTTCTTTGCTTGCTTGAGGGACATTTGTTTGTATGGTTGTAGCCGTAAAAATACCCAATCTCCTACATCAAAACTTCTCTCGCTATGATGTTGATTTGCCTGTTGTTTCATTCGATTTTGTGCCAAATTCGGGTTATCCTTTAAGAGTTGGAGAACTTCTTGCTGATGCTCGATGTGATCTTCCACTGCTTGAACCTTCGAATTTTCCCTTAAAGATGATGTGATGGATGGTGGATGATATCCATAAAGTGCCATAAATGGGGTCATTTTTGCTGCAGTATGGAAGGAAGTGTTATACCACCATTCAGCAAGAGGTAACCACTTGACCCATTGTGTTTGTTTATCGGATACAAAACAATGAAGATATCCTTCCAAACATTTATTTACGATCTCAGTTTGACCATCAGATTGAGGATGATAAGATGAGCTATGAGCTAATTGAGTACCCAAACAAGAAAATAACTCTGTCCAAAAATTTCCAATAAAAATGGGATCTCTGTCGCTCACAATAACCCTTGGGCTTCCATGTAGCTTTTGAATTCTGTCCATAAATGTAGTAGCAACTGTGCTTTCTTTAAATGGATGAGATAATGCACAAAAGTGTGCATACTTGGTAATTCTATCAACTACCACCATGATGACACTCTTTCCTTCGGACTTAGGTAAACCTGTGATAAAATCCATTGAAATATACTCCCAACTTTCACTTGGAATAGATAAAGGATGTAGAAGTCCAAGGGTCTTAATTGTTTCCACTTTATTCTGCTGGAAAACCAAACATTCCGCCACAAACTTGTGAATATCAGATTTAAGGCCATCCCAAAAAAATTCTCTCTTCACCCTATGGTAATTTTTTAAAAATCTTGAGTGTCCTCCTAAAGGAGAAGCATGCAATTCCAGAAGAATATTTTGTTTTAGTTGGGAATTCTTACAAAGATATAAGCAATCTTTGTACCATAACGAATCATTTTTCCAACTAAATGTATTAGATGTACTAGAATCTTGCTGCAACTCTTGAATGAGTGTCCATACATCTTTGTCCTTCTTCCATTCCTCTCTTGCTTTGGTTATCCAATCTGGTTGGATAATAGAAATGGCACAAAGCAATGCTTCCACCTCTTCATTCTTTCTTGAGAGTGCATCTGCAACAACATTAAGCTTTCCTTTTTTGTAGATTATTTCAAAGTCATAACCCAACATCTTTGTGACCCATTTTTGTTGCTTTTCTGACGATAGTCTTTGTTCCAAAAAGTGTTTAAGACTATCATGATCAGTTTTTACCTTGAAGTGTCTTCCCATTAGGTAAGTTCGCCATTTCTTCAGTGCATGCAGTATTGCTAACATTTCATTCTCATAAATAGGTTTCTGTAAATACTTTCCTTTGATTGGATGACTTTCAAAAGCAATGGGTCTTCGTTCCTACATTAAAATTGCACCAATTCCATTTCCTGAGGCATCACACTCCACAATAAAGGTTTTTGTGAAGTCTGGCGTAGCTAAGACCGATGCTAGGCACATTGCCTCTTTAAGACGTTCAAAGGCCTTAGTTGCTTCAGGAGTCAATGAAAATGCATCTTTCTTCAATAATGTTGTTAGAGGTGCTGCTATTCTCCCATGATTCTTAAAAAACTTGCGATAATACCCTGTTAACCCGAGAAATCCTCGCAACTTCTTTATGGTTGTGGGGATTTTCCATTCCTTAAAGGCTTTAATTTTTTTAGGGTCTACTTTAACACCCTCATGAGATACAATATGATCCAGATATTCCACCTCTTGTACTCCAAAGAAACATTTGTATTTTTTTTCATATAATTGTTTCTCCTGGAATAGTTTGAGCACCCTGTCAACATGTTCAACATGATCCTTCCAAGACCTGCTGTAGATTAGTATATCATCAAAAAATACTAGCACAAATTTTGTAAGGAAGGGTTTGAAAATTGAATTAATCAACCCTTGAAATGTAGAAGGTGCATTGGTAAGGCCAAAAGGCATGACCGAAAATTCATAATGACCCTCATGAGTTTGAAATGTTTTTTTTGGAATATCTTTAGTCTTCATTCTAATTTGATGATATCCTAAACAAAGATCCAACTTGGTAAAATAAATTGCTCCATGTAATTCATCCAATAATTCATCAATCACAAGAATGGGAAATTTGTCTTTAATGGTGAGCTTATTGAGCTCCCTATAATCCGGACACATTCGCCATGATCCATCCTTCTTGTGTACCAAAACTACAGGAGCAGAGAAAGAACTTTGACTAGGTTGAATTATACTTGCCTCTAACATTTCTGCAATCATACGTTCAATTTCGCTCTTTTGGAAGTAAGGATATCTATAAGGCCTGATGTTTGGAGGAACACTTCCTGGAATCAAATGAATAGCATGATCATGATCACGAATAGGTGAGAGTCCTTTGGGAGTTTCAAACACCTTGGAATGATTGTCCAAGACTTGTTGGAGATCTGCAGAAATAGATGATTTTGATGTTGGAACTTCTAGTGGGCATAATTGTGCAATTACGCCTCGTTGTTCTTTCTTTAGAAGCTTTGTCATGACATTAGAGCTTATTATCTTTCCCGGCTTCCCTGCAATACCCCGTAATTCGACTTCCTTTCCTTATGAAAAAAAATTCAAGAAAAGTTCTTGAAAATTAAAAGCTACCATCCCCAAAGATTGTAACCATTGTACTCCTAGTACAACATCAGCACCTCCCATAGGAATGGAAAGCATTGGACTAGTCAATGCATATTCCCCCATGGTTAGCTTGATATTATGGCATATTTCCAGAGCAATTTATAGTTCCTCCATTTGCAACCATCACTTGACATTCTGGTGCTGGGTATAGGAAACAATTTAATTCCTTGGCTACCTTACAATGAATAAAATTATGGGTGCTACCTGAATCAATCAACACTATTGCCTTTTTCTTCTTGATTTGTCCTTGTATCTTGAGAGTTTGAGGAGTGGTAATTCCTGCCAGTGCATTACACGATATGGTCGGATTCATTTCTTCCTCTTCTAGGGTTGGTTCCTGGTGTATATCCTCTTCTTGTTCATTTTCTTCTTCCTCTTCACAATCTATGTGAAATAATTTCTTCTCAGCACACTTATGACCTTTAGTGTATTTGCTATCACAACTGTAGCAAAGCCCTTTTGCTCTTTTTTCTTCCAATTGTTGTGGTGTCAACCTTGTAGGTTGTGGAAATCTAGACGTAGCAACACTTCCTTCTTTATAGAATTGAGTGGTAGGCTTCCTTGCCACCATAATTTTACATTCAACTTTTCTTGCCAACCTGAATGCCTTCTCCAATGAACCAGGTTATAGAACGCGGACTTCATGTTGCATGTTATCCTTTAAAGTGCCTATGAAGAGATCAATCCTGTGTTCCTCTGGAATATCAGTTACCCTTATATTCAATTTTTGGAAGTCCTCAATGTGCTGCCCCACTAAACCCTTTTGTTTGAGATTTGTCAATTGGGTAAAGAAGGTGTTGCTCTTTGTATCCTCATAATGTGCTATCATTTCCTCCGTAAAAATTGACCAAGTGACAATTTTTTTACGGGAGCAAAGCCATCGATACCATATAAATGTATTTTGTTCTAAATGTAAAGTTGCAATGCGTACCTTTTGTGTGTTTTGCACATTATGGAGATCAAAATATTGCTCCATCTGTAGTATCCATGTTACAGGATCCTTCCCATCAAACTTCCCCATATCCATTTTTGGAATATGGTGGTTCTTCCCACCAACATTAGAGTTTATGAAATCGTGATTAACATTTATTTTGTTCTCATCATGAGGTTCTTCTACTATCTTTTCACCATTAGGAAACATTTCTTGTATCAACTTGGTCAAACCTTCGATGTCTGCTTTTAAATCTTTCTTCATTTTTTTCATGTTGTTTTCCATGTTGTCTTTCATGTCATCCATCTTAGCTTCCATGCCATTCTTCAAAACTCCCATTTCATTTTTTGTTGCTCTTTGCGAGAGTGAAATTTGTTGCACTTGCTCTTGTAATTTTGATAGATCATGTTGCAATTCTTCATCTTCATGAGTCATAGTAGACCCTTCTGAAGGCTTAATGGGTGTTGAATTATTTTTACATGGCATATTTTAGAACCCAATACTAATATCTATTCTACAATATGCTCTTGGAATCAATTCAAATTGATTCTTCAAACAATACTTATGCAATTCGGAAAAAAAATACACACCTTTTTCTTGCTTTCGAGGAGCTCGATATTGAAATTAGATTATCTCTATGATTTCAGCAATTCAATATCTAAATTTCAGTATCGACGTATCCCTATGAATTATATTTGGATTCTCTAAGACAAAGTTGTGTCCAATCTCCCACAATGACCTAATTATGGACTGGTTCAGTAGAGTGAACTTGTATGACTTGCCACGTGTCACTGTTTCGTCCTTTGTCTTTGAAATTGATAGCCAAGAAACTACACTCTGTGTACTTGCAACCAATTTTTAAGCCACTCCAATCCGATTCCCAGAGAGAGAGTTATTGAAATTTTCCCACGATCACCTCTTTGAGATGAAATTTAGGAGCTTGAAAAAGCACTACCTTTCATAGATCATATCTCCAAAAATATTGCAAACCAAGCTCTGAAATGTTTTGACGAATATCCGTAGGATTTTGGCTTGGCACCATATGAATTTCAGATTCTAAACCTTCATAGAAAGAAAGTTATAGCGCAAATTCCATGATGACCTGTTTAGGATCCTGAAAAAAGACCTAAATTCCACAGATCATATCTCCAAAAATATTGCGAACCAAGCTCTAAAATGTTTAGAAAATATTCCTCCAGATTTCGGCTTCGCACCCTAAAAGTTTCAGATTTTGAAACTTCGTAGAAAAAAATTTATAGCGAAAATTCCACGATGACCTGTTTGGAGTAGCGAAACCCTAGAATCCAAACCTCTGATACCAACTGTTGTGTAACCAGCTCCAAAAATAGAAGAAAAGAGATAGAAACACCTTAGAAATAAGCCACTTAAAGGGGGGAACCTCCAACACATTACATAAATGAAAAATTCTTGGATGATCCAATTTACAAAACCTCCTTTCTATATATAGGAGTCCATGGGGCCATAATGTAATCCTAGTGGGCCACAATGCAATCCTAGCGGACCTAACAATAATAATTTAAGGGCACAATAATAATAAAATGGGGGTTACAAGGGTACAATAATAACAATAATGGGGTTACACTAACAACAATAAGGGACTATACTAGTAATATAGGGACCTAACAACAGAAGCAGCAAGGGAAGGATAGCAGCCTTCCAACTTGCATCTTTGGCATGGGAGATGTCAAAGAAGAAGATGAACATATGACAGATATCCTTCATGAGGAATCAGCAGCATTGTCACTATGGAGGATAGATCCATGTTGGAACTCCTGGTTGTTTGTGGAGTATTCCCGAGATCATTTTACTTGCATGATATTGACATATCAATATATGAGGAGATGCATCGATCATGTGAAAATGGAGAAGATAAATAACTCTTTGGAGGAGTTAGCAAAACCACCTCTTTTCTCTTTGAGGATGAGAGGAGCCTCATTTTTGGGCCACTCCATTTGCATGAGCAAGACTTATGGTAAGGGCATTGTTTATTTGCATGATTATTTGTATAATGTATATATTCATCCCTTAACCATACATGTACAAGATGTTTCTCCAAGGAGGAGAATTCTTTTTTCTAGACCCCATGGTCTACTTAAAGCCATGAGAAATATTGGTGACCACTCCCTAGGAGGACTTGGGGAGGAAATTTATTTTGGAGGACATGCTCGCCTTGCACCATACATCATTCACTTTCTCGATACATATGAGGAGAGTGGGACAACAAGAAAGTGGTTGAGAAGCCACACTTTTTGTCACACTCTTTTACAGTTGAGGGTCAAATTGCGTTGGTTACAATTGAGGGACCATTTTCCTTCTCCCTTGCTACATATGGCAGCAATCATGGTTCTTATTGTGATTCCTTATGTTGATTTTGTTTCTATATTTGTTGGGAGCATGATTTAGGGAATGGCACATTGGTTGGATGTGTCCCTTGGGGGAGAGATCTCCCACATTATTTGCATTGCATGTTCTAATGGGAGCATGAGAGAGCATGTGGCCACTATAGAAAAACATTTGTTTCCATTTGAGGTGAGAGATATGATTGATTGGATGCCATATGATTTTGATTTCCAACTCATTACATATGAGATGATTTGGGCCAACATGTTTCATAACGTTGGAGAAGAGATCCTTGGAGGACTAGTCTTCATCTTGCCACTTGAGGGAAAAATTATTGCAGCCCAAGATCAGCATATACTCTACACTTATCCTAAGTGGAGAGGAGGACAGCGTGGGGTAGGCTATTTTTTCTACCAAGATCAGATTTTTAGCCCACTTACATTGTAGGAGCCAAAGGTGGAAGATGTTTTTCAGGAGTTGCCATGTTTGGAGGTAACTCATTTTGTATGGATGATTGCTTCGGGGATGGAGGGTCCACATGGGGAAGTTTTTCCTCAACACATTTCAGACTCCATGCCTTGGGTGGAGATTTTCCAGTTCTATCCTTGCAGTTGCTTGAGGACAAGCAACATTTGGGAGGGGAGGACTGTAATATTCCCATTTTAGCACATAGCTAAATGGAATATTAAAATTATTTTATCACCTAGAAGCTAAATAAATGGGTAAGGAGGCCCATGCTTATGAAAAATATGAATAAAATCCCTCACATGTGAAAAGGTATAAACATAATAACTAGATTTCACACCCTTATGTGTGAAAGGGGACAATTGCATGAAGACAAGGTCGAGTTTGACCAAGTCAACAATGCTGCCATAGGAGAAGTGGATCACTTTAGAAGACAGGGAAATGTGAATGAGGAAGAGGATATTTGGTGGAGGAAACCCTAATGAGTGGGACCCATGTAGAGAGAGCTTTCACTTGTTTAAAAGGAGGGCAAGGAAGCCATTCTTATTCATGAATTGGATTATTGATTCCATTGTCTATTCATACATTGTGCATTCTTTTGTTGTTTAGCAAGAATTTCCGAGGAATTCTTGTTTAGGATTCCTTCTCCTTCTTGAGAGGCCTCTTGAGGGATTTTTATTCATTCTCCACATTTCTTGGCTCAAGGCCAAAGCCACCTCCTTCAGTCACATCATTATTCTTGAAGCAGGATAACTTTGTGTTGTAGGGTGTTGCAGTGGAGGACTCCACAACACCATTTCCTTGGCTCATCTTTCAGAGGAGGGAGCTTCTATTCCTCTGGGAGGTTAGTGAGGGAGATTCCTAAGCATATTGCAGATCATTGGCATCAGGCCAAGAATTTCCCTTCACCAACAGTGTAGTCCCTTCTCTAGACTGCGTTATTTCTGAGTGCAATTGCAGTGGGGATTTGCTCCACTATTTTAGAGGGTGAGATCTTCAGGGATTGGATCAGCCTTTCACCTGAGAGATCCTTTAGATGAGATTCATCCATCATTTTTAGTATCATCAACTATCTACATCCATTTCCAGTTTCTAAGTTGAAGTTGCAACACTACTACTCCGACATTTCTGCAGAATTGCCATTTTGTACTTATTTCAGCCATTCCTTTCAAGGATTGTGTATTGTTGTTTCCAGGGGTTGAGATCCTACTCCCCCAATTGTATTTGAGCTATATATTGTCATATTTGTGTATTGACACTATTTTTTAGCAGTCCTCCTTTATATACTGCGCAATCATAGCCATGGATTCTTTCATGTAGCAATAATTCTCCATTTGTGATGTATATGTTTCATTGAGGCTGCATTGCCTAGCTTGAGAGATCATTTCCTCAAGATCTTGTACACATTTTTGCTGCTATAATATAATTTAATGGTTATGTGGATCTTCCAAAATTCTTGGTATTAATGATGTTCACTGCTATTTTCTAGCTCATGTTTATGTATTGCTGATCTCCACATTGGTAATACCTTAAGATATTCCCAATAGTGTAGATGTTCCAGATTTGGAATATTACAAACCCATGTGGCATGGGCCCTATATCTTTAAGTGCATTTTGCAGAATGGGGATTATGAGCTAATTCATTATTAAGGCTATCCTCTAGATCAGCCTAGAAATGGGTCGTATCTCAAAAAATACTATGCATGAGTTACTCATGCATGATCTTTTGTACATAGGTGTTTTTTCATTTGTTTACATATTTTGGCTTGGTGTGCTTTGTGAGTAGTTTTTCTTGCTTATTATGTTGTTGCTTACTGTGAAGATGTATATCACTCCTTATATGGGTTTCAAAAATGGTGCTTCCCGCAGTACCCAAAATCTGTCTTCTGCAGCCTGGGTGATTTATAATCCCGATGGTGAGTTGATTGACCTTCAATGTATTTGTCTAGGCTGAACAACGAAAAATGTTGCTGAATATAGTTCCATCATTAAACTCTTAACCAAGGCCATTAATCTCAACATTTGTGCATTAATTGTTAACCTAGACTCTCAACCTATTGTTCTTCAGCTTAATGGGCATTATTCTGTTCGAAATCCTCTAATATTAAGGTTGTATTTTCGTGTTCATTTATTAGAAAGGAATTTTTATTACATCACAAATCAGCATATTCCTAGAAGAACGAATGTGTTAATTGATACACTAGCCAATATTGTATTAGATAGAAATTTGTGTAATTTGTAAAACATCATCATCACATAATAATATTCATACAGGAAAATAGCCATATATATAGCTGGCCACCCAAAAATTTATTAGAATAAAAATAAGGATAGAAAGAAATAGGGACAAGAAAGAGGGGATTTTTGAAAATCTAAATTTCTAAGAGATCTTGGTTTTTAGTTAATATTTTCTTTATAAACATGCTAGCATAGTTTGTTTTCATGTTATATATATATATATATATATATATATATATATATATATATATATATATATATATATATATATATATATATATATATATATATATATATATGTCAAGTTTTTTCATCCATCTGCATCATAAGTTCAAAAAATATGTATATTTTGGTTACATCCTAAGACATCACGTCTCTCAAAAAATATCCATAAATAAAAGCCTAGGTATCTAATCAGCATGATGTTCATGGTAGCATGTCACTGCATGCACAAGCCACCTCAATAAGTAGTGGACACGGTTAGACACCCCCACAGCGTGCCTCTGGTATGCGCAAGGAACATCATCAAATATCGTATAATCTAGGATTCTACTGGTGAGTCCCTCCAGGTTGTGTACTATATCCTCTTCCTCGCTTCCCTCAACATGAGGGGACACATAAAAATCACGAGGAACCCTCTGTGCTATTAGAGACATTCCTGCAGGTCTTTCTGGGCCAACATCTGTAAATACATGGATTAACATCAAAACATATAAATAAAGAAATATCATAATACTCATCAAAATCAAAAAATGAGTCTTACCCAATGCTTCACCCCAATCCTCTCCTGTTGGGAGTGGTAGATGCGGATCACCTGTAAATTTCGTGCCATAATAGGGCCGGTCCTCCATGAAAATAAGTTGTCGGTGGAGGCAATCAAAGAATTCTGGTCTCGAGGACATCTGTTGACTACCTCTTGATCTAGGCATCAAAGCTGCCCAATGGACCATCCGTGGCTCTTGGGCTAGTGGTCTAGGAACTATCACTTCCTAACTTTAAAATATGGGTAACCATTCTAGGATGAATGGTACCAATATGGATCCATAGCCAAATTGTTTCAGCTTGTCATTTTTTCATTTTCTCAATTGGCGTTTCATATTGATTGTTACTACCTCTTCCTAGCTGTAAAGAGTTGGGGCCATACAATATATGGAAAGTAGTAACTGTGTTTTTGTGGTTTCATGCGAGGCTTGAGATCTGATAGATCATGTGATGGTGTGCAACACTACTTTTAGTTCCAAATCGGGAATGGTTTGAATATCCCCTTTCCCACTCTTTTATCCTTTCCTTTCCCCTCAGCACACCATCTCTATGATCATGCTCATGTTTTCCATCGTGAACCAGGTACTAGTCAGGATTGGTACTGCCCCTCTCCGTGATAATCTAATTATGAACTATACATCAGATACCTCAATCTCTAGCTCCTGGTATTGAATTATGTATATTTCCCGATCAACACACACTAATCATGTACTGTAACAACTCAGGTTGAGCTTGGAGACATGGTGTCATGAAGAATTTTAGAAGGACACAGTCCTTGAGAACATCCATGCATCTTACATTGCACATGGCTTCTTCATCTTCATCTCCATGTTCTCTCTCCTTCCATTCGATCACCACTTTTCTTTTTCACACCTGCAAAATCATCAATGGGGATATCATTATTCAAATTATCAACTATTGAATTTTCTAAAATGGGTCTCTTAGTTGAATTTACAACCAAAATTTGCAACCACATTCGGCACAACTTTTTTAAAAATAGTCACACCAAGTGGCACGCCTCCATTTTAATTCAATGTGGGTTCACATGAGTCCGTGCCTAGAACCCGTGCCGACCACCGTGCCCTAAATTAAACAAAAAACCTCCACAAATCAGAAAAAATGAAATGCGGGTAATGAAAATTGATTCAAAATGTAGGTAAGGATATGAGCTCTCACCTGAAAGAGATGGATTCTTGATTGGTCTTCTGAATTTTCCGCTGTCAGCTCCACAAAATCACAGTGAAAAAGGGTAACAAATTTCTCACAAGTAAAACTAAAAAGTAATTTATTTTTACCAATTTTGGCATTTTATAAATTTTTCAGAACCCTAATTAGGTTTTTGAGCATATTTTTTTATTATTTTAATATTTTATCTCAAAAAATGGGTTTTACGTGCATTTATTGTGTAGAAACAGGTCCTCAACATGATGGTGATGAAGCGACGAGTTGTATTTTATTACTTTTTTAGACTCGGTAAAAACATGAAAAAGTCACCCGTGAAATCATCTTTCAGCTCTTTTCTGACTCTTGAAAATTGAAAATATTGTCAAGACTCTTGTCGTTTTGAACTTTTTAAAGGCTATGAAACAACATCTACCCAGTATACGTTTAACCCTTTTTCCGGCTGTGATATATTATTTACGAAAAAGGAATACCTTAGCCTATCGCGACTAAGAGGTTCTCTCAAATATTGTTTTCTACCTTTTCATATCTGGGAAACTATCTATGAAAAGGGACCTACTGGAGTTTTATTTTCCGCTTCTTTTCAAACTTTATAAACATGAAAAGATGCCAAGTTCTTCCTTTCTCAGACTCGTTAAAACTTACATGACATCGGAAACCATTACGCCAGTTCCTCCTTCTTAGGGCTCATAAAATGTACTAGGATGGATTTGTCTAAAGGACAAACTTATATGACAAGCATATGCTATCCCCTTCAAGCTTGTTTCTAGAAATAATTGGGGTACTCGCCAGCAATGGTGGGGAAAAATTGAACCAGTTCTCAGTCGTGTCAGTAGTATGTTGCTCTTGAACATGACACTTGTCTACAATTAGTGTCAGGTTGGGGACATCCCATTTCTTATTTTTTGCCTCCATGGGTTTGGGTTATCTGTTTTGACCTCTCATATTCTCTCTGCCATATCATCATGACCTTAGATCCTCTGATGTCAAAAACTGCCAAATTCTAGAGTTGTGTCACTAATATTTTCAAGACAAGTTTACTTCTGCAATTTTCAACCTCTGAACCTATATTTAGTCCTGATTCACTATCATCTTATTCCTTTGTCTTTTGTCGATGATGAGGGAAAAATCATGGCCCTCCTTCGACCAAGTCACTTCCTATCGACTTCAACTCATTATCCAAGAAGTTGATCTAGAGACTCCCTTCCAGTAACTTGGAGCTTCCATGCCTCAATGGAAAGGTCTTCACATTCGACGATAGGTCCTCATCATTGGCCTCCGATCGAGTGATTTCATGGGTTTTTGACTCTAGCAGACTGTTCACATTCCACGTATTGTACTAGTTGTACCTTGAGATCCATTTTCATTATTGGTGGTTTCTCTTGCGCCTGTTAACATATTTCACCATTGACCGATAATCAGGAAATTTTCTTTCATGTTCGACTTTATCTCACTCATTCATGTGCTTGAATTTGTACTTGTTTGGGTAAAAATGGAGCGCAAGACCCTGGGTTTTTTCTGGTAAATCGAGGTTTTGAGACGTTTTGGTTTATCATGACTATACACATGACTCTTTTTATTGGATGGTTGTGACCATACCTGAGTCTATTTATTGATCCTTCTTGCTGGATGGCTGCATCCATACCTCGGATATCTTTTTTATGTACTCTATTATGGATGGTTGTTCCCATGCCACATATTCATGTATCAGAGATATAAATTGTACTTGATTCTTGAAGTTCTTTTGAAATAGGTGTTTGGTTTGGGCATGTTCTCGTAAAGAATTTCACTCCTCCCTCTCTCTTAGAATTCATGATTTAGGGGGTATATGTTACATATTATTTTGTCACTGTCCTTGCAATCCCCATCCCACAGATTGGAGGACCATTTCAATGACTTCTGTGTATTTTCATACCTTGCTAAAAGGGTCATTCTATCCCTTGGCATGTCAAGAAAATTTCCTCTGCTAATCACTCCTCAAGCAGACTCTCTAAAACATATGTTTTTGGGTAGGCGATAGTAGGAAGTTATGGCCTCACACCGATAGGAAAATTAATATTGGACTTCACGTCCATTGGCGCTCTATCTCAGTGTCTTACCCACACCGAGCTGGTTTCGGAATTTTTTTTAAAATAGAAGAGAATTTTTCATTCCTAACTACTTTGTGAGTGGAGTCATCATGGTTTGTTTGATTGAATAACATCAAAATCCTCCCTTGGCTTCTTGTTTTCTACATTTGTGAAACTCCCAAAAGGGATAGGACCTCTCTTCCACCTTATGAGGGATCCCAAACCACATCCTATTCTCCTATAAATAAATCCTTCACACATGGTTTCAGTTAGTTGAACATTCCTTACTATAGCTGGTGTGAATAACAAGGTAGAGAGGAATCTATTGTCAAGAGAGAGTGTAGGCCCATTGCCTCACCAAGTTCGATCCCCGACGAATTCTTGAGACGATTTTGACTGAACTGGTCAAAGGAACCTGCAACGTCAAGGCATTAAGGGTGTAAACTTCTTTTCTCTATCATTAATACATGATTGGTTTTTTGGTTCCGATTTTGTGTTTGATCATATGCAAAATGTTTGATTCTCCTTGACCAATCGAATAGCTATAGATGAAAATATGTTTTCATATGCTGTCACCGTTCACTTAATCCTTGTGCAGGTACACAGATATTACCATTGAAGGACCATGATGTGTGAATACAAAGGTCAATGGATCATTGTTGCAAAATACAACATAAGTGTTGGACCAAGGTAGGCCATCTATCCTAACTCATTTTCATTTATAAGCTAGGACTCCAAAATTCTAGCTTGTTCCCTTGTTGCTAGACCCACTCCAGGGCTAGAGGGATTGCCTCTATCCACAAAGGGGATTTACCTACACAACACCCTCTTATTGTAACTTTTCTCAAAAGGGAACTATAAGGAATTATGATATCTCCATCCCCGATATGATCCATAAAACTTGGGTGTTAGGTCTTCTTTGCACCCTTAGGCATCTGGATCTTCTATGATCAAACACCAATCATCATCAGAAGATCCATGTTTCATAACTATTCTCACAATTATTTTATAGTGGAGTTATGATATTTCCATCACTGATATGCTCCATAGCACTTGGGTGCTCGGCCCTACTCAGTGTCGTTGGTTCTATCAACTGTATGACCAAGTGCCAATAAACATCGAAAGACCCCTACATCATAACATTTTCAGTTTGCAATTATAACAGAGCTACAATGTATCCTTCCTCTAAAATATCGATATCCGAAATACTAACCTCCAAAATACTTTCCACGTGGCATCTTTACAACATTAGGTTTTAAGGCCTAATCTATGCCCTATTTTGTAGAATTGAAACATTTTACACTAAATTGAAGAAATAAACTTGTATGCTAAATTGAAGTAAGGAAATTATATTCTAATTGCATGAAAGATAATTTGTGCTAAAAAGGACCTAATTCCTACTTGCACAAAATGAAAAAAAAAACTATAACTTGAGAGTGATTAATTATGTACATATTTAACTTCTAAAGAGTATTTCATCATCTATTAAGAAACTGAATTAAGCTATGAAGAAATTAAGTCTTGGAAATAAGACGCATTCAATAATTAAAATACTTTTAGTGTATTTATGTTTATGATTATTCTATTATAAAAAATGAGAATTATCATAAATGTAACTATGATGAAAACAAATTCTTTAAATAAAATAAAGTGCTAAAAACAAGTAATACAAAAAAGATATATGAAAAAAACCTCACAACTGAACAAGGGGCCCTATCATGAGTGCAAGTCAGTTATGAATTACAATATCTTTACATACGCATTGACAACAAAGTATTTATATTAATCTTGGAAAAAGTATTACATAGTATTTTGTTACTGTCCCTGCAATCCCCATTCAAAACATTGGAGGACCATTTAAGTGAACTCTGTGTAATGTCATACATTTCCATAAATGTCATTGCATCCTTTGGCATGTCAAGGTCATAATATCTATTGCTCATTCCTCAAGTAGACCTTCAAAAGCATGTGATGTTGGGTCGGTGTTGGTAGGCAGTTATGTCCTTGCGCCCATGAATAAATTAACAATGGGCCCCGTGCCCTTTGACACTCTGTCTCAGAAGGGAACCTGCGCCCAGCTTCTTTTGGAAAGTTCTTTAAAATAGAAACGAAGCTTCCATGCTTAACAGCTTCATGAGTGGAGTCATCATGGTTTGTTCGACTGAATAATGTCGAGTTTCTCCCTTTGGCTTGTTTGTTCCTACAATTGTGCAACTCCCAAAAGGGATAGACATCTCATCCACCTTATGTGGGATCCCAAACCACCTCCTCCTCTCCTATAAATTCTTCCTCCTCACATTGATTCACCTAGTTGAATAATCATTACTCATTAGGGGAATTTTGAGGTCTAAATTGGGCCTCCTAAGAAAAATGTAAAACATAAATAAACTTTATAAGAACCAATAGGATTCAAGATGATGATGTCAACCATGGGGGATGATTCACCATTTTTTAAGTAAAATGGTAAAAATATTAAAAAATAATAAAATAATAAAACTACTTGTTCAACTCATATTTTCAACTTATCTCCCAAATGTTTTACTCAAAATGCAAGCGGGGGTAATCGTTGGATGCGGAGTTTAATTCCTCATCCAAGGAGTACCCATGTTGCATACTTTCGATGTACCCTGCTACATGAAAATGAGAAATACAAAAAAAACGTGATTGAAATCACATTTTCCATGTATTTCGCATTTTTCATGTAGCAAGACTGATCGAAATTATGCAACATGGGCACTCCTTCGATGAGAAATTAAATTTTCATCCAACAAGTACTCCCACTCGAAATTTGAGTAAACAATTTGGGAGATAATTTGAAAATATGAGTTGAAAAAGTAGTTTTTTCTTTTTTCCCTCTAAAATTTGATGTAATCAAATATTATTTTATTATTTCCACTATTATTTTATAATTTCCTTAGGATGCCCATTTTAGACCTCAAAATTCCCCTAATGATAGCTGGTGTGTGGAAGACAGTAGAGAAAAATCCATTGTTGAGAGAGATTTTAATCCCATTGCCTCATTGAGTCGAATGCCGAACAAATGCTTGAGACGTGCCCGACTGAACCTGTCGAAGGAGATCTGCAATGTCAAGGAATATGGTCGTAAACTTATTTTTCATTAACAAGAATACATGATTGGTTTCTGTTTCCAAATTTGTTTCCATTTATATGCAAAGTTTTTAGTTGTCCTTGACTAGCTAAATAGCTGTAGATGAATGTATATGCTTGTATGTTGTAATAGTTTGTTTTATCTTTGTGTAGACGGATGAATATCATCACCAAAATGGAGCATAAGGCGTGAAGACACATATCAAAGGATCACTGTTGTGTTCCACGAAAAAAGCATTAGACCAAGGTAGGCTATTTGTTCTGGTCCATATTTCATTTATAAGCTAGGAATTTAGGAGTCCAACGTGTTCCCTTGTTGGTAGACCCACCTAGGGAAAATTTTAAGGATGGAACTTTATCCTAAAGTTTAGAAAACTAGGCGAATATTACTAGTCCCTAATATGCAAATTGTAAAAATTTTGGTGATATTTAGTCCCTAATATAAAAATTTGGTGATATTTAGTCCCTAGTATGCAAATTGTAAAAATTTTGGTGATATTTTTGTAGAAATATTTAGTTTTCCAATTATTTTATATTAGTTGATATAATATTTTGGTGATTTTTAAAGTAAAATAATGGTGTACTATAAAATTTGGGCGAATCATTTTAGAAAAAAAAATGTAAATTGGCGAATCTTTTTTTGGAAAAAGCATCGAAAATTAGCCCATTTGTCAATATTAGCCCCAAAAATTTTCCCTGGACCCACCCAAGGGCTAGAGGGATCGCCTTTGTTAGCAGAGGGGATTTTCCTACTCAACGAGTTGGTGACCATACTGGGGATCAATGTGTCTATTATCTCTTGTTGTTCATCTTGGATTTTTTCTTGTCTGTCTGAATTTGGTCATATTTTTATTTCTCTGCTTTGGTTTTCTTAGTTGACTGTTTTAAGAAATCCCATCTGTTCTCAGAGTGATAAGCCTAGACTTTTCTTAGCTGCCTTGTCTCCTTTCTTGATTTTCCTTGCTCGGCGCTACTGTTTCCAATACAGTTGCACCGATTGGCACGGGTTTCCTATTTTACAAG